>JALIGU010000015.1:2947500-3261631 GCA_023053565.1 Aquilegia eximia
GAACACGGACAGGAAGGGGAAAGCGCCGGCCCGGCAACCCGACCACCGGTCAGAGAAGCCTACCGTGGGCGAACGCAAGGAAAGGGAGTTCACTCCCTATCCACCGGAGCAGTCGAACAAGTGAAAACTGGAGATCGAATTGTATATGTCTGCCATGTACAGACACCCAGTTCTTCTAAGACAGAAATGAAGAATTGTGCTCGAGAAAAGCTCCGGTAGATAGGGCATGTCCATGAAGTTGGACACCTCAACTTCAACGAAGGGACGAACACTGAGTCCATTGTCCCCAGAGGTTTGACATTCACCGAAGAAGACGAGAGGGGTGTGCATTATCCACAAAATGATGCCCTTGTCATCACAGCCTGGATTGGAGTCTACCGGGTCCGGCGAGTCATGGTCGATGCCGGCAGCACCTTGTGTTATGTTCTCATGCGCATACAAAGCTATGGAACTATCTAAGGGTCTCATCGAATATGATGAGACTCCTATCTATGGATTGAACGGGGAGCCAGCACAGTCCTCCGGGCGAGTCCACCTACCAATCACGGTGGGGTTCAACACCGTCGGGATAGACTTCCTATTAGTCGACTCCCCCTCCTGCTACAACGTTATTTTGGGAAGGGACTGGATTCATAAGATGAAAGACATAGTGTCCACCTTCCACCAGAGCCTCAAATTCGCGACTCCCAACGGAGTCTGCAGAGTCAAGGGAGACCAAGGGACGACATTCAAGTGCCATCTCGATGCTGTCAAAGGAAAGTCCATCTCCGAAACCAAGGGAAACACTATCTTACTGACAGACTCTCATCAATAGAAACCAGCTCCCGACAAGGGGAAGCCAGACACAAAAGCCGGGATATTACCAGCGGTCGACGAACTGGAGGAAGTTATTGTGGGATCGGAGTCCCACAAGACGACTTACATCTCTTCCGGTCTACCAGAGGCAGAGAAGGATTCCATGATCACTCTGCTCCGGCCGAATCACCACGTCTTCACGTGGAGTGTCAACGAGATGCCAGGAATAGACCCTGCGGACGCCTCGGTCAAACAGAAACCAAGGCGAATGGCACCGGATCGAAAACTGGCGGTCAACGAAGAAGTCGATCGGCTACTCTCAGTCAACTTCATCAAGCCGGTCATCTACCCTACCTGGGTTTCCAACATTGTGGCCGTCAGGAAAAAGAATGGTAAGATTCGAGTTTGCATCGATTACTAATCTTAACAAAGCATGTCTTGTGCACCCATATCCACTCCCTAAGATCACGGACATGGTAGACGCCACCGCCGGCTATCAATGATTGTCTTTCATGGACACCTACTCTGGTTACAACCAGATTCCACTTCATGAAGAAGATCAGGAACACACCGCATTCATCACCGACCGGGGGCTTTACTGCTACCGGGTGATGTCATTCGGTCTGAAGATTGCCGGAGCGACATATCAGAAGCTGGTCAACACCATCTTCAACGAGCTCATAGGCCGGACCATGGAAGTCTACATAGACGACATGGTGGTCAAAACCAGGGAGAAAGACAATCATTTGCGAGATTTGCAGCAGATATTTGACATCCTGACGCAGTACAACATGAAGCTGAATCCAGTCAAATGTTCTTTTGGTCTTTCTTCCGGCAAGTGCTTGGCTTTTGCATGACCAACCGGGGCATAGAAGCCAATCCAGATCAGATCCGGGCAGTCCTAGAAATGCCCGCCCCAAGACAGTAAAAGAATTCCAGAGGCTAACCGGGACGTTAGCCGCTCTCAACAGGTTCATCTCCTGGTACTCGGACCAGTGCAAGCCATTCTTCAACGCAATCAAAGCTAATGCGAAATGGAACCCTACTTGTCAACAAGCCTTTGATGAAATCAAAGCATAACTTACTCAGCCTCCGGTCCTCACAGCACCACAGACCGAGCAACCAGTCAGCATCTATCTGGTTGTATCCGATATAGCAGTCAGTGCGATCATATTTGTGGAAGAACCGGAGGAGAAACCAGTCTACTTCATCAGCAAAGTACTACAGGGAGCTGAGACAAGATATTCGAAAATCGAAAAGATAGCTCTGGCATTGGTACATGCAGCCAGGAGGTTAAAACCTTATTTCCAAGGAAGAGCGGTCAAAGTCTATACAGAGTTCACGCTCAGGAAAGCTCTTGGGAAGCAGGAAGAGTCTAAGCGACTAATCGAATGGTACAGCTACCTCAGCGCATACCACATCCGGTATGAACCTAGAACCGTGGAGAAAGGACATGCAATAGCCTCCTTGATGGCAGACTTTCCCATCGAGGATATCCCGGTCAATCCAGAACTAGAGGAGGATACACTGGGGGCGAACGATGCCCCTCGGTCACAGGAGTCTCCAGCCGAAGGAGACAGCGAAGCATGGACAATTTATACTGACGGATCCAGTAACTGTACAGGGTCCGGCATAGGTTGTCTCTTGATCAGCCCAGATGGACAGAAGACAGAAATATCTGTCAGATTGGGATTCCCAGCTTCGAACAACGAAGCTGAGTACGAAGCTCTTATATATGGTCTTCAGACAACACTCCAACTGGGGGCGCAGAGAGTCGTGATCAAGACAGATTCAAAGCTAGTGGCGAACTAGTTCGCCGGATCCTTCCAGGCCAAGGACGACTGGATGGCAAAATATCTTGATATCGTCCATTCCATGGCAGGGAAGATCGAATTCAACACGGTCGAGCAGCGACCAAGGATAAACGTCAGGCACACAGATGCCCTGGCATATCTTTCTTCTTCTATCAGCACTGCAGAGCCCCGACAACTATCAATCGGATACCAGAAAGAGCCGAGTATTGGGCCCAAAGATCCAGACATGCCGCTACCGAAGGTCTATCTCCTGGAGTGCAAACATTGGAAGGGAGTTCTCATGGTAACCACCAGAGGACAAAAAAAGAAGAAATGAAGAAGGTCCACAGTCCGGCAACGAGCCCAGCACGCAGGGCGAGCCGAGTCAACCATCACAAGGTCAAACACATGACCCACTAGAATCGTAACTCGAAGACTGGAATCCTTGCCTCACCAGAGGCCGGATAGAAGCACAACCACATTCAACGGAGCCGGACGAACCGGACCCGTCGAGCCACCGCTCTCTCATGTCCACATCGATTTGGAACTTCCGCTGGAGGAGCCAATTGAAGACATTCCAGACAATCTGAATTCTGAAGTAGACAGAATTGATGCCGAGTTGCAGTCTAGCAACAGCCAAGACTGGAGGAAGCCGTACATCAGCTTCCTTGTCCACCGTTTGCTCCCTGAAGATCCAAAGCTGTCAGCCAAAGTCAAGAGGGATGCATGGAAATTCACTGTCATATCACACCGGGAGTCACACAGGCTATACATGAAGAGCCATGGCTCCGGGGTCTTGTTCAGGTGCCTTACTCCAGAGCAAGGCCTGGTCATACTGAAAGAGATCCATGCTGGGATCTGCGACAACCATTCCAAGAGCAGAAATCTAGCACAGAAGACAATGATCCAAGGATACTGGTGGCCGCACATGATGACAGACGCAAAAAAGTTCACACAGGCATGCCTCCCTTGTCAGAAGCATGCCCCGGTCAGTCATGCCCCGGCAAATGAACTACATCCAATCCTGAGTGGATGGCCCTTCGCCAAGTGGGGACTAGATATTGTGGGACCGCTTCCAAAAGCTCCACAATCAGTCAGATTCCTATTGGTCGCTACAGATTATTTCACCAAATGGGTTGAAGCAGTAGCATTGGTATAGGTATGTACCTCAGATGTCAGAAGATTTTTGTGGAAAGACATAATCTGCAAATTCGGAATTCCTCAAGAGCTAGTGTCCGATAATGGAAAGCAGTTCGACTGCCACAACATCTGGTTGTTCTGCAAATCCTTGGGGATCAAGCACAACTTCTCAGCCCCGTACTATCCTCAGGGGAACGGGCAGGCAGAGGGATCCAACCGGGTCATCTTGGATGTACTCAAGAAGCGGCTGGATAAAGCAAAACGCAACTGGGTGATGCAACTCCCGGGGGTCTTATGGGCATACCGGACCACCCCAAGGTGGTCCACCGGTATGACACCCTTTCAACTTACCTTTGGAGCAGAAGCGGTAGTGCCAACAGAACTGCTAGCTCCCACAACCCGCACTGATGCTGTCCTTACCGGAGAGAACGAAGGGATTCTGGCAAGGGAAAAAACTGTTCTTGACGACAAGAGAGAGCAGGCCATACAGCACCTCCTCCGGTACCAGGAAACCATCAAAAGAGGATATGACAAGCGAGTCGTAAAGAGAAAATTCAATCCGGGCGACTGGATCATGAGAAAAGTCAAAGTTATGACTAGGGGTGAGCACGGTTCAAAACCGGACAGATTTAGGTGAAACCGAAACCGAACTGTGGAGCACAGTTTCAAAGTTTTTGGAACCGAAACCGAACCGGTCAACCTTAGGAACCGGTCAGAAACCGAACCGATTATTACAGTTCGGTTCGGTTTGTTTTTACGGTTTGGGCTTTTTAAATTTTGGGCTTTTTAAATTTTGGGCCTGCAACCTTAATATAGTGTGGGCTTTCAGAATTTATTTAACATTAAATCCAAGAATCCACTTGGCTAATCATATTAACATATCTTAACCATTACAAAATCCATATCAATATCTCAGATTGGGCCAAATATAGTCATCATCTATCACAAATCCATGATACATCCTGTTTTATCATTACGTTACATACACATTACAATATATCCATAGTCATTAAAATAGTCCCTCTGATAAAAAAACCAAAATAAAACTACAAATCCATATGCTGATATGCATGACACTCTCCAACTCCAAAATCTTTTAGCATATCCAAACCTGCAAAAATGCAAAATACAAAAAATAATACTAGTGGTCATACAACTTCATGTACAGTAGGTTATAGGTTTGTATATATAAAGATGATCAATGATTAAATTTCAATAACAAAATGTATGCAATATAAATCATAAGACTAAATACACAGTAGCCTATTAGAGCGTGTTTTGCAAGCAAAAAGGGTGGTACCCTACTTGGTTAAGTTCATAATGGCAAGGGTGCTCTGTAACACTTTCGACAAAACACATAGCTCATGTTTAACATTTCATGTCAGTTTGTATAGGAGTCTGCAACTTGAGCCAACAGGTTATAATGTTGTATAGCATATTCTGCATATTTTCTAAATGTTTTCTTATTTAGAAAATGAGCCAAACAGAATATCAAGACAAATAAATATACTGAAAATGAGCCAAACAGTATAAATTAATCAACAGTGATATAACAGACTATCATTAGATGTCCAACCAGTCACAGATCACACTAAGAAGGTAATATATTGTACTGACCCAATGGAAGCCTACACATCTCAATCATGCATGTGTTGTAGTTGGTGTTGTTGCTGCTATTGCAGTTGCTGAAGTTGTTGGCGCGAACGTTTCTAAATGAAAAAATCTGATTTAGCCATAGTTACGATTGTAATTGTACGCAACATAAATATATACTACATTTAATAGTTACCTGCATCAATTGCATCGAATTGCTCTATTTCCTCCATTGAAGCTTGAAGATCTATCTTTGGCCTTGCTCGAAGCCAATTTTGAGCGCAAATGAGAGCCTCCACTGTGTTAGGACGCAATGAGCTGCGAAAGGGGTCAAGAATACGACCACCTGTGCTAAAGGCGGACTTCGAGGCAACTGAAGAAACAGGAATAGCTAAAACATCCTTAGCTATAAGAGATAAAATAGGAAATTTTCCCATATTCATTTTCCACCATCCCAAAAGATCAAAAAACTTCCCTTTTTCGGTTTCTTCATCAGGTTGAGCCAAATACTTGTCAATTTTTGACATACCATTCAAACTTCCTTGTTTTTTGTAAAGTCTCCACTTAGATTCTGGGTCCCCCACATCTTCATTCACAGTTAGTGGACATTCATTTTGTAATACAGACGAGCTATGAGTATTACTACGATACCATGCATACAAACGCTCCAAAGTACATTTCACCTTTTCTTTTATAAAGGTAACAATAAAGTCATCATATAAATCAGCTAGGCTAAACACTACATAATCTAATTTATATCTAGGATCAAGAACCACAACAACATATAACAATGGATTAAGCTTCTCTAAGGTCCAATACTTGTCATATTTTTGAATCATCTTGACACTCATTGCGTATATTGTGTCATCAAGAGAAATTGATAATTGTGTCAAATTATTTTTAATCTTGAGAAGCTCACTAAACAAAAGGTCGGATGTCACATAATTAGAACCAGAAATATTTTTTGTTGTATTGAAAAAAACTTCAAGAAATTGCACAAATAATCTTGCGCGTTTCCAATCATCCTCTTGAGGGGGTCCAAGCTTACACTTCTTTTTCTTTTTTTTTGTACTTCCCTGTCCACTTCCTTGTCTTTGTCCACTTCCTTGTTCACTTACTTGTTCCTGCCCACTACTTTGTCTTTGCAAATCACCTTCGTTCCCATTTTCATCCCCATCATCCCCAACCTGAATTGGTTGGTTAAAATATTCAATATATCCGTCATCTTCATCTTCTAATCTCCCAAAAGCCTTTTCAAATTTCTCAGCTGCCTCCAACATCAAGTATGTTGAGTTCCACCTAGTAGCAACATCTAGACGCACATTTTTAGAGCAATCAATTTTCTCTTCAGAAATGCATCTCTTCCAAAAGGCCCACCTAGATGGAGATGACCTCACATACCTCACTGCATCTCGAACCCGAACAATAGATTCATCAAATGTGGTTAAACCATCTCGAACAATCAAATTCAAAATATGAGCCGAACATCTAATATGTAAAAATTCATGTTCAAGAACTACACCTTTCCAATGCTTAGTTTTTCTTCTTAGGTATTCAATAGCTAAGTTGTTTGAACTAGCATTATCACAAGTAACAGTAAAAAGACTATCTATCCCCCAATCAAGCAAACACTTCTCCACCATCTTCCCAATTGTTTCACCCTTATGATTCGGACTACACAAAAGTTCAATATTTTTTTCTTCAAGTTCCATTCATTATCAATATAATGGGCAGTGAGACACATGTAATTTATATTTTGAATGGAGGTCCAAGTATCGGTCGTAATGCAGATTTTATGCCCTTTTAAACTACTTTTTAATTTCTTTTTTTGTTCCAAATAAATGTTAATGCAATCTTTGGCAACTGTGGTACGAAATGGGATTGTAAATTTTGGACAAAGAACTCGGCTATAATTTACAAATCCCTCACCCTCGACAAACTTGAATGGTAACTCATCTAATATAATCATTTCAGCAAGAGCTTTTCTACACGTTTCAACACTAAAAACAATAGACACAAACTTGTGACCTCCACTTTCAATTGGTTTATATTCAAGGTTTGTTGCGAACTATCTGGATTAATACGGTGAGGGTGCAATTTACACTTAAAATGCATATGCGCTGTCATAGAAGACGTGCCATTAAAAGTTGAATGAGCTTTGAATGGTGTACCACAATAATTACATGTTGCCGTTGGTGGGTCACTACCTTTAACTCTTGTGAAATGATCCCATACCTTAGATTTTGTCATTTGTGTCTTTCTTTTTTTCAACTGTCTCTTTTGTGGTTCATTGGGTTCCTCCTCAGATTCTTCATTTTCAGCAAGCCATTCTGCCATTTCTGTAGCCAAATCTTTTACTGGAGAAGACATATTCCTATGTGACAGAAAAAAACAACAAAAATCAAATATAAAAACTGTAATAGTATCATCTAGTAAGAAATATTGATTAAGAAAACACTAATTTTGTCGTGTATCACTTTTATTAAAATAAAGGAGAGTATTGAACTATTGATTAAGAAAACACATAAATAATCATCGATTGTATAAATTAAGAAAGCACATTGGGTATTGATTAAGAAAACACATAAATAATCATTGATTGTATACGATTAAGAAAGCACATAGGATATTGATTATGAAATCCAACCTTTAAATGATCCAAGAACACTAAATACATATATATGTATGAGTTGATTTGTTGAGATGAAGACCAGAAGAGTGGTACTGATTGTTAATTTGTTATGAAGAAGAGATGATGTTAATCTGTGGTGAAGTTGTGAAGAGATGATGGTTGTAAATTTGTTATTAACAAATAACAATGGCGGCTAGGGTTTTACTTTTAACTTAACATTAGTAGAATAGGGTTTGTAGTTTACAACACAATGAACACACTTGTAATAATTTTGATTATGTGTCTATGATGTATGATATACTAATATACTACTAATATCATTCGGTTCGGTTAACCGGACTGTTTTGGAGAGAGAAACCGTCAACCGAACTGTATATACCAGTTTTATAACTTTTAAAACCGTAGACCGAACCGACCCTTTCAAGAACCGTTAAAAACCGAACCGTGTGTACCAGTTCGGTTCGGTTTTTCGTTTTTTTGCTCAACCCTAGTTATGACTGAGGATACAACTGCTGGAAAGCTTGGAGAAAACTGGGAAGGACCTTACATCATAGACAGACATGCTGCGAAAGGCTCATACTTCCTCAGAACTCTGTCCGGCGAGGGAGATAGTCAGTTGTAATAAACGTTGTAAACAAGGTAAAGATATCTAACAAGATGTTTTTGCACTACCAAAATATTATTTTTATTTTCTTTTTCAGAAAATAATATGTACAAGAGGAAGTCCCCCGGCAACCGGGACAGGAATCTTTCTACAAAATCTAAAGGAGCTAAGGTTGAGAAGAAGGACCAGGGCCATTACCGCCCTTCTTCGCCTTCTCCTTCTCCAGCTGGTCGAAGACCTGCTGATAGGCAGCCTTCGCCAACCGGAGCTCTTCAGCAGCCCGGTCGTACGCCGCCTCCTTGAGGATGAGACGCCGATCCAGCTCCAGCTTCTCTCAGGTCAGCTTCCCGCAAGTAGCCTCCAATTCTGCCAAGGAAGTCTTGGCATCCTCCTCCCTCTGGAGAGCAGCGGTCAGAGTGAAGTCCAGGTTATGGTAGTCTGTCGCCATGGACCGTTTGTCCTCCTCCAGAGCCCACCGGTCACTGTTGGCCGCCGCCAGATCTTTCTCGAGCTGACGATTCTCAGCTCGCAGGCGCTCCAGATCCTCCAAGGCAGAAGGCCGGGGTCTGACACTCACCTCAAAGACCCGGGGCATGGCAGCTTGTGTCTGACAGAAAGATAAGCAAAGATTAGAAACAAACATATAGACATCAACAAGTCTAAAGCCAGAATTCAAGTCAAGGAATCTTACCGCGATGAGATTCTGGGCAAGCACCCTCATCGCCCGTCGCGGAAAAGGTGGCTGTAGTATGACTGGTCCTCCGGAAGCAGGTTCTGGAAGATATAGTCAAAAGCAGTGTGGAGGTTCATGATGCCGAAGTCCCCTATCGACATCGGCTCACCACTCAGAAATGCAGGATGAATGGTGAACGCCGGCAGCGAGAACTCCGGAGTGGCCTCAGGTTGGTACTCGCCCGGTTCAGGGGTCAGTTGCACACTGGGGCCAGAGGGCAGGTCAGTAAATGGGACCTGGTCACCCCACCCATAAGTCGGGGCTTCATCATCAGTAGTGCACGACACGGTGAACTCCACCTCAGTCTGGACGTCCTCAACGGCCAGAGCATCTTCAAAAGGGACCTGGGAGCCACTACCAATCTGGGTAGTCCCCATCACCGGTCCCCTCAGCACCCGAGGGATGGCATCCTCCCTTCTCGGTCGCACAGGCTCCCCCTGGTCAGCAGGGGAGGCAGAAGCAGCTCTCTTCGAGCCCCGCGCAGCCTTGCCCCTTGGATCAACCGGGGCAGGGGACTGCACAGAAACAACTTCAACAGAAGGAGGCGGGGAAGGTCTGACCTCCACCGGAGCCTCCACTCCAGCATCTCCAATACTGGGGGCGACCACTTCATCCAACGAACCCACCGACACTACAGCTCGCTCACCTCCCTCAGCAGTAGAGGCGACCACTGTTTCCTTGGACACACCTCCCACCATCTCCGGCTGGGCCAGGTTGTCCACCTCAGCATGTACCTGCACCGGGTAGGAAAGAATCCTTCAGTAGCTGATTCGCCAGACCCACGGGAAAGAAGAAGTCCACTATCCCTCGACATCAGACTTGGATCACCGGAGGAGTCAGATGAGCCATAAAAGACATGTGGCCTCCTCTGGCGACCCAAGGGAGGGTTTGAATGACAAGCAGAGCTAGCATCACGGACCTGAACATCCCTGACAACTGGGATGACCTCTGGCAGAACATCCGGTATCGGCTCGTCAGGAGGAGATCTTCCCCCGACTGGAAGAACCTTATCGGGCCAGTCATCCATCTCCCCCCGCAGATCAATAGCCTCACTCTTAACCGGAGGCTCCCCCTCAGCACTGGGGATCGTGCTCTCTACAGTGGCAGCACCCTCACCAGAGCTGGACTCTACCTCCACAACCTGCGGAGGAGCCGGCAGGGCAAGCCTCATCGGGTAGCAGATATCTATTACGATCTGGTCAGGGAGCGTCAAGTCCTGCAGGTCTGCGGGCAGATGGAAGAAGCGCTCAATGTTCCCCTCAGCAGCAGAGGAATCTGCCCCCGCTGGCAGAGACACCTGAAGCTGACGTTTCCCTGCAAACACACGCACGGAACTGTTCTTGAGTCGGAGCTCAGCAAGCACGCGAAACATAAGGGCAAAAATGAAAGAAAGGTCAGACGCATGCTTACCTATGAAGTCTCGCGGCACCGGTATGCTGTGGTCAGACGACCACCCTGACACCCGGTAGCAAGGCTCAAACCAATTCCCATAATGGTTGTGAAGTCCAGACAACCTCCGGGCAGTACGCCAAGAGATGGCATAGAAGCAGCGTTCATTGGCCTCCCGGGCGACCGGCTTCATGAGCATGCATGAACAGCTCGACCGGGCCAAATGGAATCTCGAAGTGGAGAGCGATCAGCCCAATTCGACGCACGATTATCCAGAAGGACACGTGCATCTAACCGTGCGGGATCCCCCACCACGACAGCAATCTCAGAATAGAAGAATGCAACGGAAGCTGCATGCCATAAAGAAGTTGGTAAAGACTAACCGCGATCAGGTTGCCGGAGCAACCATCTGAAATGGAGGGGTGGGAACCAAACCGGACCCCTCTCCAGCCAAGCCGCTCCTGAACTTCCGTCGTGCTCATCCGCTCGAGTTCAGAATTTTGGGGGAGGTTGAAAGAAGCTTGCCACCTCCTCTTTGGCCTCTCAACAGGAGGCTCAGCAAAATCCACATGAGCCACCTCCGCCAAACCATCAGGCAAAGGGGGACCCATCGCCGGAATACTGCTTGGCCCGCTTTCATCAGCAGAGGGACGAGGAGCCAGGCTCTGAGGCTCTTCGTCACTACTTGAGCTCAGGACTAAGGTTCTCCTCATCTTTGGAGTAGAATTCACGCGAAATCACCGGAATTTGGAGTTTCAGAACCAAGGGTTTCGACGAAGTAGAAATGAAAGAGAAGGAAGAGAAAGAGAGTGAAGGGAATACCCTTCTCTCTTTCGAGCCTCTTCTTTTTATAAGGAGAGCCCAGGGTCCACCGGCTGATGGTATTCCAGGTTCTCTTAATGAAATCATCAGTAAGGTCATTAAACCAACTGGTTTTAATGACTCGATCAGCGAAGAGTAACAAGCTTTCACTGGAAGTTGAAGTTGTACATATTCCCGCCAACAAAGAAAAATTTAGAGAAGACGAAGTGGGGTCCACTTAACACAGTCAGCTAGGGCCCATACTGCACAGTCATCTGAGACCCATGTCAGCTGGGACCCACCTCGTACACTCAGCGAGATCGATCCAACATCTACGAGTGGGGTCCACATGGTCCAGGTCAGCAATATGTGGACCTCCAGTCTACATCACCACGGTCAAGTAAAGATTGATCGACATGTGTTCCTGCACTCTACATAACAAGAGAATAACCAGATCTACCTACCGGAGCTCAAGATAGTAATAGAAGGAAACATGATTTTATTACGAAATGCATTATACGGGGTGCACCGAGTCCCCTACATAGTGCGACCAGAGCTAAATTACATCAAGGGGGATACGGAGGATCCCGGCCAGACTCCTCAGGCGAGTCGGGGAGATGGTACTTGGCCTTAGCTTCAGCGTATCCTTCCTTCTATGAGGAAACCGCAACAGCGTCTATCTCTCCCCCCATCCGGGCAAGCTCAGCAGAGGCAAATTTCAGCTTTTCTTTGAGGCCCCGGATTTCCTCATCTTTATCCTTGATTCGGCCCTCATGGCACTCCTCCCAGTGGCGTTGGTCTTCCACAAGCTCGACCACTTGCGCCTTCAAGTTGTTCACATGGCTAAGGCGATGCACTCGGTATTGTTCCCGATTGTCACCGACGGAAGTAGGATCAGAATGTTTAGCCGCCATGGAATATGAGCAAAGGAAGAAGAAGAAAAAGGAATAACTCAGCAAGAGTAAGCCCCTCCTTATTTAGCTACACTAAGGTTAAAAAGGGTCGGGCCACAACCCAGTTGTTTCCCGAGAAGCAACGGTCTCCCATGGACCGACAGTTAACCTGCCAAGATCGAGACAAGACAAGCAGAGGCACTGTTCATGGAAAAATGGATTTTTATTGATGAATAAAAATCAAGAAAAGAGGGCACCGCTCCTCAACAGTGGTGCTACATTAACTAGTCTGCCAAAGTAGTCCGCGACGCGGTAGGGGGGGAAGTAGTGACCTGGTCCCAGCTAGCACCCCCGGCCGCAGCATTGCCAAGTATCCAGACCTTCTCTTTCAAGGTTTGGATCTAATCTTCCGCGTGGTTAAGCGAGTCTTCGGAGAGCCGGAGGTCTTGGCGCAGTGATGCAATGATGTTGTCTCATTTCTTGAGGGACAACTTCATATCATGCTCCGGGCGGACAACCTTCTCCAGGTTCTTCTCCTGAGCCTGCACTTGGTTAAACACGTGCTCTACTTTAAGGTTAAATGCGCGGTGGGCCAAATCAGCAGCCCGATCATCAGCCATTCTTCAGCAGCAGCAACAACAACAACAACAACAACAACAACAACAACAACAACAACAACAACAACAACAACAACAAACAGGGAACGGAGAGAGAGAAGTGGACATCCTTCTACACCTCCGACTCTCAATTTATAAAGGAGGAAAGAAACCCTAAGCCTTGATCCAAGGGATACAGAATCGTCATCAAGAAGCGTGTCAAAGAAGGAATCCTCCGAATCTCAACAACCGGGGAAGATATTGTTAAGATATTTTCCAAGCAGATTTTCTACTTGATAAAGAGGGGGCGATGTGTGTACCCTAGGTAAAAAAACCAGACAAGTGTCACCGATGGCTGTATAAGAAGCTAAACCGGGAGCACCTGAGCAGTAGCCAGCCAAGCCTGGGCTATCGAGTAGGGCCTAACCCAGTTTCAAGAGATCTGCATACGCTCTATGGACCTTGACTCACCAGATAGTCCACTATCAATGGGTGGAGCCCCGGTTACTGTATAAGAAGTTGAACCGTGGGCTCCCATACATCAACCAGGCCCACCTCAGTCAAGTAGGCCAGGTCCGGCCCAGTAAGGTCCAACAGCGACAGGGGCTCATCCAAAGGCTTAGCACAAAAGTCCAGAGGACCTGGCCAAGGAGTATGCAGTGTAGATTGGGCCTCCGGTTAGAGGAGTCAAGCCCAAGTCTTTGCTTTCAGGCTTGGTCAATGCAAGTCCCAACCAACTGGATAAGTCCAACGAGATTCCAGGCCAACAGAACCATGGTTCTAGCCCGCTGGAGAAGATAAAGAAAACCCAGGTTGAACCAAGACCTATCAGAGGATGTCATGTGGCAGTCATCCTAGTCAAAGAGGATTCAAACCAAGGAGATAACCGCTTAGCAGCATGCAAGCTATCTCCACGGAAAGCATCTTCACAGTTGAACAACCCGAGTTCGTGGAGTCAAAATCGGAGGGGTGGTTGAGCCAGCCTCCTCCGGCCTACTACAATTATAGGAGTTCTAAACTTCCTGAACTACTAGTCTTTCACTGAGCAACTCCATTAGAGCTTAGTGGAAGCAGAGACTTGATTCCAAGTTCATCATCTTGGATACGTAGGCAGCCTGATCCCAATCAGGTCCAGTCTCACTGTATACCCCCCATCCTATCTCTGTCTATACAAGGCTTTCATTGTAACTGTACGATTAATATATACATATCTCGAGTTTGTGGATCAAAGTTTTGCACCCACAGTGGGCCTGGTCGATCTATGGGAGCCCACAGTTCAACTTCTTATACAGTAACCGGGGCTTCACCCATTGATCGTGGACTATCCGGTGGGTTAAAGTCCACAGAGCGTATGTGGATCCCTTGAGATCAGGTTGCGCCCTACCCGATAGCCCAGGCTAGGCTGGCTAATACTCAGGTGCTCCCGGTTTAGCTTCTTATACAGCCATCGGTGACACATGTCGGGTTTTTTACCTAGGGTACACACAATCCCCTTCCCTAAGAAATTCAGTTCGAGCCTTAGAGACGTGATTGTAGACATCAACTTCTATTACATTTAAATTTTCTACCCCACCAGCTTCAGTGCTCATATATGAGATAATAGTATTAGTTTTAATCCCCGTTGAGCTCATATTATTCACAAGAGATTTTTTACTAGCTTCAAGTTGTCGGTGAGATCTCAACATAAATGCATTCTCTGGATCAACAAGAGCATGATTGTGTTCTTTAACAAAACCAGTGACAGTATACTTTTTGTCGCTATTCAATCTTATCATTGGCATTGCCTTACACCCAGATCTTCTTTCATCTCTTTTCTTTTGTGGAGTCAATTTTTTCTTGTAGTGACCTTCCCAAGAACAACAAAAATCTCTTCGATCTACTATTCCATTAGCATTACGATGCAATCGATTTTTCTAACACTAAATCCAATACTTTTGGCATATCTATTATAAAAGTTATATTCATCTAAGTCAGTATCAAAGAACATCCCAATTGTAGGATTCGACTTCCACAATCGCGATATTTATCTCTTGGATCAACAACATTGGAATCCTTGATTTGTTCTAAAGCTTCACTATTTTCAAAACCAATGCCAACTTCTTCAGGAATTGTATCTTCTTTTGTAGTTTCATTTTCCATCTAACAATCAAAAGTTGTTGATTAGTCCTCAACAAACGTAATGTACTTTCAACACAACAAGCTACATCACACTTAATTTATTCAACTAATAAGAAAATTTTCATGTACGTCAAAATTTCGTTCTTTCAAACATGAGAAAAAAAAAATGATAATTGCAATATTGCTAAACACATATCTAAAGCAAATCCAACTGTTACAAAGATAATGGTTGCATAAGTTGACACATAAGTTATTTCATCCACCAATTATTACTATAAATCAAATTACCAATGCTCCAACAAACTAAAAATTAATGGAAGTTTCTAGTTACCTTTGAAAATCTCACTTCTTTTCAATAAAGATTGCTAAAGAGTTGAGTTGCATTGTATCAGCTGTGATAGGCAGGGTTTTTTTTTTTTTTTTTTTTTTTTTTTTCTTCGTGTGTGTGTTTATCGAAGAATTGGGGAGAACGAGTAGATAGTTCAAAATATTTTTCTATAAAGGAGAGAGAAGAATCTAAAAATCGGATTCCCAAATGTGGTATTGTCTATTTTCAAAACTCGTTTAATTTGTAAGGGTAAATCAGTCACAAAGAATTATTGGAAGTTAGCAAACTGATTTCTAGAAGATTTTGGGTCCACATGTAACAATCCTAACTGAGTGGGGAGCAAAAGGGTGGTGAACAAATTTTTTTTCGTCCAATACTCCCATGACTATGGGATCTCCTACTCCGGAGATTAGTGGCCAAAGACATTGGAGCGGCCGTGGACACTAGCAAACAGCTTGGGACCTGACAAGACTTAACTTAAGAAGTCCCAAGGAGCCTAAGGATAGCTACCTTGCAGTGTCCCACCAATTGAATGGCTGCCTTGCAGGATCCACAAGCTAAATGCACGGATGCTGAGTTAAGTTGCTACCTAGCAGCATCCGTGCGGACACTCAGCAAGAACACGCCACATAGACATGGAAGTCGTTCTAGAACATTCCAACACGTTTATTATATGTTTCTGCACGTTTTTAACATGTTTACTTGCAGACTAAGTATGCATGTGCTTGGATGTTGTCAGAGTCCATATATGGCAAGTTCTACGCATCCAGAAATAATAATTAGCCGTAATCAAACAGTGATTAAAGGGCTAATTGTCAACTACATGTGTTGCCTTACTTCAACTATAAATTGAAGTTAATGTAAACATCACAGGTACGCATCTTCTCACACAACACCTCCCCACTTAAAGCTATTCAAACGCTTTCAGCTCCCTCACTAACTTGAGTGTCGGAGCGGCTACGTCCACATTCTCACAGGTGTGTCATGGTCCCCCTTCACAGTTTAATCTCATTTTGCAGGAGTATAGAGGCAGTCTTGTCAGAGTCTTCCGACATCTCCTAACAACCACAACAAAGTCCGTCTAACATAATCATCTCTTGTTTGCTTGAGGTTGGAGATTTGTGGAATCTGCGCCCACAAATATCACTCAAATCAAATATATAGAGGGGCACCATCAAAATTACTATTTGAAACCCTCAATCCTTCAAATGAAGCTATTATTTTAGAAAATCCAACTTTTATGAATCAGATTGTTTCTAATTAGTATAATAACCTAGAAGAAAAAAAAAATCTGAGATGTATGGAATGAAACTTTGATTTCATTTATGATTTCATATGATCAATTGACAAGGAATTTAGGTGAAAGCGTTTAAATTTGAAGTCGTGAAGAAGAGAGATGGGGAGAGAAAGAAAGTGAGATATATGAGATTATGAGGTGAAGGTGAAGAACCGAAGATGAGTAGATTAGGTTTTAATTTTTTTTGTTTTATACAATGAAGTTATGCAATAGACTCACATTACATTTGTTCAAATACAAAGCAAACTAAGCAAGTTAACAGGTAACTCGACGGGTCCATAACTTAAACATGAACCTGACCTGTTTATTAAGCACGTCTACCAGGTTCAGATCATTTTGACCTCAAACCCAGGAAGCTTCAACCCAAACTTGTTTATAAAAGGTCAGGTTCGTGTCGGGTTAACAAATCTCGGGTCATATTTCCACCCCTAGTTCTAGTCATTATCATCAGGTGGTTCCTCCTATGGTAGTGGTGATTTCGACCAATTTTTAGCAATCCAAGTGAAATTGTGAACACACGAATCTAGTTTGAAGCCCTTTAAAGCGACACAATATCACCTTTTGATGAGATTATTTTCACATGAAATAATACCAAAACGGTCTCCACAAAAATTTCTTTTCATGCCCCAATTTCCCACAATTGAAACAAAAGAAATTTAACATTTCGATTCGAATTTGGAAAATCTTTAGTTGATTATGTTGACTGATGTAATCGATCTCATTTGGAAGTGGCAATCGAATATCAAGATTAATTTTAACTCTAAACGCCGAACAAAATTCACCAAAATGATTTCTTTCATCCACTTTAATAGGCTTTCCAAATTGCCTTTCAAGATTGAAATCATTCTCGCAATTATATATCTCTAAAGCAAGACCGTAAATTTGAACACATACAACAAATTTTTGGGAATTTAACTTTTCGAGAGCAGTATCCCTTTTCCTAAAATATTCTCAGATCCATAATATTCCAACACATTAATGGGACAAAAAACCTAACACTAATGCGTTGAGCCACCGAACCTCACCAATAGGCCTGATCTAAAAACCATCAGATCACCCAGGGAAAAAAATGGACCCCCTTAAGGATCCGAAAATAAAGAATGGCCCAGTTAGGGAACCATTTGTAAAAACAACCCCGACTTTAATTCCGGTTTTTTTTTTATTTTTTTACTATCCTTTTTTCCTTCACACACTATCCTTCGTGCTCTCTCTATATCTCCAATCTCTATCTTTTATTATGAAAAATGAACTTACCACCCCTTCACCATCAGAACTTCCGGCGCACCACCTTCGAAGTTCCTGGTG
The DNA here is from genome assembly GCA_023053565.1 of Aquilegia eximia. Lineage (NCBI taxonomy): Eukaryota > Viridiplantae > Streptophyta > Magnoliopsida > Ranunculales > Ranunculaceae > Aquilegia > Aquilegia eximia. The sequence continues at coordinate 2,965,518 of JALIGU010000015.1, forward strand.
TAATTTTTTTGAGCATCATAAACTAGTGAAACTTATCTACAAGGCTAACGCGCATACGTTTTCTTGCTGGCCCTAAGTAACCTTTTCTCATTACATGTAGGCAGCTGACTACACAGAACCTAAAAGAAAGAATGCAAGTGCCCTTAATGGTCTCTTTTCAAAAGGGATTTATTTCGACCTAGCTTTGAGTCGTCCGTCCCCCCTTGGGGATTGAGGGGGTAACGTTCATTAGTTTCTAGTATTAAGGTTTTAATCAAATCAGCAAAGTTTACAATTTTAGATTTCAAATAATAAAACTTCAATCTTTGATTTATTGTTGAATCAAACAACTGCAAATATTTTTGAAAAGCTTTCATTGGCTATTTTCTTAAACACAAATGCTTAATAAAGGCTAAATTGCAGATTCCAGCTGAGCCCAGTTGATAATACCTCTAGCCCTCTAGGCGATGGTACCAGAGGTCTGGGGTTCGATCCCAGGCGGTGTTTGACTCTTTGAGTTACTGGCCTCCTTAAAACAGGCTAGCCAATAAAAGAAAAAAAATCAAGGCCAAATTTATAAACCCGGGCCTTTGTGTTTTGTGAATTCTTAATGAGGTCCCAGAACCATTTCCATGTCAGATCATCAGTACACCACCCCTGGCCCTTCATTCAATAGTTAGTACTTAGTAGCTCAGTACTCAATAGTCAATACAACCTATAGAGAACTCGATGCTGGCCAAGTCAACACAGTGGCAATTTGACTGAGTCAACCCAACTTCCCCATCTCAATACTCAATTCTCTCTCTCTGTTTGTTTGTCTGTCTGTCTGTCTGTTTCTCTCTCTCTCCCTCCCTCCTTGACTCCTTCCATCTCCATCTCTCCCTCCTCCTCTCTCTGTAGTCTTTTCTCTCTGTTATCAAGAGAAATGTCGACCGTACCTCGACTAGCTCAAGAGACTTGGGATTGTATGCTCCCAGGACCACCAAGTCGTAACAATGGAGGATCAATCGATTGTAGTACAAGTGGTCTTCTTGCATACGGTGCAGGGAGCAGCGTTTCCATCATTGATACTCGATCGATGCAACTTGTCACCGTACTTCCAATGCCTGCTCCTTCTGGCAACTCTTCTTCTTCTTCTTCGTCGTCTTCGTCTTCTTCTTCTTCTTCTTCTTCTCTTCTTGCACCTTTCGTTACTTGTGTTCGTTGGACTCCACAATCTCTTCGTCGTGACATTTTAACTCATGAACCTTCAAATTCACATTTAATTTTAGCTGTTGGTGATCGTCAAGGTAGAATTGCTTTATTTGATTTCCGTCTTAAACATGTTCTTCTTTGGATGGATTTCGATCCACCTTCAAATTCAAAACTCGGTGTTCAAGATCTATGTTGGATCCGAGTTAAAACCGATTCATGGATTCTTGCTTCAATTAATGGACCTTCTCTTCTTTCTCTTTGGAATACTTTTAATGGTCGTTGTATTTGGAAATATGATTCTTCACCTGAATATTTTTCTTGTATTCGTCGTGATCCTTTTGATTTTAGACATTTTTGTGTATTAGGTTTAAAAGGATTTCTATTATCTGTTAAACTTGTTGGTGATGGTGAAGATGATGTTGTTATTAAAGAACATCAAATTCCTATTAATGAGTCTAATGAGTTGTTAAAACTTGAAAGAGAATCTGCTCTTAATCCTTCTACTCCTGCTTTAGCTGCATTTCCTCACTATATTGTTAAATTCTGTTTTTCTTCACAATGGAAACACATTCTCTATGTTACTTTCCCCAAAGAATTGCTTGTCTTTGATTTGCAATATGAAACATCCCTTTCTTCTACTGCATTGCCTCGCTCATGCAGTAAGTTTATTGATGTCACCCCTGATCCTGATAGTGAATTGCTCTATTGTGCTCACCTTGATGGGAAGCTCAGCACCTGGAGGAGGAAAGAGTAAGTTCTACTTACTGTGCAAATGTTTTTCTTTTTATGTATCCTGTACTTTAATTAGGATATTTGCCTCAAGGACCTCCGTCCACGATGAGTGTAGGCCTGAGGGATGCTTTTCACTTTTTTTTTTTTTTCCTTTTTTCGACATCCAAGTCATGAAACACAAGCACCCTGATAGACTCAATAAATCATATATGTTTAATCTGGCAGTCGTATTAGGTGTTCGGTCCCAAATTTATATTAGGTATTCGGTCCCAGATTAATGGTTGAAGTGCTAACTTTATACAAGATGCAATAGGATGTTAGTAGAAGTGACTGATAACGAAGAACTCCAATTTGTGTGAAGAGAGCTTATGGTTGTCCACATTGAAACTTACTAGACATTCATACATCTGAAGAAAATAAAAGAACCACACAGATAACTATAATATGGTACCATGACCGTCTTAGTAAATGGAGTGGCTTGACTAATAAGAAACCTTAACTCAGATACTAGTTCCAACTAGTTAAAATAACCTAAAACATACAAATAAAGTGCTTGGTCTGTGGGTAGCACAGCATGTGATAAGGTCATGATGACGTCACCATCATTGTGCCCACATATCATCCTCCCTGGCTTTTGAAAGAGCTCAAACACGAGCTAAAGATCTTTTAAATCCTTGCCACCATCAAAATCGGGGGGATGGCCAAAATAAGAAACACCTTCAGTGACGGAAGCAACATTTTCACCATCGACAACATTCTGACCTTGATTAGAAGCATCAACGAGTTACAAGTAGGTCATTTTTTTCATCATTTCTCCGGGATATCATAGGCAATTGTTTACTACACTGCAATCATAACACTTGTGACCATGACTACACAGAAACAGTTTAGCGATGGACGCAGTGGCATTAGATGAAGTTTGTCGAAAGGCTGGGTTGGAAATACTGGAAAGAGTAGTCTCTACCTTGTAAGCAGCCCGAAAAGAATAAGAAAAGTGAAGATTATGTTGTATCGATCAATTACTGTATTTGCTGACGAAACCCTGAATGGAAGGTCCCAAACCACTTGTGTGACCTCTTTTCTGATTAGGTGTAAGTCTCTAAAATGGAAGAAACATAAGCAGGGGGACGAACATCTTGTGCAACACCTACCTGATCACTAACAATCTCAGTATCCAGAAACAGATCTATGGTTGTAATGTTCTGCAAATTGTCCATGTCTATATCCTAACTTAATAGGAAATTGGGGTTTCTTTATTAAGATCAATTTGGGTTGTCTACAGAAGCTGTTTCTTTGTTGTTTAGGATCAATTTTAGTAGAGGGATCACCCACCAAATAAAGTTTTTCGGTAATAGTAGGGTTGGCATTCCAAAAGCTTAGGCGTTAGTGCCGATTTGGGGAGGAACACCAGTTTGTGCTGGAACAGTGGTGGTTGTAGTTGTTTGGAGTTGACCAGTTGCAGGTTGAAGGAAGGCAGGTGGTGTTGGGGATGTAAATTTAGTGGTGGGTAATAGGTAGGGTTGGCATTCCAAAAGTTTAGGCGGTAGTGCCGATTTGGGTAGGAACACTTGTTGGTGCTTGAACGGTGGTGGTTGTAGTAAGGCAGGTAATTGGGGGTTGACCAGTTGCAGGTTGAAGAAAGCCAGGTGGTGGTGGGAAGTAAATGTAGCTGTTGGTGGCGACTTGTGATGGCCACCAATGGGTTGGGTTGGCATTTCTACCTGAGCAGCACCACCTATTGTGGTTCATTAGTTCCTTACAGTAGAGTAGAAGAAGAGACAGTGTGACTGTGGATGCCTAAATACCAATGGGTTGGCGACTTGGCGGTTTGCGTTACAAATTACAAATCAATTTGACAAAACGATAGGGAGAATGCGATTCTAGATGAGCCCACTGCGTTTTGAATATTGAAGAAAGGCTTCACCAAGCAAGATTCCTTTCGCATTCTGAAGGCGAGGAAGAAAGAAAAATCTGTTCTATACTTATTTTGAAGGAGCAAATACGGCTCTGATACCTCTTTTAATGCAGTTATTGGTACACGGAAATTAATTATAATGGAAAACACCAATATAAGTGAAGCTCATTTAGGGTTTTCCCTGGGGTAGCTCACTAAACAGCGTTTTTAATCTTATGAAAGAAACGCATAAGATAGATACCTGGCCTTTGCTGCCATGGCCTTAATCATAATTGGATGGCTTGACTGAGAAGAATCCTAACCCGACCCGGATTCTATCCATCATCTCCATATATTTTTTATGGTGGCCTATAAATTTCGTATACTGTGCGTACGTTGTTGAATAAAATTTTAGGTTATTTATTTTCCTAGATTTGAAAGCTTCTCAAAGCCATACTTTTTCTGGACGTCAGGGGATATACTTATTGGCTTATTATTGCAGAGAAGAACAGGTTTATACAATGTGCACAATGGAAGAATTGATGCCCTCAATTGGCACATCCGTTCCTTCTCCCACCTTTCTTGCTTTTGTGCTCTGCCAATCGGAATCTACTCTACGAAGTGTCAGAAGTCTTTATCCTGATATGTCTCCTACATCTGCAATCTCGATGGATTATAGTAATCCATCAGATTCTTCTGGTGAATCACTTGTTGTATCAAAGATAAACATAATTTCAGTCTCTGATGATGGGAAACTGTGGTGCTGGTTCTTGACAGCTGAAGGGGCTAGAGATCGTAGTAGTTTGAGTAGCAATACTACTGTTTCAGAAACGACATTTGCAGATACCAAATCTAGCACAAAAGACGTGTCCATTGACGGACCGGTACTAGATGCATCTAAAGAATCTGAACCGATAAATGTAATTTCTAGTCGGTTACTAAGCACTACATCTCCCAACGTGAAGCTGTCATTTAAGGTTCGTATGGAAACAATATATTTGATCTAGGTGCACATACAATTAGAATTCCATAATTTAAACTGTAAAATGAAAATGACTGTTTTTGGGAGGGTTATATTTGTAAATCTTCTGATCAGTTGAAATACATATCTAAAATTACCATAAAAAGACATTTTAAAATTTAAACACTTCAAAAGATGTAATACTATATACTAAACTATGAATAATTTCACAACATCCTTTTAATGTCTTATTTATTAAACTTTACAAAACTTAGTTCAATTGTATATATATCCTAGTCTCTTCCTACTTTTTGAATTCATAATATCTATTAATTCTCTTTGACTATCACTGGATGTAAAATATGAGTTCCTATAACTGTGTCCACAAATGCAGTTTGCGTTTTTCATACTATTTTGTTTTCGTTTAATGAGCATGCAGTCATGATGGGTTACAGAGGACCGTATGAACTTATCTAGGCTAAAGCGACACAGTTTAACATGATACAGAATTTGATCCCTCCATCTCGCATATTTTCAGCAGTCAGTTCTACTGTTTTATGAACCATAAAAAAAATTTGAGTAGGTAATGCAAAAGTAGCTGTAGTGCAAACCAATTTAGAATCGAGCCCTATTGTGTCTAAATAAGCAAATCACATTTTTGATCTCACTAACAAAGCACAGCTTAATCAATTAAGATAAGTACCAGCTAAACTCCATTTTTATTTATATTTATTCCCCTAGTTCATTTTCTTGGATTCTTATGGTAGTGCATTAACATGGAAAGAACAATGCAGATAAGCTTAATTGGTCAACTTCAACTTCTTTCGTCTACGGTAACAGTTTTAGCTGTTCCTTCCCCATCTTTAACAGCTACCTTGGCCCGTGAGTCTTTCAATCTTTACTCTTCCAACTGTCAATTAATTTTTGCAAGCATATACTTCTCAAGTCTTTTGATAACTGTGTTCAGGACTAAATCATCTGATAGAATAAGAAAATTTCATGTGAAGGTGGGGGTAACAATCCTGCTGTCGCGGTTCCGCTAGTTGCTTTAGGTACTCAGGGTGGGACGATTGATGTCATTGATGTATCTGCCAATGCTGTAGCAGCAAGCTTTTCTGTTCATAATACTATTATTCGGGGGTTAAGATGGCTTGGAAATTCTCGGCTGGTTTCATTCTCATATTCTCAGGTATTTGCAGTTATAGCTTCATATCTATTTGAAAAGCATCATACTCTTATTCTCTTTTCTTGCTTGATATTTAATCATGTAAAGTGAGTCAGAGAAGTTTGACTCCCCCTAATTTGACGTCTCTGCTCATAAAGATGTCTCATTAAATATTTATGAGAAATTGTTTTATTGCTAGCTCTTTTCTTCCTATTTATTAACTCCCATGTACATGTCTTTCATGGTGTCCATAACCATTCCATTATTTTGATGTATAGGCGAATGAGAAGGCTGGAGGCTATATTAATAAACTTGTTGTGACATGTGTTAGAAGTGGCCTTAATCGGAAATTTCGTGTATTACAAAAGCCAGAACGCGCTCCAATCAGAGCTTTAAGGGCATCTTCTTCTGGAAGGTTGACTCCGAACCCAGGATGTGATTTCATCTATTTGCTAGATCCATTTATGGTAAACAACTTTTTAAGTTTAGTCACCAAAAAAACATTTAAAATTCATATGTTGCAAGCTTATGCTTTTGTACGCTGTTTTGTCCTCCGTGAAGAAACTAGTATGAGCTACATGTTTTTAAGAAAAACTCTGAGTTAGTTTTGAACTGCTATTATATGAGATGAAGAGGTAGTATGTTGGCTAGAGCATGTAGGCGTTGACGTGGTGAACGTAGTAAATAGTATGCCACTGACGTTGATTGTATTGGGATTTGGTAGTTGTTTGTAAGCCCTAGTAACATGCTTATGTAATCATTACTAGCATAATGGTATATAAAATAGAACCATGAGACAGTGGGGACCGACTTTACGAGAGAGGGAGAGAGGAGTTGAGGAAGAAAGTGAGAGAGAGGGGCTGGAGAAGAGAAAGATAAAATGAGGAGGAGAGAGATGAGTTGATGATGTAGGACATCCTACCTACACCAATTGGTTTCCTATTTGGGTTAATGTTTATTTAGAAGTCATTATAAGTTTAGGATTTCTATTTTAGAGTCTAGAAGTTCTAGAATAGTTGGTTTACTATTAAGTTGATATTAGTAATACAATTCAAAGTAGGATTTGTATTTTGATTTATTTGTTTAGAAAGTCCTAGTGCTAGTTGGTCTAAGTCTTTAGTCTATATAAAGAGTCATGCTTTGTAGAACAATTTTTCAACCAATTCAATTATTCAATCAATACAATTAAGATTTGTCTCTACAATTTAGTTTTCTCTAGTTTTATATTAGTTCTTCCTTGTTTCAAGGCAAACCTCCCCTTGGGTTATTCAAGGTTTGATTTTTAATCGCTTGCGCTACGTCAATTGGTATCAAGAGCTTCGTTTCGATCCTACAATGGTTAATGACGAAGATTCTTCACCCCGCTCCCAAGTCGGTAATCTTGGAGATTATGTGACGAAGGTTGAATTCAATTCAGCTATTGATCGTCTCACCGCTTTAATCGACAATCTTACTCTTCGATTTGATAAGTTCGAAGGTAAGCAACATATTATTGATGCTCCCACCCTTCCACCATCTTTCATACCACCACCACACCCACCCCCATCACCACAATATACCACCACAACTGTACAACAAGTTTCCTATATTGGTTTCTCATCTCTCCCTATTAATGTCAACCCTCAACCATTACAAAACCTAGCCTCACAGCCTCAACACTACAACTCCCAATACTCACAACCTTGTAATACCTCCCAACCATCTCGCATTTCCATTACTCCACAATTTGCCACAACCTATACCACCATTACTTCTCCCTCACAATGTCAAAGTCAAACCCTGCTTTCAACCACACCACCAACAAATCATGTTTGTCTTAAAGAAGAAAAATGTCATAATAGAGAGCTACCAAGTTTTAATGGAGAGCCACCGAGTTTTAAGGAAGATTCTTCAAATATCATGGCCACAATTGATGAACAAAAACCAATTTTTACTGAAGACAAATATCATAAAGTTGAAATCGCTGCAAAAGATTCATTACCTCTAGATGTTCAACATTATGATTTTATTGGAATTGATCATATACTATCACAAAAAGTTCTTTTTGTTCTCCAAGTCCAAGGTTTTCAATCAAAAGACGGAACTACAACTTCCATTAATATGAGGAAAGTTTACAAGAGTATGTGTTATTCAAAGTATTTTTTCTTATGGAGCGGACGATATCAATACAACATAAATTCGAGGACGAATTCTTTTGAAGAATGGGGGACTGATGTAGGACATCCTACCTACACCAATTGGTTTCCTATTTGGGTTAATGTTTATTTAGAAGTCATTATAAGTTTAGGATTTCTATTTTAGAGTCTAGAAGTTCTAGAATAGTTGGTTTACTATTAAGTTGATATTAGTAATACAATTCAAAGTAGGATTTGTATTTTGATTTATTTGTTTAGAAAGTCCTAGTGCTAGTTGGTCTAAGTCTTTAGTCTATATAAAGAGTCATGCTTTGTAGAACAATTTTTCAACCAATTCAATTATTCAATCAATACAATTAAGATTTGTCTCTACAATTTAGTTTTCTCTAGTTTTATATTAGTTCTTCCTTGTTTCAAGGCAAACCTCCCCTTGGGTTATTCAAGGTTTGATTTTTAATCGCTTCCGCTACGTCAGTTGAGAAGAAGAAGGGGACCGACACAGATAAAAGAAAGTTGAAATAAGGGACGGACACACACGAGTTTTACCTCCACCTGATGCTAAATGGACCTCCTAAATTGGTGGAAGATATCAGCTAATAGTTCATTTCTTTTGAAAGTATGTGAACTCTATTCCGTGCCCATCCTCTTATCAATTCAGGTTTTGTCAACCATTTGCAAATTCAATTAATAGGAGCTACCAGTCTTTGGGTCATGGGTCACCTGACTAGCAATCAATTGATTGTGCCATCTCATTGTGGTGGAAATGTCCCTTCAACAGACCAATCGAATTCCAACCTGCCTAGAAAAGTAAAAATATGTTTGGGTTTGTGACTGGCCAAGTTATTTCTAGAAAGCACAGACTGGAAATCGTTGTGAATTTGTTTTTTTATTTTTATTTTTATTTTGATAGCTGGGTAGATTTGGCGGGTGGTAGGTTTGTGGTAATAACTCTTACAAACTTTATCAACTAGGCTAGGTGGCACCTTCTATTGTAGATATGTCCATAATAGAGAGCAGTGATGTTAGGCATCTTTTTGATATTTCTATATAATATCACATCTTATTACTTAATTGACGAGCAGACACACACAGATATGATGAGTTAGTCTGTCAAACGTTGGTCACGAGTGATGGGGCAACCTATGTCATGATCAGTTTCTGTTGTAAAACATGGTCGTTGTTGCAGATTTTAATTTGTTCTTGTTTGGAAGCATTGCTATAATTTATCTTCAGTCATGTATACACCTTGAACAGGTCCTATAAAAAGTAAAAAAAACATGTCATCCTTATTTGGTTAGACTTTCCAACGTCCACTTATTTTGGAACTAAGACATCTGAACTGGGTTGGTATCCCTTAGCCTACTTATCATTTTCCATCCCCCCATGTGAAATGCGATGTGATGGGCATTTTGTTACCTTTCATCCATCAGCGGTACTATTTATAAGCTATTTAAGGTTTCTTTATAACATATGTTTTAATCTAAAATTACGTGATCCATGATGTTTCCCATCTTATGAGCAGCTTATCTCTTTGAATGGTTTCAACTTATTGCAGGTATGTCCTCATATTATTCCGTGATGCTCCAGTGGAGGTCTGGGCTATGACAAAGAATCCCATAATGGTACTCTCTCTCATATATATAGAATGTCAATTTGTCAATCAAATACCATAGCTCATGTGAAAATGCACACCATGATATTGAGATGTTTAGTCCCACATTGGACAATTTCTGGCCTTGCTAGTAATATATAAGTTCCAGGGTTACACCATTCATTGCTAGTTGGTTTTGAGTTGGACCCCCAGAATGTTAACATGGTATCAGAGCGGGCTTTTGGTATGGGCCTAAGGCTCAAGTGTGCTCCCACACCACCCATTTAGTGAATCCACGTGTTAGGCTCAACGTCACTCCACACGTGAGGGGGCGAGATATCCTACAACAAGATTAAAAGAAAAGGAAATGTAAAGAAATGTGAAGTACTACACAAATCCATAAGCTGCATCTAGAAATGATCCCAACAAAGCGTTTAAGGTCTTGGGCTTATTTATATCGAAGCGCTTTTGTTGTCATTGGATATTGTAATGGGCCTAAGTCTGTATTGATGTCAAAGGTGTGCTTGGGCCTTTATTGAGTATTGGCTTGGGCTTGACCCCGTTAGGGGGGTCAATACAAGAACTATAGCCGAGTTGGCTGTATATTTTATTCATGGTCATTTTTGGTTTATGTTATGCTTTGATATCTGAGTTCATGATGTAGATCTGTTAAGAATTTATATCTATGTTATTTGTCATATTGAGAAATGGTTCATTTCCTTGTATAGCTTAGATCGTTAGCTCTTCCTTTCACGGTGTTAGAGTGGACTCTTCCGACAGTGCCACGACCAAGTCAAAATGTATCTTCGTCTAGGCAATCATCATTTTCCTCGAAGGAGCATACAACATTGACACCAGCTTCTGTAGTCTCCTCTACAAGTGCATCTACAGAAGATTCTAGTGAGCTTACTTTATCAAATGTTTATCCCCATTTTCTTTGCTAGTGAATACTTGTTTGTAAAATACCTTGAATCTTCAAATACAGAGGCAACAAACTCCGAAGGATCTACTGATGACACATCTGAAAGTTTTGCATTTGCCCTCGTCAATGGTGCACTCGGTGTTTTTGAGGTTCATGGTAGAAGGATCAGAGATTTCAGGTATATGATTAGTATCTTTACTGACAGATGCATTATCCACCTACTTTTCATTATGTATTTGGTGAACATATCATTGTGTGTGTGTTTACTCATAATATATTTTACACATGTTTTGACTCAAGATCCTGTGCGTACAACTCATTCAATCAATCAATCCCACAGCTTCCATATAGATCCAGCTGGCAAGTTCTCTTTTTCCATTAATAAAGGAAGCGTAAATACGGCTTTACGTGTTCGCAATCCGACAAACCTTCAGTCAAATTCAGCTAAATGCTTCAGAAGCTTAGTTTTTCTTCATATATTACTCATAATATTAAAGTAGAATTATCTAAAACGTAATTCAAAGGATTACTATATTATTGAAATCTGTTGGTTTTTATTAAGAGGTATGGCCTGAGACTCATGAGATCCTTGAAGTTGTTTTGCTTTTGGTGTTGTTTGAAATGAGACAGATGATAGAAAAAAATAAGATAAAAAAGGAAAAAGTTATGGATCGTGTCTAGATTTGGAGAAGCAAGAAAAAAGTGACAGTTCGGCTCGGTGGCAAGGCATTACTGATCCCTACATTAAAGGGACAGACAGTTGCCAATTAACCTGTTCTAAACCGTAGGATTTAATGACGTGTACCATCTAGATATAGAATAAAAAAGATTTAAACACTCTTTTGTAAACTGAACCTCTCCGTATGTATATTTTTCGTGGTTCAATTATATAATTATAACTTTATGTTTTCCAAATTTATGACTATTTTATATGTTGTTACTTTTTTTTTTTGTTGGTCGAGCTCTAAGGCTATTATTCTTTTTCCTGGCACACAACAACTTTAACAATGCTTTTTGCCCTTACCCCAAATGGCTAAGATGCGCTGAGCAAAGTCTGCTTCTCCATTCAGTTACGTCGAATGCCCTAGTCTGTAATAAGTTCTCTGAATTCTTCATCACGACAGTAGAGTCTGTCATCATTTCTAAATTGCTCAAGGAATTAATTCACAGATGGGGCATCACTGTTACTGGATTTGGGTGGTTGATGTTTTGGTCATATGAATGGAATCCTTAAGGTACTGGGTGTAGCTATTGTTAGTGTCTCTATGAGTTGAAAGGGGATGTCTCTGTTTAAGTTCTCTGCAATCAGTACAAAATTTTATCAACCAAAAAATAGTAGTGATGACATTTAAAAGTATAAGTTAGTAAAGCAAGACAGATTAAGTTATAAAAACACAGTTTTATCCCAATGCCTGATTCGGCATTCGATCCTGGACACTCCATATAAGACTTGACTACTATTGTTGAGCACCTTATCGTGTTCCTCCCAGAATGCCACAGCCACCTACCCAACCAGGCAAACTTAAACTCTTTCATTCTCTTGATACTCAGTAAACGAACCCTATGGTGGGACTTCTCGATATCAGTCAATAATAAACAGAGTGTTAACAATTAATTGATAGAATATTATTTGTGTAAAACAGAGCAGAGATTGCACAGTTTGTACATAAGGATTTTCTTCGCAGGATACACACTTCCCAAAGATTGCTCACGTCATGGTTATTGAGGCCTACAAACATCTGAATGAGTAGATGCCAACCAAAAAGTGTATCAAGTAATGATGTTACATTGTCTTTTTTGTTTCGTTTTTTACGTTTCAAAACTGTACAATGAGTTTAGAGTTTCGAGTGTCCTATTCTTTATTCTTCTTGTCCCATGCACAAGCAATTACGATATCCCATTGATATGTTTCCAGCTTTTCTATTGTATATTGTATTGAGCGTGTTTTATCTCCATTGTACGTGAAGAACTTATTAGAATGGCCTTTTTAATCCTCTTATGTAAATATTTTTGAAGATTGATGTTTATGATCTATAGCACTTGGATTGTTTATGAAAACCTTACATTGTGAGGTATTAGTTGTTTTACTTTAACCATCTCATTAAAGCCAAGTGCGTCACTTTTTGTTTCAGACCAAAATGGCCATCGTCTTCATTTGTTTCATCAGACGGATTAGTTACTGCTATGGCATATCGTCTTCCTCATGTTGTACGTATACATATTTGGATATTGCTAGTCTTATTTCGATTCATGAATCACAAATGTTGTTCGTATGTATATACCCATCCTTCTTGAGCAAAATGTTACTTTTTCTTCTGAATAAGTCATAATTCTGAACACTGATGATCCTTCTTTTTAGGTAATGGGTGACAGGTCAGGTAACATACGGTGGTGGGATGTCACCACTGGGGTTTCTTCCTCATTTAACACTCATAGAGAAGGGATACGAAGGATCAAATTCTCACCCGTTGTTGCTGGTGATCGTAGTCGAGGGCGTATTGCTGTACTTTTCTATGATAACACATTCTCCTTATTTGATCTTGTGAGTATCATGAATTTGTAGTAAGAAACTCATATCTTTATCATTATTTTTCGACTTGAGTTTTCTCTTGACTTTTTAATTAAAACTCAAACCAAAATTCTAATTAACAGAAATTCTTTCCCATTTAGCAAGACACATTTTCTTTGGCTTAAATTCCTAAGATATGAACATTATATGTCTTGCCTATTGATGATTTCATGATTATAGTGAGGATGTTATTAAAACATCTATAGACCTGTATACATTTACTTTTCAAAATCAATTGATTTGAATCAATATTTCTGGTTAGGCACCTTTGGTGGATCTTAAATCTAACATTACAACATTTTGCAAATTTTTATTCGCAGGATTCACAGGATCCATTAGCCAATTCTCTTCTACAACCTCAGTTACCAGGAACCCTTGTGCTAGAGCTTGATTGGTTGCCTTTAAGGACTGATAAAGATGAACCACTGGTTTTGTGCATTGCCGGAGCTGATAGCAGCTTTCGTCTCATTGAGGTTAATATGTATGTATCACGATTCTCTTAAATACAGTTATTCCTAGTTTATATGATAGTATTGACATCTAGTCCAGAATAAAAGTTACATAGCATCTGGACAGTCCTCTAGCAGAATTAGCAGCAGGTAAAGAGGTAATACACATCAGATAGAGCTTATTTAAGAGGTGCACCCGAAATATCACTCTTTGGTGGACGCTTCAATGATTATCACTCTATTGCAGCCCTCAATAAATAGTTTTGTTTCTGGAAATGAAAATAAAGAGTGCAACCTAATAACACTATTTTATTAACTATCAAAAAAATAACACTATTTTAATGATTTTTTTTTCCATGAAAATAGCAATCTATCGTATATGTATAATAAATTATAACTGGGCAACTAAACACCCTTATGTAAAAGTCTACAATATTAAGAGTTTTCCATCAGGATAAAACAATAGGATATCCATATTCTTGTGCGTTCTTCAAGAGGGGGCTTGAGAAGGTTGGGGAGCTTTTTTTTTTTGGGGGGGGGGGGGGGGGGGGGGGGAGGGGAGGTTGTGGATAGAAGTCATAGGCTCATAACAGTGGGGAAAATCGAAAGAATTTAGGATTGGCATCTGAGAGGGAAAGAGGTAGAGAAGGATGGATGGCAATGGGGACGGTGGTTACGATTACAACTTGTGGCACTCCGATGGGATGATTTGAAAAAGGAAGGGGTGATCCATAACCTTTGTTTCTGGGATGTAGGGAGGTGATTGCAATTATGGTTCAATTGTATAGTTAGTCCACTTAGGTGGTCTCTTGGGTGTAGTGGACCAGGGTCATCTTTTGATGTAGGCTACTCTATTATTTATACTCTTGTTGGGGTAAACAAATTATATTAAGGAATACCTCTTATTGATTGATAAAATAATTTGTACAGCCATTGCCTGTTTCAAGCTGAAAATTTGAATCCATGGGGAAACGAGTGGTTTTGTCGTAGGAGTGTGTGAATGAGTTATTCTCCTAGCTTGGGATCTTATAGGTTCGACAGAAATAAGGACAGATGCAGCAAATGTTGATTTCAAATTTAGAGATTAAATTATTGTGGTTTGCAAAAGGGTAAAAGTTGGGTGTTCCTGTGTAATAGGGTGTCAAAATTATTCACTTAAGTGGTGTTCTTATTATTGTTTGCTTCTGCTGATAATACTACATCATTTCTTTGCAACCCAAGGATAGGTAGTTCCCTTTTAACTGGTTGAGTGATCTCTGACAATTGATGAGTTACTGTTGTGTAATTTCCTGACAATTGGTGACTGGTGAGTGAGTCTCGATTTTCTACCCAGTTATCAATCAACAAAATGTTCTTTTCATTTTCTTGTTCTCCATCAGTGGGGTGGTGGGAGGGCCAATAGCAACAGATGAAAAATGGATGTAGTGAGGTTTTTGTTGTTGGCAATGTTTAAAAAGGGGAGGTGTAAGCCGCCCATAAGGTGTTATGGCGTAAGCTATTTGTGTTTTTATTTTCTTAATTAAATAAATATTTAAAAGTATGTAATAGTATTTGTAATTAAAAAACATAACCAAATAACATCAACATAATTCATACATGCCACAAAATGATAGAATACATGCAAACATAAGTTCAAAAGACTATATTGTATCATCATCAAACCACAAAATTTTAAAATCCTGAAGTTCTTAAGTTCACAACATAAACTATAGATAGTTAAATAACAAATGAAATATGAATAAAACTTCTCGAGTCGAGAAAAAAATAAAATAAAGAGTGCAGAAGAAGAAGGTTTGCGATTTGTTTAATTTGGTTTGGTATTTGCGATCTGTTTTAATCTGTAAAGAGAGAAAGATATTTACGAATTGTTTTGCTTGTAAGAAGGAGATTGGCCGGATTGTTTGATGGCAAGGTGATAAAGTCACTTAAGTTGTTTGAATTAATGATCTGCCGTTAGTGATTAAGTTGTAACCCTTTTAATCCTAGCCATCCATTTAAAAAAAAAAGAAGCATAACTAAGGATTTAAAAGTATAAACACAAATACCATGGGTTAAAGCCATGGCGGCCCAATAATGCATAAGCTTTTTGTGTAGCACACATTTACTACCTAGCCTTAAGAGTTTTTTGAAGCCTAAATGCCTGAAGGCGCATTTTCCCATGCCATTTTAAGCACTGGTTGTTGGTGTGTGATGGTAAGTTATACAGAGGTTGTGTACCTGGTAAAGGGTGGTGAAGCCAGGTCTCATTTAGACTGACTACCACTTTTAATACTGACTGACTACCACTTTTAAAGAATTACTCCAACGTGTTGTATACTTTTCTGGGTCATGAACATGTGCAAATAATGTATCTTCAATAATTCTAGCTGTTTTTCTTCTTAAATTAGAGTGAAAGCTCCTGTAACAATAAATTTTCCTAAGAGTGCGCATGATTGCTTCTGTAATGCTGTTTTCCTCCTTTATGCAGAGTTGAGAAAAAGTCCACTTCCTTGCCAAGAGCAATTAAAGAGAGATTCAGGCCAATGCCCTTATGCTCTCCCATTCTACTTCCGACGGCGCATGCGATGGTAAAATTCTGTACTTTAACACTGACCCCATAACACCCACCCCCACCCAAAGAAAGACCAAGGAATAAAGGTAAAAGTAAAGAGATGTAAAAGAAACACCTCACATGTACTAATAATGCCCTAATGTATAATATAATATTATGAGCTGGATCCAAAATCGAAGAACTTCATTGGTTATTTGTACTCGACGACCCTATTCTTCAGTGATGGAGATAAACATAGCCCCTTGAAATTAGAAGGATTCTTCACTAAGCATTAACTTCCATAGCCATAGGTCTACAAGTAGACCCTAATCTAGGTTTTGGAAATCAAGATTGCATCAGCACCCCTGCGTTGGAAAATTTTATCACAAACTTGGGGCTTCACATGCGTATTCTACAAGTCATTTGTGTCCAAATGATGTGCACAAATCTTGCATGAGGGTCAAATATTCTGTGCCAAATTTAACTGCCAGGATGACGTAAACAAAATCATCCATTCACCTAGACGAATTCTTCTTGAGCGATGCCCAGCAATAAAAGCAACCAAACATGCTGACTAACCATAGTATTGCAGAACCACCCATCAAAAGTAAAGTCATAAGATTAAACAGGTGCAACTGTCTTTGCGAAGGTCTCTG
Organism: Aquilegia eximia; assembly: GCA_023053565.1. Lineage (NCBI taxonomy): Eukaryota > Viridiplantae > Streptophyta > Magnoliopsida > Ranunculales > Ranunculaceae > Aquilegia > Aquilegia eximia. Next base: position 2,982,295 of record JALIGU010000015.1, read on the forward strand.
ATGTGATAGATAAGTATAGAAAATAGATGACAGACCTCTTGTCACAAATAAACGAGAAAATATCTATCCCATTATTGTTTGTAATTGTGACTTCTAAGCATAGTTATGCACTTATGCATCTGACATTCACTGCTTTTCTGTTGATTTTATTTATTCATTCTCTTGCCTCATCTTCTAAATGTCTATTGGGAATATTACCAAGCAAGTTACAGCCGCCAATTTAAACAATCTGTCCTTCCTTTGCTTTATCGTACATAGCCAAGATGTTGTAGACTTAGTTATTCATTTCCTTAGCTGTTTTGAAGAATTAATCTCATATTGTTCCACTCTTTTGCACACCGCTTTTCTCTCGAGCAGGCATTGCGTATGATCTTGCAATTAGGTGTGAAGCCATCATGGTTCAATACATGCAATACAACCAAAGATAATAGCTCTTACCGGATTCCTGGAACTGATTCATCTGCCAGAGACCTTCGAAGTTACATGATTGAATCATGCCTTCCACCTGTGGGAGACTCTGTCGTTCCAGAGTTGCTTCTCAAGGTCTTGGAACCATATCGAAGAGAAGGCAAGTTATCTAGATCACATTTGTTTGTATTTTTTATTTTTAATTAGATTGTTTTGTTTGATTTGTTTAAACGATCCCCTTTCTCTGTTCTAGGATGTATCCTTGATGACGAGAGAGCAGAGCTGTATTCCGCAGTTGTACATAAAGGCTCTGCTATAAGGTTTGCTTTTGCTGCTGCAGTCTTTGGTGAACCATCAGAAGCACTTTTCTGGCTACAGTTGCCTCGTGCTCTTTCCCATTTGATGAATAAATCATTTAATAAGCCTCCTCAGAAAGGTCCTGTGTCCTCATTTCCAGATCTTGGGGACACATCAACTCTACTTAGGGTGACGTCAAAAGGGTATTCAACTGGAAGAGAAAAGAAGGACACAGTGGTTAGTCATCTATTTTGTTTTCAGTATAGGGACATAATATTTGCATTAATCGCTATATTCATCCTGTCCTGTATTTTCTTACTTAATACAAGCATCTAAGAACACACCTTTCCCTGTACGCCTATACCCACTTTGCCTTCCTCTTATCATCGCCGAACACTAACCATTATCAACAAGTAAGGGAAAACAGAAAACTGGTCTACTGATAAACTTCATAACTGGTTTCTAACATGTTGATGAGCCAATTTATACCGAAGAGCCACTTCCAGTAGGGTGGAGAGAAGATTGGTTAGTGATCATAAAGGTGGGGTAGAAACTAGTGTGCTGTTTAGATTAAGGAAGAGGAAAATGAAGGAAAAGTGGGTGCATAGTATATTGTGTAAATAGCTATTGGATGCTTAAAAGAGTGAGCATGAGTTTCACTGCCCTTTTAATATCCTTTATTTCTTTCCATATTTCCAAACTGAAGCAATTAAGTAAAAGTTTTTATGAACTTACCACCTTTAATAAATGGGGTTTTTATGTACAAAAACTGTAACATCAACACTGTTTATTTTGCCAGCTTGTTTCTTCATCCAGATTTAATTCTGGTTGACAGAGCTATGTTCTGATTTATATGCCTTCTGAGTAAACACTACATATAAATATTGGTAGAAAACTGAAAAGAGTGAGTGCGAGTTTCACTATCCTTTTAATATCCTCTATATCTATCCATAATCCTCGACTTCTAAGGAATAAAGTTTAAGTCTTCATTTATTCAAAACCTCTAGTAGCTGTGGTACTCATTTACAAGACACCGTAATAGTAATGTATGCTTATCTTTAATCAGATTGGATCTTTATCCAGACTTGTTTTCTGGTTGACAGAGCTATGGTCGACTTAAACTGATGGCTTTTGAGCAAGAAGAACTGTGGGAAAGTGCTAATGAGCGTATTCCATGGCATGAAAAGTTGGAAGGAGAAGAAGCCATTCAAAATCGTGTACATGAGTGAGTCTGCTCTTGAATATAGTATTGTTTGAAAGGCTTGCTATTTTGCCATGTCACTGTTATACATTATCCTTTTTCAGTTTAAGCATAATACAAGGTAGGAAAGCACAATTTAATCCAAGCTATTCTTATCTCTTCTTTGTTTTAAAAAGGAAAATGTTGAGTTGTTGACACTATATCAGTATTTACTAAACACAAGTGACTGTTTTCTGATTGAGAGTCAAACAGTCGAATTTAAGTCGAATCTGCATCTTGTCAATACAATGGTATCCGTAGCCATGATTTTTTGGGTAAATTATTACATCCAGGCTCAGTCGCGATATATAAATAAATTTATGGAGTCGATTCAAACAGACTGTGTAGCGCAATAAAAAATAAAGAAAATAGAAATGAATTTTTATTTTCCAGTTTTGGTGATTTCTGAAAAGAAAAAGTATGCTGTTTTCTGGTTGCTCTTCTGTGATTCAATTGTTTGGCTCTGGGCCTCTTCTAGTCTTCTGGTTATTATCAGAATTGTCTTTGAAGAAGAGAATTTAGATTGTATTGGTAAGCTTTGGATTTCGTGCTCCATATCAAACGGATGATGCTATGGTCCTACACATCTTTGGTGATACATAACATGATTGGTGTTGTGCTTTTCGTACTCCATGGTTATCTTTCCCGTTGTTGACCAGAATTAACTTTTAGATCATCAGAATTACTCGGTTACATGATTTTCAATTAATCAGCTGACATGGTTATCAATCTACAGTGAGGCTAGAATCTTTATAGCAACTAACACAAAAGAGAACTTCAATATACACGGACAAATACATTACGAAAATTCATCTGCTTGTATGAATTTCATAAGCCAAGCTTTTTTATGTGGTCGTACGATCATGTTGAGTTGTTGCATGTTATCAATGCATTTTAGCTCTAGCATCTGAGTTGGTAGTTGTGTCACCCTAGTCATTCTCATTCATTTTGAGACATGATTTTTTGGCAAATAGGCTTGTGTCCGTTGGAAATTTAGAAGCTGCAGTAACACTTCTTCTTTCGACCCCTCCGGAGGGCTCGTATTTCTATGCCAATGCTTTACGTGCTGTTGCTTTATCCTCTGCGGTGTCAAGGTCTCTACTTGAACTTACTGTGAAGGTGAATTTTTGTTTTAGTAAAGTAGATTTTTCTATCCTTGTAGCTTCACTATTATATTTGTGAATAGAGTTTATTGATTTACCTTTTCATGTCTGACTTTGAATACTTCATATAATTCTGCAGGTTGTTGCTGCCAATATGGTGAGAACTGACAAGTCATTATCTGGTACCCATCTTCTTTGTGCAGTTGGAAGGTATCAGGAAGCTTGTTCTCAAGTAAGCTTTTAGTAGATTAAACACATTTTCTACCTTTACATCTTCGTGCGGTTTCGTTTGTGGTCAAATTGTCTTGGAACCACTTGTTTGAGTACTACTTTTTTATAGGATATGCTGAGGGAACTTCTGATCAAAGCAGAGTCAGGAGCAAAACTCATAGTTTACAAGCAGTTTCTGCTTTTTAACTTGTCACAAAATACGAATCACTATATATGAAACGAAGTTGCTGCATATCTAAAGTCTAAACCCATTACTAATCGTTCAAAAATATGGCATCTAAAAGTATATAATTAAACGTGAAATACCCAAGTAAGACATAAAATTACTATGTTGTGATCTGATTGGCCTCCTTTTAGTTATAAAGACAAAAAGGATTTTGTACCATGCACAGCAATATTGCAAAAGAAATATACTATCCACTGCTGTTTATAATAAACAACGAAACATTGACTAGGCTTGATGCATAGTTTAGAATCTAGATTATCCAGACGTCATCAGTATTTTATCCCAAACAGTTCACACTGAATTCATATTTTATATTAGTAGTATTCATTCTAGAATTACGTCGCTTGACTAGCAAGCAGATGCCAATTATAAAATATGGCCATTGACTGATGATTGTAATTGGACATTTTCGTTGCTAAAGTTTAATTGAGTTTAATATTAAAGTTGGTATTAATGTATATTTTATTTCTCCGTAATTGTGTTTTCAGAGTTCTATCAATGTTAATTATCCTTTTTTAATTTGCTTTCCGTCGAATTACTTACATTTGGTATCTGCGGAGGTCGATTCCTGGGAAGGATTCCAATATTCTATCAAATTGGGCATCCAAGAAAGTGGATTTGTTGGAAGATTGAATTCTTTCATTAAGAATAGTTCAAACATAGAGAACAGAATATATAAAAAAAGGAAAAGCAAGGAAATTTAATATTATCGCGGTTGAAGATTCAATCATGAAGAATCACTAGCCTAGAATGGTCGTCCTCCTTTTCCTTTGCAATCTTTTATAATTTTTCGATTTGAACACCTCTTCTATAGTGCTGTCAATGGGTCAAAATCTGAACTTTCAACCCGCATGAGACTTGATCCCAATACCTATTGAGGCATTTTTTTTTTTGATTGGCAAGCAGGGTTGAGGGGACCCTTACCCCTTTTAAATTACGTGTGGAAACTTATATCAACAATCACCTATTGAGGCATTGCATCCTCTTAAACCAATATGCTAAGCTGATTTTCATGTCAATATCTATATGCATATATAATACTACCATAAAAGTTTACATATTGATTCAGACATAATTGTGTGTATGCAAACTATCATCTATGTATAAGATCTTTTATATGTGACTTGGTGTATTTTTATATGCGCATATAGATTATTGTCATTAAAATCAAGTTGGCATTGTTGTTTAAGATGTTGCATTGCCTCAATAGGTCTTCGTTCAAGTCTCTAGAAGGCTTAGTACTTTTGAGTTATTTCAAAATAATATCCCGTGAGGTATAATGGGCTGGGAAAACGGGTTAATGCTCCTCTTTCTTGGACTCTATATCATCATAGAGAACAAATAGTACAAGGTGAAACGACGTGTTGTGCAGTTTAAGAATAATCCCTCTTGAAGCCTTTACTTTTAACGTGTTTTTTCCAACCGTGAGACACAATGTGGAGTTAAGTAGCTTGGTGCCTTGGTAGGCAATATTCTAGGATATGCATGAATGAGGTTATTGCTAAGGCTAATTCAGTCTCTTAAATTGTGTTGTTCTTTGTTTTGGGGAAAACCTTGACAATGGATCATTTGCATAATAGAGAGAAATTTTCTCCAAGTGATTAATCATGTAAACAAGTACTGAAGAATGCCTATGCTAGCAAATAGATTGCAAAAGATGTGTAGACTTGATGCTCCAATTCTTTTTGACCGACTCATCGAAATGCCTATGCTAGCAAATAGATTGACCTTGGGGGAGAGAGCCGAAAGGTGTGTACCGAAAGGGGTGGGGACCTGCCAGCATTTATATTAATGGTATAAATGATTGAACTGGAATTTGCAACCTTTGATCTGGTGCCTCCATTCCATCTATTGATCATTCAAGAAAAAATGATGGGTGGGTGACGCAGTAGCAACTCTCAAACAAAAGTTTTGCAGATTCACAACTCAGCCAATTGGCTACTGTTACCAGGAAAACCCCCATATGGAAGATGCTCATGGAACTTGTTTTCTTGATCAGTGGAGGGAATAGCCACAATGTTACGCCTCAAAATAGAACTATATGAAATCCTTTCCTAATAATCTATAGTACTTCACGAGCCAAGAAAGAGTGTATTAGACTCCATTTGCCCATGGACGTGAGTAAAGGAACAATAAATAAATACCTTTTTTATTCTGTTTCGTCAACTTTTCATAGTTGCTCATTCCATTTATAAACTTGACCACTTATTAGTCTTGCTACACTAAACACAAGTTTAGAATTACCCTGAAATTCTTTTACACAAGCATCCACGCCAAAACTGAGTGGCAATGAGTGGAGTGGCCTGAGCAACTTATATCTTAATGTCCTAGGCTTTAAACAAACCCTTTGTGGGACTATTATTTACAACAATGACCATGTGAGTATCTTGATAATTGATACTTCTATGAATGACAAAAGGTTCCAAAAGGTCACTCTTTGGTGGGGAACAAGTTTGGAACTATCAATCATCTTTCCAAAACAATCTGTCAGTACTATTGACAATTTGCAAAGTGATTTTGCTGTATAGACTGGTGAGCTATATTGAAATGATGGGCTTCTAAAAAAATCTTTTAATTCATGTTCCGATAATTCCTAATTTTGTGGTGTGGTGGGTGGAGACTAAGATTAATGAAATCAACACTACTTGTGTTCAACCATTAAATCTAACTTGTTATACTCTAATTTTTTATCAACTTTATTTAAAGTTTACTTTTGCTACAGCTACAAGATGCTGGATGCTGGACAGCTGCAGCTACTTTAGCTGCAACTCATTTACAGGGATCAGATTATGCAAGGTTTATTTCTGCAAATTCTATATCAATTGACTGCTGACATACTGTATTTCATTATATCTGTATGTTGTGCTTATTTCATTCCATTTATGAGAGATTCTGGTGTATTAATTTGGATGATAAACCTGGTTTTCTGCCTACTTGTCCTGCTAGTCAAAGTTCATCAAAAGCTACAATTCTTGTCTTATATGTAACCTCAATGTATTCAGAACATCCACACAGTATATTCCCACATCTCAGTCGATCGAAAGGCTATATCTCACCTTTATCGACTTGCCACTGGCTTCAAACATTACATATTCAGTCCCTAGCCTGGATTTTGTAGTTTTTGTTTTTCTAAAGTTGACGCCAAAAAGTAGTAAACGCCAACCACTGTTTTTTTTTTCACCTTTTTTTTTGTAGTTCCGTCTAGAAGAGGTCATACACTTATGTGGTCAAATTTCCGAAAAGAGTCGTAGAATCTCATCCATACATTTCTCGTGCAAAACAATTATGCCTAATCCGTGCAGATGCCAGCCAATTTTGATGAGAAAAATCATCGACACACACATGGATCAAAATTGCAAAAGTGATCCTTTTAGTGAGAAAGAGTCTAAATACAATCACAATACCACATAGATCACAAAGCCTAAATCAAGAAAGAATTGGAAAGGAGTTTTAGAGGGAAAACTTGGTTTTGAAGAGACTAAGAGGAGAGAGGAGGAGGGGAGATAAGAACATGGGAGATTGGATTAATGTGATCCTATGGAAACAATGACAATGTCTGTTATTCATTTCTTCCCTTTTTTGAATTGGTTGTGTATAGGAAACACCAAGATTTTGATAATTCAAAATTGGACAGACTAAACAAACAAAATGTGTAACAAATTTTACAGCTTGAGAGACCTTCAGCAAAAACAATGTAACAAACATAAATAGGAAAGTATACCCAAATCAGTAAGAAATAAAATGTAGGACAAAGATCCAGACATAACAAGATACCAGAAACTGTGAGAGAATGATGAATTTTATATATTTTCAAAAGAGCACATCAACAACTTAAAAACTGAAACTAATATTGCTTGATACTGAAAATACATAAAATGAGAACTGTGCTGCACCTGCGAAGATGGCATTGAGCTTGTAAAAAGTCTCGAAATTCCGACTGAAAACTGACCTGAAGGGAATTTCAATGGTTTTCTGTGTTAATTGATAAGAAACAATAGATCTACTGACAACAACGAATTAAGTAATCAACTTGAATACTTAATTTCAGATGCATGTCTTAAAAATGAAAAGTCTTGTCTAGAATTCTTAGAGATAGAAATTTGCACTGTATCTAAAGGTTGTAGATAGGATCGTCGTTAAGTTGGTAGTAGCTAAATGAAATCATCAATTGCTCACAAGAGATTATTTCATTTGTTGTAGATCTGAATTAGTGGCGATTCAAAATCTTGATTTCAGATGCATGTCTTAAAAATGAAAAGTCTTGTCTAGAATCTCAGAGATAGAAATTTGCACTGTATCTAAAGGTTGTAGACAGGATCGTCGTTAAGTTGGTAGTAGCTAAATGAAATCATCAATTGCTCACGAGAGATTATTTCATTTGTTGTGGATCTGAATTAGTAGCGATTCAAAATCGTTTTAGATGAATGATGACCAGAGCAAGTAAATCATTATACCTAGGAAGAACTGTGCCATGATTATCTGACTTTGATTATGGTTATTGTGGTTTTTCAGGGTGCTGCAAAGATGGGGTGATCATGTTCTTCACACCGAGCACAATATTTGGAGGTACCATGCTGCTTCTCATCTTGGACTAGATAGTTCAAGCTTGTGTTGATACTGAAGTGTAGTTATTCCTATGCATGCAGGGCTCTTATCTTGTATGTTGCGGCTGGTGCGCTACAAGAGGCATTAGCAGCACTTCGTAATGCACAGCAGCCAGACACAGCTGCAATGTTTTTACTTGCTTGCCATGAAATCAATGCTGAATTCTCGAAATCGGGACTTTCAGATGATGAGTCAAGTTCTGATGAGGAAAGGCAATCATTCGTATTGCCTAGCTCAAGTCTAAGGCATGAAGATGTGACTGCAGTCAGTGAATATTATGGGCAATACCAAAGGAAATTGGTACATCTTTGCATGGACTTACAACCACTTTTTGATTGACCAACCTGCCTGGTAAGAGTTTTGAATCAATTCCAAAGCTTAAGGACTGCTCGAATAATGTTCGCAGTATAAAACTTACTCTTAAACTGTGTTAAGCTTGTTCAGGTGGCCACTGCCTCATGATCGTCTCTCAGTTGACAGACAGGAATATGGCTTTGAACTTGCAATCAACCTTGCATATCCTTGGCACACTTTATGATTTGCACCATGCCAAACATTTACTGGTCTTTCGAATACATCGAATTGATAACAAAAAATCATTTTTATCATTTGTTACTTCTTTAATTCTTTGGTTGTAGAAATTATTGTTAGTGAGGTAGTAGGTGTATCGTAAATCTTGTATAAATGTCAGGTCATCATATGTATGACAACATATAAATACAAATTATGTAATTGTTCGAAATGAGAAAATTGTTTGATATTTCAAGTTTCTGTGTGTGTATGTTTTCTGTTTACTTTTTCCTCTTTGGCAATAATCAAACTTGTTAAGATACTATTATTTGCACAATAACGAGGTTAGGAATTGTTGATTTCCTAGGAAGCAGAAGGTTGTAGCTACCCAAGAAGAAATCATCTCCCAACTTCTTGGAGAAACAGAGTGATGCAGAACAGTGCTGACGTCATTGCTGACGTCATCACCAGCAAGGATGACATCATCGTCAGAAATTTATTTATTTTTATTTTCTTTTTATCTTATTATTTTATTTAGTAATTTCTAATTTAGAGTCTAGAAGTTCTAGAATAGTTGGTTTACTACTAAGTTGATATTAGTAATACAATTCAAAGTAGGATTTGTATTTTGATTTCTTTGTTTAGGAAGTCCTAGTGCTAGTTGGTCCTAGTCTTTAGTCTATATAAAGAGTCATGCTTTGTAGAACCAATTCAATTATTCAATCAATACAATTAAGATTTGTCTCTACAATTTATTTTTCTTTAGTTTTGTTTTAGTTCTTCCTTGTTTCAAGGCAATCCTCCCCTTGGGTTATTCAAGGTTTGATTTTTAATCGCTTCCGCTACGTCAATTGGCATCAAGAGCTTCGTTCCGATCCTACAATGGTTAATGACGGAGATTCTTCACCCCGCTCCCAAGTCGGTAATCTTGGAGATTATGTGACGAAGGTTGAATTCAATTCGGCTATTAATCGTCTCACCGCTTCAATCGATAATCTTACTCTTCGATTTGATAAGTTGGAAGGTAAGCAATCTATTGTTGATGCTCCCACCCTCCCACCCTCCCACCCTCTACTATGACCAATATATCTCAACCACCCCAATTTTCCACCACCACCACAACTTTACCACAAGGTTCCAATATTGACTTCACATCTCTCCCTATTCATGGTTGCCCCCAAACACCACAAAACCTATTTTCACATCCCTACCCATACAAACAACCCTATAATAACTCCCAACCATCTCAACTCTCCAATACTCCACAAGTTCGCACCACTTATACGACTATTGCTTCTCCATCTCAATCTCGCTATGAACTCCTACATTCAACCAACAATGTCCCACCCACTACACAAAATTTTCAACCACCTCCCAATCTTCCTATTAATCGTTTTCAACAAACTTATCACCGTCGCGCCCCTCGAGCACCAAATTCTTATCTTGATGATCATGATAGTGATGATGATGCTGAAAATTACTATCAACAAGCATGCCCTCAACCTCAACCTCAACAACACCACAACAATAATTTTCGTACTCAATCTGACCAGTTTCGTATGAAAATTGATCTCCCTACTTTTACTGGTAATATGCATATTGAGGAGACTCTTGATTGGATTCATGAAGTTGAGAATTTCTTTGAGTACATGGATACTCCTGAACATGCACAAGTTAAGCTTGTGGCATATAAACTCAAACAAGGTGCTTCTGCTTGGTGGGAACAACTCAAGGCTCATCGTCGAAAGAATAATAAGCAGGATATTGTTTCTTGGGCACGTATGAAAACTTTGATTATGGAGCGTTTCTTGCCTAAGGATTATGAGCAAATTTTATACAACCAACTGCTATCGTGTCGCCAAGGATCTCGTAGTGTTGATGACTATGCTGCTGAGTTTCATCGCTTGGTATCTCGAAATAACATCGTGGAAAGTGAAGATCAATTAGTTACTCGTTTTCGTAATGGTTTGAATAGGAATATCGTGGAGAAGATTTTTCACTCAATTCCTACCTTGGCCAATGCAATTCAAATCGCACTCAACATTGAGCAACATAATGGTTTCCGCTCGAATTCTAGTAAGTCATACTCTTCTCCATCATCTTCTTCTTATCCAAATCGTCGCAACAACTACAACCCTTCACCATCATCTACTGCACACCACAATAATCAAAATTCTCCAAACACTAACTATTCACCCAACACTCCTACAAACAATCAAGCCACACTTGCTTCCAACAATGATCAACCTCCACCTACCAAAGCTCCACAAACCACCCAACCAAGCACAACCAATCCATATGCTTACCCTACCATGCCCAATTGTTACCGTTGCGGCCAACCTGGACATAAGCAACATGAATGTCCAAAACGAGACAAGTCTAGAGTTAACTTTATTGATCATGATGAAAACGATTGCGATGATGACTATGATGAAGATTACTATGATAAATGTGAACCTAGTAATGAGATTCAATATGAAGTGGATGCTCCATTCCTGGGTGTTATTCGAAGGCTTCTCTATGCTCCTTCTCAACCGGTGAATTCTGAACGAAAAAGGATCTTTCAGACTCGTTGTCAAGTTAAGGATAAGGCTGTTAATTTGATTATTGATGGTGGTTCCCATGATAATTTTGTTTCTACTTATATGGTGACTAGGTTGGATCTACCAGTGACTCCACATCCTAAGCCTTATTCCGTTGGTTGGGTTAAGGATGGTCACTCACTCATGGTGACTACTCAATGTCGTGTTCCATTTTCTCTTGGTAAGTATCATGATGAGGTTCTTTGTGATGTTCTTGATATGGATGCTAGCCATTTGTTACTTGGTCGACCTTGGCAATGGGATCGTCGTGCTATGTATGATTGTTATGCCAATACATTTACCTTTAAGAAAGATGGTGAAAAACATACTTTGGGATCTATGCGTCCAAGACCTGTTCATGAAGTTTCTAAAGTCGAAGAGCGAACTTGTTTGATTTCTAAGGACCATGAAGAGGATTTCAAAAAGACTGACACAATCTATGCTCTTGTACTCAAGGAGCAAAAGAGAGAAGAATCAAAAATTCCCATGGTTGTCCAACCTTTATTGGATGAATTCAAAACTATCATACCCACCGATCTACCTTCATCATTGCCTCCAATGCGTGATATTCAACATCATATTGATTTGATGCCTGGTGCAAGTCTTCCCAATCTTCCCCACTATCGTATGGCACCTAAAGAACATGAAGAGCTTCGACGCCAAGTTAATGATTTACTCGAGAAAGGCCTCATTCGCCCTAGTATGAGTCCTTGTGCAGTTCCTGCTTTGCTTGTGCCAAAGAAAGATGGTTCTTGGCGTATGTGTGTTGATAGTCGTGCAATCAACCAAATTACCATTCGCTACAGGTTTCCTATTCCTCGCTTGGATGATATGCTTGATATGCTTATTGGTTCTAAAGTGTTCTCAAAGATTGATTTAAAGAGTGGTTATCATCAAATCCGCATACGACCAGGAGATGAATGGAAAACTGCTTTCAAGACAAAGGATGGTCTTTATGAATGGATGGTAATGCCTTTTGGTTTGTCAAATGCCCCAAGTACATTTATGCGTTTGATGACTAAAGTGTTGCAGCCTCTCATTGGAAAGTTCGTTGTCGTATATTTTGATGACATATTAATTTATAGTCAGAATGAGCAACAACACATGTGTCATCTTTGGGAAGTCTTCAAGGTTCTCTATGATAATTCGCTTCTCATCAACATCAAGAAGTGTGATTTCATGACAGACCGCATTCTTTTTCTTGGCTACATTGTAAGTGCTTCAGGTATACATGTTGATGAAGACAAGGTGAAAGCAATACGAGAATGGCCTACACCTCGTACAATTCATGATGTTCGTTCTTTCTATGGTTTGGCTACTTTTTACCGACGTTTTGTCAAGAACTTCAGCTCTATTGCAGCTCCTTTGACACATTGTATGCGAGGTACTAAATTTGAATGGACTGAAGAAGCCGACAAAAGTTTTAACTTACTTAAAGACAAGCTTTCTACAGCCCCGGTTCTCGCTCTACCTGATTTTTCCAGGATTTTTGAAGTAGATTGTGATGCTTCCATCATGGGTATTGGCGCTGTTCTTTCTCAAGAATGTAAGCCTCTTGCATTTTTTAGTGAGAAACTTAGTGATGCTCGAAAGAAATGGTCTACTTATCAATTGGAACTCTTTGCGTTGGTTCAAACATTGCGTCATTGGCATCACTATCTGATCCATCGGGAATTTATTCTCTACACTGACCACCAAGCTTTGCAATTCCTTCAAAGCAGTTCCAAGACAAATCGAATGCACGACAGATGGAAAAACACAATTGACAAATACACTTTTGTGATTAAGCACAAATCAGGTCAACAAAACAAAGTAGCTGATGCCCTCAGTCGAAGAGCTTCTTTGCTCGTTACAGTCAACACCGATATTGTTGGGTTTGATTATTTGAAGGATTTATATGATGATGATCCTGATTTTTCAGATATGTGGATTAAATGCTCTCAAAATCAATCTGGTACAGATGATTTCCTTATTCAGGATGGTTTTCTTTTCAAGGGAAATCACTTGTGCATTCCTCAGGGCTCCCTTAGAGAACATATCATTCGTGAAATGCATGCTGGAGGTCTCGCAGGTCACATGGGTCGTGACAAGACTATTGCTTTGATTGAAGAAAGGTATTATTGGCCATCCCTAAAAAGAGATGTTGGTAATCTCATTCAGCGGTGCTATACTTGTCAAACCGCAAAAGGTCAATCTCAAAATACTGGCTTGTACACACCATTACCGGTTCCTGATGCACCATGGGTTGATGTTTCTATGGATTTTATCTTGGGTCTCCCTCGGACTCAAAGAGCTGTTGATTCGGTTATGGTTGTTGTAGATAGGTTCTCCAAGATGGCTCATTTTATTCCTTGCAAGAAGACATCGGATGCTTCCAATATTGCTACTTTATTCTTCAAGGAAATTGTTCGTTTACATGGAGTTCCAAAATCTATTACTTCAGACCGTGACACCAAATTTTTAAGTTACTTCTGGAAGACTTTGTGGATGAGACTTGGCACTTCCTTGAAATTTAGTAGTACTTCTCACCCACAAACTGATGGTCAAACTGAAGTTGTGAATTGAACGTTGGGAAATTTGATTCGTTGTCTCTCTGGTGACAAACCAAAACAATGGGATCTTGCTTTGCCTCAAGCTGAGTTTGCTTACAATACCTCAAAGAGTCGTACTACAGGATATTCTCCTTTTCAAATTGTCTATGCTAAAGTTCCCAATCATACCCTTGACCTTGTCTCTTTGCCTAAGGTTTCAGGTATGAATTTTGATGCAGATGCAATGGTTGATAGTATGACTCAGCTTCACGACACAGTCAAGAAGAATATTGAGAATTCTAATACTCATTACAAGGAAGATGCTGACAAACATCATCGTTCTCAAACATTCGAAGTTGGAGACTTAGTAATGGTGCATTTGCGTAAGGAGAGATTTCCAGTAGGTACTTACAACAAGTTGAACATGAAGAAGATTGGTCCCCTAAAGATTCTTCGCAAGATCAATGACAATGCTTATATTGTCGATCTTCCGAGTGACATGCATATTTCCAAGACCTTCAATGTCAAAGATATCTATCCCTTTCATGCTGATGATACTTCTAACTCGAGGACGAGTTCTTTTAAAGAAGAGGGGACTGATGCAGAACAGTGCTGACGTCATTGCTGACGTCATCACCAGCAAGGATGACATCATCGTCAGAAATTTATTTATTTTTATTTTCTTTTTATCTTATTATTTTATTTAGTAATTTCTAATTTAGAGTCTAGAAGTTCTAGAATAGTTGGTTTACTACTAAGTTGATATTAGTAATACAATTCAAAGTAGGATTTGTATTTTGATTTCTTTGTTTAGGAAGTCCTAGTGCTAGTTGGTCCTAGTCTTTAGTCTATATAAAGAGTCATGCTTTGTAGAACCAATTCAATTATTCAATCAATACAATTAAGATTTGTCTCTACAATTTATTTTTCTTTAGTTTTGTTTTAGTTCTTCCTTGTTTCAAGGCAATCCTCCCCTTGGGTTATTCAAGGTTTGATTTTTAATCGCTTCCGCTACGTCACAGAGACAAAGAAATCCCTGACTGAAAACTTTCTTCTCTGTAAATCTAACATTTATTCATCCAATAATATTGGAGAATTAGCTATTTTGGTCTCCTAACTTTGCTCAAATTTTCAGTTGAGTCCTCAAAGTTTAAACCGCTCAATTTGGTCCCAAATCTTTCAAAACGTTTGCAAAATGGTCTCATTGTTACCAAGCATTTAACAAAGTTGCCTAGTGGTAGTTTACTATCACACGTGGTCTGTTAAATTCAAATTTTAATATTTTTTTTTGTCAGGTCAGTAGAGCACGTGAGTGGCAAGCGCAACATTATATTGTTTAAAAATAGAACACAAACCCAAACTGTGTAAAAATAGAACCCATTTTGTAAAAAAGAAAATTGTTTAATGCTTGGTAACGGTGAGACCATTTTACAAATGTTTTGAAAGATTTGGGACCAAATTGACCAATTTAAACTTTGGGGACTCAACTGAAAATTTGGGCAAAGTTAGGGGACCAAAATAGCTAATTTATCCAATAATATTAAAGCCACACCATAAGAACTATACTCTATTTCAGGCTTCCAAGCTAACCCATTATGAAGTTTCATACATTATAGATGAACAGGTTGACTTGGTGAAGCAAGTTTTTCTAGTCCTTTGATTTCAAGGACTGTTTCTTATACTATGGCGATCGTCTAAAACTGATTGCTTCTCCACTTGGTTGTAGGAGCTAGGAAGTATACATTGCTTCTCCACTCGGTTGTAGGAGCTAGGAAGTATACAGGTGTACTGAAGCAATGTCATTCTACGCCCACTTCATACAGGTTATCGAGGAGTTGAATGAAGGGTATGTGTAGCAATTTTTAAATGGCTGAAGACACTGAGAAGAAGAAGGCAAAATCAGCAGAAAGGAGAATGAGTAAGCCTAAACCTGGAGGTGGACTTAGAGTTGAATATTTGCATATACAGTATCTGGATAAAGGACACTATCGGCATCTGTAGAAACACATTCAAGGGCTTGGAATCAATGGATCACTACATTTGGACCATACAACACTAGATGATTGCTTTTTAATTTGGATAGGGATATTGTTCACAAAGCAATTAGTGGCTGATGAGAGATCTGTACCACTTTGGCATGACCCTTTGCTAACTTTTAGCACTGTTGAAAGAATTATTCCACCAGACCAGACATTATTCGCAAAAATGACCATAGCAAACAACAAAACTGGCAGAACGAGGGGCTTATGGAACACAATTTGAGAAAGCAGAATAGCCCAACTCCAGAACTGGATGAGATCATATGGAGTGCACAGCGCCCTAGATAAATCTTCACTATGGTTCAGAAACCCCTTGGACTAACATGTTTGGTATTCTATTATTCATACATCTCCAATAGGGTTTTTCAACTCCATGGA
The DNA here is from genome assembly GCA_023053565.1 of Aquilegia eximia. Taxonomy (NCBI): domain Eukaryota; kingdom Viridiplantae; phylum Streptophyta; class Magnoliopsida; order Ranunculales; family Ranunculaceae; genus Aquilegia; species Aquilegia eximia. The sequence goes on from JALIGU010000015.1 coordinate 2,998,445, forward strand.
AAGTATAGCTCATTTGCATCACTTCAAGCATCACACCAGCTGCAAGGAGTAGAAATGGAATTCACTGCACACAAGTACTAATTCAAACCATAGGTGAAAATATCGTGCGTGTCGGGCGGATATTCGCGATATTTTCCGTTTTTCCAGAGATCGGCACGGTACGGCACACGAAATATATTCGGATATTAAAACACCCCATGCCGGTCGGCATAAATCAGATATTCACGGCATAAATCGGCAAAAACCGATATTTATCGAAATTTTGGAAATTTTCAATTTTAAAATTAACACATTTATTTTTAATCCCCCCGAACTAGAATTTTCGATGAGATTATCAAAAAAATGTCCAAAAGGCACTAGACGTTTGGAAACTTTCGCGACGAACTTGATGGCCCTCCAAGAGCAATATATCAGAAAGAAACGAAAAAAAAGCACGCCAATGCCAAAGTGAAGTTCTCTCTCACTTTTGGCAAACCAGTATACTGTTTGTATCCAAGGTTTGTTTTTGTGTAATGAATAATTGATATCCAAGGTCGTACGAGCAAACAATGTCATGGGAATATTATTGTACTGAGTTCGTCCCCACACGTATGCGACTCGATTATTAAAATAAAACTATGGGTTGAGTTGTAATGAGGTTGTTTGTGTTTAGTTCTTGTATTGTAAACATATAAAATTTCTATGAATATCCGCCCGATATTTACGATTTTTTCACGTATGAGTAAAACTATCTTGTGTAATACTTCCGTCTTAGTTTCCTTGTATGATTTGTCGTGTGTTTAATTTGTAATGTATGTTTTTCTTTTAATTATATGTTTATATATCGAAAAATTCAAAAAATCACGGAAAGTGCAGAAAACCTCCCAATTTGCCAAATTTTTCGCGAATATTCGCGATATTTTCCGATTTTTTGAATTTGCCAAACCTTTATAATCCGACACATGAGGTCGGATATCCGCGGAATTTTCCGTTTTTTTGAGGATCGGATATCCGCCCTTTACTGATATTTTCACCTATGATTCAAACTGCACCCTAAGGTTTTAGTAACAAGTTCAAAACTCACTGTGCCGTCATCAAGCGCCTTAGTTAGGGATACCAGTCATCAAGCCCCTTAGTTAGGGATACCAATTACCAAAGCCAAATTTGGAGCTTCATCCATCATATTCAGGACACTTCTCGAAACAGGTTTTGCAGTTTCCTAAATTGATTAAGCTATGAACTGTGGTTTTTCCAAGTATTTATCTTGTCACAATGCAGTGCAATTTGTTTTTGTGAAATACTGTTTTACATTAGTGCTCAAAATATGCCATAAGATTGATCAAGCATCCCACATTGGACTAACAACCCCATGCAATATGAGCAAATACCCTAGTGCACCAAAATCTTGTCATACAACACTAAAAGCCACAAGCATAACCTATGTAAGTATGTAACCAAAGCCTTTGTCTAATATGAGCAAATACCCTAGTGCACCAAATTCTTGTCTAATACTGGAGAAGATTATTTCAAGAAGATAAACAACAAAAAACTAGTCAAACAAACTATTATGGTAGGTTCAACATTAAGCTAGACTTTATGAGCTACTACTCCTTTCTTCCTCTTCTCTTCATACTTCCCTGCTAAAGAATCAAACAACATTCCTGCACCTACTCCAACTGCTAAATCAATAGTATAGTGTCCCCTGGTCCCAAGCAATCTCACCATCTGCAACACATTCAAAGTGTCAAACACCCACGCCATTTCCACTCTACCCATTCTTCTCATATCAAGTGATGCAATCACAGAACCCGCCACATGTCCGGAGTAAAATAAGAAGAAAGACACATTTCCCACTGGAAAATCAACTCCTGAGCCCAAAAATCCCTACAAAAATACATACAGTTGCATTAACATTTAACAATTAACACCACCACAGAAAATTGAGTAGCTTTTTAGGAGTGGAAAACGGGAGCAGGGTAAAGTGTAAGTGGTGCATACCTCAGGCAACGGGAGTTGGGTGCAGTAACCAAGAATTCCTCTACATGTGAACATGAAAAGAGCAGCAATTGTAGCTCGAGGTCTACCTTCAACAAGCCAAGTCCACAAAATGTAGGTTGTTTGCATTCCGACGAACACCTGATCAGAAAACACGTACAATATACAGTATTAGTTAAAAACATTATAACATTAATTCTAGAATTTTAAAATTCAAATCTATAATATATATATATATATATATATATATATATATTTCTACTAGATTTACCGTATTTAAACCTGCAAGAATTGTGTTGAGAGCTGGTTGAGCATCTAGAATTTTGTGAATTGGCTTAGTTATAACAAATCCAAGATCAAAAGGTGGGGAAGAAGGAGGAATCATGAAAAGTGTATACTCAACAGCCATGAAGAAAACAAGACAAATACCAAAAACAAATGGAATTGGATGATTTTTTGCAAAACCCAATGCATCTTTCAAAGACCAACTCAGAAAAGAAGCATCAGCAAAATGAAATTGTTGTTTTTTTGACATAGTAATAGTGATGGCAGGTTTTGATGGATCTTTAATTAGATTGACGGTAGAAATGTGAATTGGTGGTTTTCTTTCTCTGAGATTAGAATGGTTTCCATTCTCACTATCCATGTCTTCTAATGTTGTTGTTACTATTGAGAACAAGAACAAGAAGAAACTCTTTCATGGTATGTATGGGATATAAAAGCTTAGTGGGAGGGTGGTACTGGTGGGTGGGTGGCGGAGATTTCAATGGATTTTTTTCCAAATGGAGAGGAAGATCTGACAAGGGTTTTGGATTTTCCAAATTGTTCCTGTTTCTTAACAGGCTCAGGAGTCCGGACTTTTTTTTTTTTTTTTTTATAACAGACGTTGTTTCTTGAATCTTGATGTCAGTGATATGAGTAAAACTCATTTTCTATCAGGCCCATTTTGACTTTTATTCTAGTTTTTAGTTCTGGGCTGTTTTTTCTTCTAATGATGGATCTAGGATTATGGATCAATAAGGTTTGTTGATCCAATATCAAAATGATTCTTATCATGGTCACAGATTACTATTTCAAGCCTAAACGAAGAGAGCCCGACGATGTATAAGGACGAGTGGTGTGCACGTCCTTTGGATGTATTACATAGACAAAATGAATATGATTGAGATGCATTGTTTAATTTTTTTCCGATAAAGATGCATTCTTTAATTAAGTGTTTATTTGTTTTAATTTTTTTTTTATTAAAGTTAAATTGATTAATATCACATTTTTTTTTGGTAAAGTATAAAAGTTGAACTTAAAAAACAAAATTTAGAAAAATGAATAAATATAAATCATATAAAAGTTGGACCTTTTCATCAGTTTTTTGAGGTAGTTTTGTTTTAGGTTTTTAGAGCATCTCTGTAAAACCCGGTTTATATTATAAATTTTTGTTCGTTAAGTTTTATTGGATTATGAAATATTGCATAGATGTCTTTAAGGGTTTAGAGTTAATTTTCTATTAAGTTGAAGGATGATATATTAATTATTAAAAAAAAAATAGATGGAATTGGGTTGGGTAACAGATTCATTTATGGTCATAAAATAAAGCCCATTAACTTCTCCATATTATTTATATTAAAATCTTAGGGTTTTCATTCATGTTTTTTTTATAACACCATATTTGGGAGAAGAAGAAGAAGAATTGGAAGAAAGTTAGAAGAAGATTTGGATTTTTATGCTAATACAAGTGAGTAGACGTTTCTTTGTTATTGTTTCTATTTCTGTTTTCTGAAATTTCAGATTGTTGACTCATCTTTGAAAAATCATAGAAAATTCGGTTGAAAATATTTTTAATTGATTCCAAAAACCCTGAACACTATATTGAAATGTCTTCGTTCGATTAGTTAATACCAATTTACGAAAGTTATGTTAATAGGGTGAAAAACGACTTGCAAGTATGACAACCGTTGCAGTTTTTGGTTTCTGTACCATTTTAGTATCGCAAGGTTTTGATCCTTCTAGACTTAATAATATTTATTAAAAATTTTATGGTAGTTATAATACTCAATGTATAACACCATATATAAATTTAAGAATTTACTGTTGGGTAATTAATTCTAAATAATTTATTCAACGTAGTTATATTCAGATATCTAGTATAATTTTACTGCTACCTTTCTGTTTGCGTGGCTATCATAGAAAAATCATAGAAGACTCGTTACTCAACATATCTTGATGAATTTACTTGCTTTAGAAAATAGACATTATGAACTATAATTTCTATGTTAGAAATACTTTAAATTATGAGGATAATATGGTAAAAAATGCTCAGGAAGTCTGACGTAGATTGTTTTGGGATTTCTTTCTGAAATCTGGTAGGATGGAGTAAAACAATTGTTTAATTATTTTTTTTATATATCGAAACGATTCCATATTTTTATTCCAAGTAATATTTTCATAGTAAAAGGTTGTATTAAAAATTTATGAGATTTGAGTAATTATTTTTAGATGTGTGAATTTTGAAAGATGAATGTTACTGTTTGGCAGATTTTATGTAAATAGTTTCTTTTTAGCATATATGTTTTCTTTTGGGTTTGTCCTTTTGTTTGATTGTCAAGTTGAAATAGTCATGTACTAAGAGTATTCTTAATATTGAATTGGATTAGTATATAATGGCATGTGACTTGATTAATTATGTTTAAAGTAACCTGGAAAGTTATATTGATGAACGCCTAGAAATGGTTCCATACCAATGGATGGTATATGAATAGAAACGAAATGAATACTGAACTTTGGATTTAATTATGGAATGGTTTGATACCATGGACGGTATATATTCAATTTGGGAAATAAGAACGGAATACGAAATGGACTTAGAATTTAATTGTTTGACAAGGGTTGTGTGATTGCTTGAGTAGTTTAGTTATTTTGGTAGTCGCCCAAGCATTAGTACATTTGCTGCACCTCTGGAATTAGGTTAAAGAAATTAATTATCACCCTAGACGGCTTAGCCTGCGGGTTGACTCTTGGATTATATTTGGGTATTTCCTAGACGGCTTAGCCTGCGGAACTGACCCTTCAGACCTTCATAGCCTTCGGGGTTGGTCTGGGCGCCACATTAGAAAGCTTAAGGGAGCTATTAGAGATCATGAGTTAGGCATACGTCGAGGCTAGCCAAAGCTTGCAGGTGAGCACCCACTTGGGTTTTGGTTTCCGCGTAGAGGTTCTTAACCATGGTCAAGGCACACTGGTGCAGTGTGGGTATGGCAAATGTGTGGAGTGCATCCTGTGGGAGGTGTACTAGTGATTGGGCATAGGTTGTGATTCTTATGATTGTTAAACCCGAGCACCGGCTAGAGGCCAGGACGTGGTTTTGTGACTTTAGATTCGTTGTTTGGTAGTGTGCTAAGGTTTATGATATTGTAGTGTTTGGTGTTACTTAATGATATGGGTAAATTTTATATATTTTGATTATGAACCGGAGGTAACTATGATTATGTGGAAGAACTACGATGTTTTATTTATTACGGGTAATAATGGTCATAATTGGACTTGTCATTTTGGTAGATTACAAACTACGAAGAGTTGGAATGAATCATTATTAATGGGTTGAATGCACGGAATGTATTTTCGGGTTGATACAAAGTATTAGATAACACGTAACGTGTATGTGATTTGCTTTATCTTTATTATATTTGTGTATTATGTATTAACTTCATTTTGCAGGTGGATAGGTCAACTAATTTATTTTGTGCAGGTGGATAGACCTATCCTTAAAGACAGTTGCTGCTTAGGTAATGTATCTGTATTATCGATCAATTAACATCGTAAATAGATAAATTAAAATTGAATAATAGAATTAAACATGTGATTATATAATGGATAAAGAGTTTAAATATAGTGGAATTGGTATGGTTTTGGCGCATGCTTATTGTTTTAGCATGGGAGAATTGTTCTTGAAGGTTAATTATGTTGTTAATCATATGTTGGAACTTTATATTTATTATGTTATTTTGTGGGAATAGATTTCCCCGTTGTTTACTCATACCGGCTTTTATGCTGACCCATGTTGCTTTGTTTTGCACGTGGGTGTGTTCCATTTGGAATTCCATTTGGAATGCAGGCAGGAGAGGTTAGAGCTATGGAGCTGTGACAGACCGCTTGTTGGGACCAGTAGAGATCTTTAGATGTTTCAGTCATGTATTTTTTTTGAAAGTGGTATTCATGTATTTTGTTGGCGTAAGTTGTGTTGTATAATAGGATGGAATCAGGAGTACTTTTATCGTTTGGATTTGTCTTCGCTGTATTTTATTTAAGATTTTTGTTGGACCTGGTTTTTGAGTTAGAAATTGTTGCGGCCTGGGTTTATTTTATATTTCTTTTAAATTCGGGTCGTGACAATCTCTAATGGGTCTCCTATATCCAAAATTATAGGAATTCGAAAAAGAAGCAGCCCTAACGCGTCGTCTAAAAAAATAGCAGTCGACCATTCACGTAGGACGTGGTGGGCCGGTTTGGTAAAACTTCGAGTAAAATCGCTAGAGAGATAGGATTATGGGAGAATTCTAAAATTAATTGTTAACTAGCGTGGAACCATTTTAACTAATTTTTTTTCTGTTCCGCGCAAGTCTAACCAGCGTGGAACCATTATAACTTAATTTTTTTTGTTCCACGCTTGTTGCACCAGCGTGGAAACATAATTTTCTAACGGCTATTTTACAAACGGCTATAATTTCCAAACGGCTATAATTTTGTGTAACATATATATAACTTCATCTTCTTCATCATCTGTACATTACAAACTTCCATCTTCTTCATCTTCTGCGAATTTCTTCTCAACTCGATTTATTCTCCAATTTTAAATTATCATGGGAGATGGCTCTATCAAACACTTTCCAAACAAAATTGAAGATTCGAAAGATGAAAAACGTGAAAAATTGAAGAAAGAAGTCATTAAAGAAGAGAAACCATTAACACCCGAAGAACAAAAGCGTATTGGTGATGAATTTAATCGACTTATTGATGAGTATGAAAATGAAATTCACGTGCTTTCCAAAAATTGTAGCCATGATTCGTTTGACCTTGATTATGTATTGGGTAAAATGTTTTGTTCAACATGTGGTGAAGAGTATGAAGGTTCAAATGTATTAGAGATGTATTTCAAATTTAATTTGATTGATGTATTACTATTTTGATTAAAATATTTTGATTACTATTTTAAATTAATAATAAATAAACCATTAAGAAATGATATACCCATCAACAAAAAAAAACCCTAATATCAAAAGATCGTACACAATAAACAAACAAACAAACAAACAAACAAACAAATAAAACTAGCTACTACTAAAACACTCAAGGTGCACTCCTCTGACTGCTCTCCCCACTTCGGCCTCGTCCACCTCGGCCCCGTCCACCGCGTCTAGTGTGCCCTTACAACTCCTACAATAAAATATAAATACAATTAAAACTTAATAACTAAAATTAGTAAATTTTATAGTTAAACTTAATTAATTAATAAAATGAGTAATTAATAATTAGTAAATTACTTACCAAGGCCTCTAATGTGCTTGTCATGTCACGACCCGAATTTAAAAAAAAAAAAAAATAAACCCAGGTCGCAACAATTTCTAACTCAAAAACCAGATCCAACAAAAATCTTAAATAAAATACAGTGAAGACAAATCCAAACGATAAAAGTATACCTGATTCCATTCTATTATACAACATAACTTACGCCAACAAAATACATGAATACCACTTTCAAATAAAATACATGACTGAAACATCTAAAGATCTCTATTGGTCCCAACAAGCGGTCTGTCACAGCTCCATAGCTCTAACCTCTCCTGCCTGCATTCCAAATGGAACACACCCACGTGCAAAACAAAGCAACATGGGTCAGCATAAAAGCCGGTCTAAGCAAACAAGGGGGAAATCTATTCCCACAAAATAACATAATAAATATACAGTTCCCTCATATTATTAACAACATAATTAACCTTCGAGAATAATTCTTCCATGCTAAGACAATAAGCATATGCCAAAAAACATATCAATTCTATTTATATTTAAACCTTTTATCCATTATTTAATCACATGCTTAATCCCATTATTCAATTCTAATTTATCTATTTACGATGTTAATTTGATCGATAATACAAATACATTACCTAAGAAGCAACTGTCTTTAAAGATAGGTCTATCCACCTGCACAAAATAAATTAGTTGACCTATCCACATGCAAAATGAAGTTAATACATAATACACAAATATAATAAAGATGAAGCAAATCACATACACGTTACGTGTTATCTAATACTTTGTATCAACCTGAAAATACATTCCGTTCATTCAACCCATTAATAATGATTCATTCCAACTCTTCGTAGTATGTAATCTACCAAAATGACAAGTCCAATTATGACTATTAATACCCATAATAAATAAAACATCGCAGTTCTTCCACATAATCATAGTTACATCCGGTTCATAATCAAAGTTTATAAAATTTACCTATATCATTAATTAACACCAAGCACTATAATATCATAAGCCTTAGCACACTACCAAACAACGAATCTAAAGTCACAAAACCACGTCCTGGCCTCTAGCCGGTGCTCGGGTTTAACAATCATAAAAATCACAACCTATGCCCAATCACTAGTACACCTCCCACAGGATGCACTCCACACATTTACCATACCCACACTGCACCAGTGTGCCTTGACCATGGTTAAGAACCTCTACGCAGAAACCAAAACCCAAGTGGGTGCTCACCTGCAAGCTTTGTCTAGCCTCAACGTATGCCTAACTCATGATCTCTAATAGCTCCCTTGAGCTTTCCAATGTGGCGCCCAGACCAACCCCGAAGGCTATGAAGGTCTGAAGGGTCAGTTCCGCAGGCTAAGCCGTCTAGGAAATACCCAAATATAATCAAAGAGTCAACCCGCAGGCTAAGCCGTCTAGGGTGATAATTAATTTCTTTAACCTAATTCTAGAGGTGCGACAAATGTACTAATGCTTGGGTGACTACCAAAACAACTAAACTAATCAAGAAATCACACAACCCTTGTCAAACAATTAAATTCCATATCCATTCCGTATTCCGTTCTTATTTTTCAAATTGAATATATACCGTCCATGGTATCAAACCATTCCAAATCATTCCATAATTAAATCCCAAGTCCAGCATTCATTTCGTTTCTCTATTCATATACCATCCATTGGTATAGAGCCATTCCTAGGCGTTCATCAATATAACTTTCCAGGTTACTTTAAACATAATTAATCATGTCACATGCCATTATATACTAATCTACTTCAATATTAAGAATACTTTTAGTACATGTCTATTTCAACTTGACAATCAAACAAAAGGACAAACCCAAAAGAAAACATATATGCTAAAAAGAAGCTTTTTACATAAATCTGCCAAACAATAACATTCATATTTCAAAATTCACACATCTAAAAATAATTACTCAAATCTCATAAATTTCGAATACAACCTTTTACTATGAAAATATTACTTGGAATAAAAATATGGAATCGTTTCGATATATAAAAAAATAATTAAACAATTGTTTTACTCAATCCTACCAGATTTCAGAAAGAAATCCCAAAACAATCTACCTCAGACTTCCTGACCATTTTTCACCATATTAGCCTCATAATTTAAAGTATTTCTAAACATAGAAATTATAGTTCAGAATGTCTATTTTCTAAAACAAGTAAAGTCATCAAGATATGTTGAATAACGAATCTTCTATGAATTTTCTATGACAGCCACGCAAACAGAAAGGTAGCAGTAAAATTATACTGGATATCTGAAAATAACTACGTTGAATAAATAATTTAGAATTAATTACCCAACAGTAAATTTAAAAATTTATATATGTTTTTATACATTGAGTATTATAACTACCATAAAAGTTTCAATAAATATTACTAAGTCTAGAGGGATCAAAACCTTGCGATACTAAAACGGTACAGAAACCAAAAACTGCAACGGTTGTCATACTTGCAAGTCGTGTTTTACCAAATTAACATAACTTTCGTAAATTGGTCTTAACTAATAGAATGAAGACTTTTCAATCTAGTGTTCAGGGTTTTTTTAGAATCAATTAAAAAGCTTTTTAAACGAATTTTCTATGATTTTTCAAAGATGAGTCAACAATCTGAAATTACAGAAAACAGAAATAGAAACAAAAACAAAAAAAACGTCTACTCACTTGTATAAGCATAAAAATCCAAATCTTCTTGTAGCTTTCTTCCAATTCTTCTTCTTCTCCCAAATAAGGTGTTATATAAAAAAATGAATGAAAACCCTAAGATTTTAATATAAATAATATGGAGAAGTTAATGGGCTTTATTTTAGGACCATAATTGAATCTGCTGCCCAACCCAATTCCATCTACTTTTTTTTTTTAATAATTAATATATCATCCTTTAACTTAATAGAAAATTAACTTTAAACCCTTAAAGATATGTATGCAATATTTCATAATCCAATAAAATTTAACGAACAAAAATTTATAATATAAACGGGTTTTACATGTCAGCTCAGCAACCCTAGAAACATTTATTGCGAGTTCTTCTTCAGCCCTTGCTGTAGCAGTCCTTTGCTCTTGCAACCAACCATAATATCTTCCAGAATATTCAAATGTTGCATGCCGCATCCCTTGACCAAGCATTACAACATCTGATAAGCGTGAGCGGAGTGCAGCCTATATATACAAGAATATGTAACAAGTTATAAACATAAAAGTTTTAACGTACAAATATAAAATTATAAATGCAATTATAAATAAAAAAAAAAAATACCTCGTCTAAGGTATCAAAATTAGGTACATGCTGTGTAACTAAGGCACGATCGAGAAAAGGAACCGGTACGGTCCAGTCCATGCCTTGTGATCCCATCAACCTGAGGCTATGTTGACCAGCTTGTTCTCCATACTGTATATGTCTCAAAGGGTAACCTTGCTGAGTAGTAGTAGGGTCTGTTGGGAAAGGAATCTGATACTCTGGTCGTATGCCTTGCCATGACACATAATCTACGTTACCCTGACGAGCGACGGGGGAAGTAGCTAATGAACCCCGAGAAACAGTGTTCCAATACAACTGGTACTCCATAGCCGAAACAAACTGACAAAACATTGAACTAATTGGCCAATTAAATGATAATCTACGAGTCACAATCTGTTCCAAAGGAAGACTCGCTGGAGCCATATCAGGTGGTGGAGGATGAGGAATAGCTATTATACCAGATGTCTGTCGTAAACATCTATCCCCTAAAAACCAAACCCTTATCTCTGGAGAAACTAAAACCACTCTTGTCTGAGATATGATTCTAGAGGTCTCAATATATGGTACACTGTTTGAGGGTAAACCAGCCCAAGACATCCACCTAATACTATCCCAAGTTTTCTGTTTGATCGAGGCCATTGCTTGTTTAAAGTTATTCGTTACAAGTCCCATCATTTCAGCTCGGTTTTCAAGGGCCCAAATAAGAATACGAGGGAAAACTTGTGGTTTATAGTCTAACAAAATCGGATTACACGTGCCCAGATACTCATACCACCAAAACTACATAATAAAAATTTCATAATTAAAAAATTTATATACAAAAACTAAATAATCATGCATGCTTTTATGCTTTACATTCATTAAATAGTAAAAATAATATAAAAACAATAACTAACCTGTAGAATCCAAATGAACCCACCGATGTTGTGTAATTTCTTGCCACTCATAGAAAAATAATCCATCTGATAATACATGTGTGCCATCGCTGCACCGCCCCAATCGTAGTCTCCAATCTTGCTTGTATCAAGCAAAGCTCCACACCAACCCAACTTCACACAACTATGTCCAGTAGAAAACAAAACCCCAGACACAAAGTATAACAGAAAAGTGTAACGTCCCGGGATTTCGTCCTCGCTCATCCCAGTGTGTCGAGCACCATACTACTCGCTAATGTCAATATTGTCCCCCTTTAGTCACTGCGGATATCCAGCAGTAGAGGGTTTTGGATCAGGGCCCACCCATGTGGTTCACCCCAAAAGGCCTTGACATTAGTTAGAGTATGGTTAAGCTCTATATACTACCAATACAACCACTTTCTTGGCAATGTGGGACTAACACGAACTCATGGGTGTTACAATCTCACCACCTTAGAAATAGATCCGTCCTCGGCTCTGCAGTACACTCAGTACAGTCCCAAAATCTCCGACGTTCCCTGCCAAGTGAGACAAGTACCTGGCGCTCCCTGGGCCTTTCCAGCGTACTTCCCACCTGCAACAGGCGACCCGTCGTCAGCTCTGATACCAACTGTAACGCCCCAGGATTTCGTCCTCGCTCATCCCGGTGCGTCGAGCACCATACCGCTCGCTAATGTCAATATTGTCTCCCTTTAGTCACTGCGGATATCCAGCAGTAGAGGGTTTTGGATCAGGGCCCACCCATGTGGTTTACCCCAGAAGGCCTTAACATTAGTTAGAGTATGGTTAAACTCTATATACTACCAATACAACCACTTTCTTGGCAATGTGGGACGAACACCAACTCATGGGTGTTACAATCTCACCAACTTAGAAATAGAGCCGTCCTCGGCTCTGCAGTACACTCAGTACAGTCCCAAAATCTTCGACGTTCCCTGCCAAGTGAGACAAGTACCTGGCGCTCCCTGGGCCTTTCCAGCGTACTTCCCACCTGCAACAGGCGACTCGTCGTCGGCTCTGATACCATCTGTAACGCATACTCATCCTCTTCAATGTGTTACAAAAACTAACACATACTCATCCTCTTCAATTGAATTGGGCTCTAACACCCAATCATTTTCAGCAACGGTACGCAACATGTACATATTCTCAAAAAAACCATACTGTAAACCTGTTTGTTTTTCCTCATCCCTCCAAGCCTCCTCATAGTCGCTTAGAGTTGGGAATAATATAGTAGCCTCACAATCATTATTATCATAAGATGAAATATATGGCACAATCTCTCCTACCCCGACACGCAAACCCGTAAGCATAGGAAAATCATGGGGAGTAAAAGCAAGCTCACCGAGAGTCAAATGAAATGTATGTGTCGTCGGCCACCATCGTTCAAGTAACGCGAATATAAGTTGACGATCAGTTCGAAATGGTGTCAAAGAAACGGGAGGCCCAAATGGTGTCGCTTGTATTCAGTCCCGTACATGAGCAAAATCATTTTCCCTCTCCACCATATATGACCACCAAGTCATTACATTATTCATTTTGCCTCTATATGACAAATTTTTCATCCTCTACATTAAACGAGCAGTTTATCAATTAAAAACTAATTAAAAATCAATTAAAAACTAATTAAAAATCAATTAAAAATCACATATATAAAAAATTAAATCAAACACTTACATCCACGTTATTGTAAACCCCTCTTTTATATTTTATGCTAATTTTAATTTGGAATTAAGAGTAATTGGGTACAAGTCCCTGGACCAAGGGTTTAAGCATAATTAATATAAAGTGGGAGGACTAAGGGTTAATAAGACAAAATTTAAGGAAAAGATAACCCACGAAGTAATTGGTTTTTTTCCATAAGTTTCGGATCACGATCGACTAGCTTAGGTTCCCTTTCTCTATATATAGGAAGTAGTGGTTAGACTCTTTGCGGAAACAAAAGAAAAGAAAGAGATTAGTGTGGCGGCTGAGATTTGAGTGGGAGAAGAAGAAGTTGCAGAAAAAAAAAAAGGGGGAGAAGAAGAACAGTAACAGGTGAGTGGACTTTATGTTTCTTTAAAAAAAAAATTGATTGTATCTGTTTGATTGAATCAGAGAACTAAGGACTTATATAGAGTTGGATATATATAACTTTTTCTTAAAATGTTTTGGGTCAAAGAATATATAGCTTAGTTGTTATGCACTTGGGTGATTAAAATTTAAGTTACAGATGAATAGATAATGATAAGTTACTATACACAGTATTCACTCTTCACTAATTGTGACGATTTATGACTTTTCCTTAGTGTAAATTCTCTTGGTTTGATTTTATCTTTGATATATGAAATTATAATGAGATTTGGGTTGTAGTGGTTATATAGTTTTATTAGTATTGTGCACACTAGTTATCGTGGTATCGACCTCAAGATTTAATTTATACAGTAGAATATTTATGCATAGATGGATTTGTCACGACGCGTGTATAAATTTCTAGTATATGGCTATGCATGTTAAGGAATTTCATGACGACAGAGAAAAGGTTTATAAAAAAAAAGATTATTTCTGAACCTTGGGATATAGTTGATAAATGCCTTGGAATGGCTTTATATACCATGGACGGTATTTGATTAATCTAGAAAATGCGAAAGGAATACGAAAATGAATTTGTTGTGAAATTTATGGTCGAGTGTTACTTGATTGATTGATAGTTTAGATGTTTGATAGTCGCCCAACCATTAGTACATTTGCCGCACCTGTGGAATTAGGATTACAGAAAAAGATTAGATATCACCCTAGATGGCTTAGCCTGCGGGTTGACACTTGGAATATATTTTTGTTGGGTATTTCCTAGACGGCTTAGCCTGCGGAACTGACCCTACAGACCTTCATAGCCTTCGGGGTTGGTCTGGGCGCCACTTTAGAAAGCTCAAGGGAGCTAGTAGAGGCCATGAGTTAGGCATACGTCGAGGCTAGCCAAAACTTGCAGGTGAGCACCCACTTGGGTTTTGGTTTCCGCGTAGAGGGTCTTAACCATGGTCAAGGCACACTGGTGCAGTGTGGGTATGGCAAATGTGTGGAGTGCATCCTGTGAGAGGTGTACTAGTGATTGGGTATAGGTTGTGAAGTGTTGTAGGGGTGAAATGATTGATTTGTAGTGATTGAGATATGGTGTCGAGACTTGAGATTGCCATGAATTATATATTATTGTACTAACACAGTTTTGCAGGAGGATAGGTCAATTAACATTTCTTGCAGGGCTCGACCTATCCTAATAGGAGGTGCAGCTCAGGTAAGGTATTAATATAATATATAGTATTTACTTAGTAAACGAGATAAATGTATAAAGACCTCGGAGTCTGTTATTTTTATGTTTTTTTGGGAATGGAGTTCCCTACCCTTGTCTACTCATACCAGCATAATTTGCTGACCCATGTTGCTTCTTTTGCACGTGGGTACGTATCCTTATGGAGCGTAGGCGGAGGAGAGCAGCAAGTTGAGTACGATCGGGAGCAACACCAGGAGGCTCGTGTAGATCCAGTTGTTCGGGAAGGAGTTTGAGATCGTAGAAGTTATAGTTCATAGTAGGTTTAGTTCTTTGATTTGTTGGTCAATGGATTATTCTAGTTTATTTCATTAATTGGATTATTGTTGATTGGGGCATATAGTACCTCAGTTGGAGTTGTTTAATTCAGTATTTGGAGTTTTCAGATTATTTATGGAAACTTATTGGAGTTCAATTTTTCTATGGAAGTATTTGTCTTTAATGGCTATGGATTTTTACCTTGTGCAAATGTTTATTTAGATTACTGTCTTGATCCTTTTTCCTTTTATTGGCATCTTGAGGGTAATTTTGTAAATTTTCTCTTTTTGCCAATTTTTGGAAATTAGGGTCGTGACAGTTATATTGGTTATCACTAAGATGCGATCCAGTACATGAAGCAAGCTCTCTTGGTGTATAATCTCGAATTTCACGAAACGGTGGAAAATCAATTTCGGCAACTTCGACTTCCATATTATCGGCGGATTGATCTTCCATGTTACTACTAGTACCTTGATACACCTTTTGAATAATTTTACCACACAATCTCCTTTTTGGAGGCATAATTTTTGAGTTTGAGTTAGAAGAAGGATAAATTTTTCGAGTTAAAAGAAGGATAAAAATGGCGGATAAAGATGAAGAAGGATAATTTTTTAGGTAGAAGAAGGATAATTTTTGAGTTAGAAGAGGTAGAAGATGATTTTCAAGAGCTAGAACAAAGAATAACAATGGTGGATGAAGAAGAAGATGAAGTACTGGCTGGAAAAAAAAAAACTAGATTTACAGTTCCACGCTGGAAAAAAAAAAACTAGATTTACAGTTCCACGCTGGTTGAACAAAAAACTAGATTTACAGATCCATGGTTAGTTAATTAAGTCCAAACAGATCCATGGTTAGTTAATTAAGTCCAAACAGATCCAAACAGATCCATGGTTAGTTAATTAAGTCCAGCCCCCAAAAAAACTTCCACGCTAGTTGAACCTGCGTGGAAGATAGAATTATAACAAAAACAAATCAAGCGCGTTAGGGATACCCCTGATATAGGTTTGAACGACGTGCTAAATTTTTTTTTTGGAAAACGACGTGGCACCTATGTGTCGTCCATAACTGTCTATGTGTCGTTCAAATATAGGAGACCCATTAGAGATGCTCTTAGCAATTTGGTAATAATAAAACCCATACCACAATTTGGACTTAGGGATTTCATGCGTCAACAAAGGAAACAAATGTAGAGCGTGATATGTGTGATAACCTTTTACCTAAATTGTAACTCCCCGAGATTTCGTCCTCGCTCATCCCGGTGCGTCAAGCACCATACCGCTCGCTAATGTCAATATTGTCCCTCTTTAGTCACTGCGGATATCCAGCAGTAGAGGGTTTTGGATCAGGGCCCACCCATGTGGCTTACCCCAAAAGGCCTTGACATTAGTTAGAGTATGGTTAAGCTCTATATACTACCGAAACAACCACTTCCTTGGCAATGTGGGACTAACACCAACTCATGGGTGTTACAATCTCACTACCTTAGAAATAGAGTCGTCCTCGGCTCTGCAGTACACTCAGTACAGTCCCAAAATCTCCGACGTTCCCTGCCAAGTGGGACAAGTACCTGGCGCTCCCTAGGCCTTTCCAGCGTACTTCCCACCTGCAACAGGCGACCCGTCGTCGGCTCTGATACCAACTGTAATGCCCCGAGATTTCGTCCTCGCTCATCCCGGTGCGTCGAGCACCATACCGCTCGCTATTGTCAATATTGTCCCTCTTTAGTCACTGCGGATATCCAGCAGTAGAGGGTTTTGGATCAGGGCCCACCCATGTGGTTTACCCCAAAAGACCTTGACATTAGTTAGAGTATGGTTAAGCTCTATATACTACCGAAACAACCACTTCCTTGGCAATGTGGGACTAACACCAACTCATGGGTGTTACAATTGTATCAAAGCCGACGACGGGTCGCCTGTTGCAGGTGGGAAAGTACGCTGGAAAGGCCCAGGGAGCGCCAGGTACTTGTCTCACTTGGCAGGGAACGTCGGAGATTTTGAGACTGTACTGAGTGTACTGCAGAGCCGAGGACGACTCTATTTCTAAGGTAGTGAGATTGTAACACCCATGAGTTGGTGTTAGTCCCACATTGCCAAGGAAGTGGTTGTTTTGGTAGTATATAAAGCTTAACCATACTCTAACTAATGTCAAGGCCTTTTGGGGTAAACCACATGGGTGGGCCCTGATCCAAAACCCTCTACTGCTGGATATTCGCAGTGACTAAAGAGGGACAATATTGACAATAGCGAGCGGTATGGTGCTCGACCCACCGGGATGAGCGAGGACGAAATCCCGGGGCGTTACATAAATCTTCTCAAAAATTTCACTACTTTATGTAAGGAGGCTCACCCAAATTGCTACACTGCAGCCATATTTGTCATTATCAGTAATTTTGTCATTTTCTAACGATTATACCTTTATCATTAATAAGAGAACTAAATAAATAAGGATGGTAGAATTATAAATTCAAATATTTTAATATTTATGGCAGTTTTTTGTTAGCTCCAAGACTAACTTCTACTTTATAAAAGCTCATTAAGGGCTCGTTCAGAAAATAAGTCGAATAAGTAGAAAAGAGATTGTTTTTTCATTGTTTTAACCGGGTTAGAATTCTTAAAACTTAAAACTCTTTTCTCAACAAATTTGAGAGTTTGAAAGTCCTTCCTGACAAGTTTTTTTATTTTAGCTTGCGACTTATTACTTCTCACAATCCGAATCGCAATTAGAGAAGCATATTCTGATCCCGTCGTCCCATTCTCTTTCCTGTTTTTCCGCTACACAAACTAATATTTCGGCTTTCAATTTTCTCCTTTCTTCTTCTGATCCGAACGAGTCCTAAATGTTCTAGTTTTATATCAAAATTAACCTTAGACTTGAAGTTTAATGACAAACTAACAACTTAACACTTTTAAGCATTTCTACACATTCAACTCTCTAAAACCCCCAGCGAATGCAGCCGTGTCCACTTTTACACTATGTCAGTTTTACGTGAATGTGAAAATTTTAACATTCACTTAAAACTAACACAATGTACTTTAGAGGTGACAAGCCAAAAAATATGGAGTATCGAGTGAGACGCAAGAAAATGTGGTGTATCATTATTGACTTTACTATGTGAGACGCCAGAAAAAAGTTGAGCATTGAGTGAGACGCCAGAAAATGTGAAGTATCATCTCTGACATGTCAGAAATTTACACAGTTGCATTGGTTCCCCTAAAACCTACTTCAAAACTTTTAGTTAAAACCATCTTCAAATACCTATATATGTAGCACCTGATTTTTCTCTACTAAAAATTGAAGTGTCCACACTTGTATTGGTATTGCTCTTATATTATACCTAAATATATATGGGCAAATTTGTCAGAATAAATATTTAGATACTTTAAAAAATCTTTTAATCAATTGTAGGACCCACATATGTTGTAATTAAAGTGCACCGATGGTATTGTTTGTTTATTTCTTTGTGTGCTAGACTACTATTTAGGGCTGGCAAAATGACCCGTGACCCGTTAACCCGACACGAACCCGACCCGAGATAAACAGGTTTGGGTTTAGCTTTATCAAGTTAGCAGGTCATTTTGATCCGAACCTGTTAACATGTTTACTATACAGGTCAGGTTCAGGTCAGACCATTAACAGGTCGGGTCAGACCATTAATAGGTCAGGTCAAACCCAAAACCGTTAAGAAAACATAATTTTTTTGCCAATATATATATATATATATATATATATATATATGAAAGGTAAGGCTTATATTGGCTTTAGCCTAAGAGTAATATCTCTCATAAAATAAATATACACTAACGTTTATCATGCATAAGATAATTCGATTGAAATTAATATGAGAAGTGCACATGAGAATTTATGAATTTTTGGCACAAGAGAGATATATAAAAATGACACTTTTAAGTCATTTTAAGTTAAACTAAGCCAACATGGGAACAACCCGATAATGTTGAGGCCGTTGCTTCCCAAATACACAAAGAGCCGGGTAAGGCTTCTCTTTGTCTTGTAGACATTTCTAATATTAGTCTACACATACATTCTCACTATAAAAAGGACATGCACATACATGTATGAATATGAAAAGGCTAAATGTGAGAATGAGTCAAACAAACAAATAGGCATGTATTAATTGAAGCAACATGAAAAAATAGGATATATAAGGCAAATGTAATATCAACTACAAGTATTCATACCCTACATATATGCTTTCATGACTATACAATATTAAGATTAACACTTGTAAGATATAAACAAGAGTGCACTAAAGTGAAGAATCACAAGATGTTCAAACTTTGTATATCATGTATAAACAAGACAAAGAATATTTGTATATAATCATTAAGCCCTAATCACAACGTGCAAGTCAAATAGAGATAATAGTCAATATGATTCATAGGCTCTCATGATAACACAAGAACAATACAACAAAAAGAAATAAAATAAAATATGCATGCAAAACAAAAAGTAAATATGCATGCATGCTAAACAAGAAAAAAAAAATTAAAGATGGCCAAAGGAGGTTTTCATCTCCTCACTCACACTCTCAATGCCACTCATATACTCATCTAGAGAATTCCCAAAAAGTCTAAGATGATCAATAAGCTCAAGGGACATATGCAAAACAACAGTCAATAAGCTCAAGGGACATATACTCATATTCCTTCGCGATCACATAAACACATTCAATCGCCAAACAACAGTTGCTGATTTTTATTACTTGGTAGATTTGGTCATATTAGATACACAACACTCAATAGATGTTTTAGCATTATATTAGATAGGACCATTCCTAGCTAGCGTGAATGCTTTAATAAATTGTAGAACTGGTTCTATGCTCTTAACTTTCGGAAACTTAAAAATACAAGTCAATATTTTTAAAATGATAAAACAACCTATAGACACATCTCAAGTTCAAGAACTTTATAATCTAGAAGAAATGATTACGGATAATTTAAAGAATTTTTAGCTTATTCTAAATCAATTAATAATAAAAATTATAATCTAAATAATAATTTTCTTACCGAAGATAAAAATTCTATTTTACCTCTTCCCATATTTGAAACTGAAACAACCCCAAGTGAAACAGTAATTCCTACACCGCCAAGTTTAGAATTAAAAAACTTATCGTCCGAATTAAAATATGTTCATTTAGACAAAAATAATAAATACCTAATAATCATTTCATCGACCTTAACTCCCGAGCAAGAAAAACAATTAATCAATGTTATTAAAAAATACCGCTCGGCAATCGGGTGGTCATTAGATGACATAAAAGGTATTGATCCTGAAGTGTGTTCTCATCATATATACTTAGAAGAAAATGCTAAAACATCTAGAAAACCTCAAAAACTTCTAAATCCTATAATGCAAGAAGTGGTAAGAAATGAAATTTTAAAATTACTTGATGCGGGTATTATTTATCCTATCTCGTATAGTAAATGGGTAAGTCCTATACAAGAGGAAGATGACAAGCTAATAACGACAAGAGCGCCTACTAAATGGAGAGTGTGTATCGATTATAGACGTCTAAATAAAGTCACGAGAAAAGATCATTTTTTTCTTCCCCTTATTGATCAAATGTTAGAAAGGCTTGCCGGTCATTCATATTATTGTTTTTTAGATGGTTATTCCGGTTATAATCAAATTCCTATAGCTCCCGAAGACCAAGAAAAGATAACTTTTACATTCCCTTTCAGAACCTTTGCATATAAGAGAATGTCTTTTGGACTTTGTAATGCACCCGCCATCTTTCAAAGATGTATGCTATATATCTTTAGTGAGATGGTCGAAAGATTTATAGAAGGATTTATAGACGATTTTTCTATTTATGGAAGGTCATTCGACCAATGTCTTGATAATTTTAAAAAAAATTCATTCGATGTGAAGAAAAAAACTTAGTGTGAAATTGGAAAAAAATGTCATTTTATGGTTACCAAATGAATAGTTCTAGGTCACGTTATAACTCCTAAAGGAATAGAAATAGATGAAGCTAAATTTTGTATTATATCCTCTCCTTCCATTCCTAAAAACATTAGAGACGTAAGAGCTTTTCTAAACCATGCAGGTTTTTATCGTAGGTTTATTAAGGATTTTTCCAAGATATCCCGACCTCTTACACAATTATTAACAAAAGATACAACATTTGACTTTAATGAACAATATGTATCCACTTTTGAAACGTTAAAAACTGCCTTGACCTCCACTCCCGTAATCCAACTGCTGGATTGGTCTCTTCCGTTTGAATTAATGTGCGATGCGTCGGACTATGTTGTTGGTGTTGTTTTAGGTCAAAGAAAGATAACAAACCAATTGTAATTTATTACTATAATAAGACTTTAAATGAGGCTCAATGAAATTATACAACAACCGGAAAAAAAAATGCTAGCCGTAGTTTTTGCTCTTGAAAATCGTACCTCATAGGTTCCCAAACTACTATATTTACGGAACATGCTGCTCTTAGATATCTTCTATGGGAAAAAAAACTAAAAAAAGATTAATCAGGTGGGTGTTACTTTTACAAGATTTCTCTTTAGAAATAAAAGATATAAAAACGTTGCGAAAACGTAGTTGTCGACCACCTTTCTATGTTAAATCAAAAAGAAAATAATGAGGGAGAAATTAGTGATACTTTTCCGGACGAAGAACTATTTCCAATCTTAGAAACTCCTTCGTATGCCGATATAGTGAACTACCTCGTAACCATGAATATACCTACCTATTGGAGTAAGAACGAGATTTTTTTTTTATCTAAGATCAAATATTACTTTTGGGGTAAACCACTTATTTAAATATTACCTTGACCAAATAATTAAAAAAATGTATACCAAATTCGAAACAAATAGAAATTTTATCATTTTGTCATGACCAAGAATCTGATGGACACTTAATTTAGTACAAATAAAACGGCCGCGAAGGTTTTACAATGTGGATTTTATTGACCAACTTCATTTTATGACGTAAATATTTATTGTCAAAATTGCCATCAATGCCAACAAGTAGGTAGAATTTCTAAACGAAAAAAAATGCCTCAAAATTACAGTTTGGTAGTTGAGATTTTTTATGTTTGGGGTATAGATTTCATGAGTCCATTTTCTTCTTCTAATGGGTTTCTTTACATTTTAGTAGCCGTAGATTATGTGTCCAAGTGGATAGAAGTCATTCCTACTAAGAAAAATAATAAAAAGTTAGTTACGAGATTCCTTAGAGAAAACATATTTTTCCGTTTTGGTGTACCCAGGGCTATCATTAGTGACTACGAAACTCATTTTTATAAGAAATCATTTGAAGCCCTTTGTGAAAAATATGATGTCACGCATAAGATAGCCACACATAATCATCCATAAAATCTGAGTCAAGTAGAAGGGTCAAATGAAGAAATAAAAAAAAAAAATTAGAAAAAAAAACGATGGACCCCGATAGAAAAGATTGGAGTAACTGTATTTTAAAATCTATATGGGCATATAGAACAACCTACAATACTCCCATAGGTATGTCTACCTACTAGAAATGTGGAAGTTAATTTTATAACTACCGATGTATTCCAAAGATTAAATTTTTTTCACAATTTTGAAACACTTTAAAATTGTTTGAGGGTGGCAAATAATGTCACCTTAAAGAAAAAAATGTGATGATTTATTTGTTCATCAAACTGCAATAAGATGTGAAGGTTATCGAACCCTTGTTGATGGAGAAATCATTGAATTTAATGTCGAAATAGGTGATGATGGGAAGAAGAGGGCTATTGATGTTAGTGGTGAAACCGGCACGAAGTGGTTTGACATCAATTTTGTGACAAAGTATCTTTGGTTATCTCGCCTTGAATCCATTGTTAGGAAAACCAAGATGTACGCATGGTCGTCTCGTGTCCTTGTGTCTCTTAGGTCTGTCTAGGGAAAGTTATTGGGTTCTGGACGTACGTACCGAGTTAGGACGTACGTACGTTCACTGAAGCAGCGAACGTATTTTGGTCAGGACGTACGTACTCAGTTAGGACGTTCGTACGTCCAGGTAGTCAGCAGACATGTTTTCGTATGGAGACGTACGTACCTGCTTAGAGCGTTCGTACGTCGTGTTAGGCAGCAGGCTTATTTTTATGTGGCGACGTTCGAACGTCATATCGACGTACGAACGTCCAAAGTCGGTTTGCACAGTTTCGGCCCATTTTTCTAGGTTTTCAACCCTAAGTATAAATAGGGCTTCTCTTCTACAGAACAAGGCAGTTCTTTGGCCGTCCACCCTTCTTCTTGTTCATGTGTTTTGGTTAAGTTGGTGATAGTAAAATTGTTTGTGGCTATTGAACTCAATTCCCTTTCTTCCCCCTTTTCCCAATTCATATCTTTGTGATCTTCAAGAGTTATTGTGAATTCGGCTTCGAGTCTTCTTGTGTGTTCATCAAGAAGTCGAGTGTCTTGTGCGTACATCAAGGTGCTCTGGTGAAGTCAAGGTGTTAGAGATAACCAGGAGTATCAACTCGCAGTGAGTGCAGGTAGTTGATAGGTTTGTACATCTCTATTCATCTAGTGGATTATTTTGTTGTCGCGAGGACAACCGTGGACGTTTCCCAGTTTGGGTTTTACCACGTTAAAAAATTTCTGTGTGTTATTTACTTTCTGCGTATTGTTTGTTTGCTTGTTTGAATTCACATTTGTTATACTAGCACTATTTGTAGTTTCTCAATTGGTATCAGTCGCTGGGGGCTGGTTAAGGAGCGTAAAGGCTCACGCCAACGATCAATAGTGCTATGGATTACTCTGGTAAGACACATGTCTCGGTTGTTGCTCGAATGTCTGATGAGCAATCAACTGACAGTAAAGAATGCTCTAGTAATTGTGACAGGGATTTGATTCTGGTGGATAATAATGATTGGGCTACTCTATACCGGTTATCCAGAAAGGAATGCTTAAGGTTGGAAGCACAAAATTGTATTCTTCAGGACAGACTTGACTTATTGTCTTCTAGTTCCTCGTCTATGTCAATTCTGGATAGGGAACCTGTATCATGGCAGGTTGATAAAGTGGCTTTACTGGGTAATCTTGCTGCTCTTGAGCATGACAAGGTCGAATGGGAAGCGCGGTATAAGATTGTGTCCTCAGAACTAGACAAGGTCAAAAAGGAGTTGATTCGCCTTCAGTTGCTTGAAAAGTGCAATGGGTTGTCATCTTCTGAATTACCTCCACTGTTGCCCTATCTTCCTACCAAAAAGTCCGACATTCATCACTCTGCGGACACGGTTGGCATCCGGCGCAAGTGGAAACTGTTCAGGCGTGTTCCGCCTCAGGGAAGGAAACGTCAAATGCCGTGCTCACTATGCGGACAGTTTGGACATTGGGCTTCGCAGTGTGGTGTGGTTGCTCATGTTCCGCAATCATGGAAGCGGTTCTCACAGCCGTCGTATGATTATCCATCTTATCCATATGCCTCTTACTCTTTTCGTTGTAATTTTGCAGGAAATGTTTCGAATGTGGCGATCACTGCTCTTCATGTCTCAAGTTCGGATACTGAGTGGTTACTTGATAGTGGTGCTTCAAAACATATGTCAGGTAATGCCAAACTTTTCTCCTCTGTTACTGCTATAGATGGTGGAAGTGTTACTTTTGGGAATGGTAAGAGCTCTCCTGTGATTGGTAAGGGATTTGTCACTGGTATTGGTTTATCTCCGAATGATGTTTGTTTGTTAGTTGATGGTTTGCGTGTGAATTTGATCAGTATTAGCCAACTGTGTGATACTGACCATACTGTTAATTTTTCCAAAAAAATATGTTCCGTGCTTGATAGTTCGGGTAAGTGTATCATGACAGGTAAACGAACATTGGATAATTGCTATGCCATTCAGCCGGTTGCATCTAGCATGAACTGCTTACCTAGCAAACTAAATGAAGGTCTATTGTGGCATCGACGACTAGGTCATGTCAACTTTGAACACCTGGACAATCTCACTCGGAATGAATATATTAAGGGAGTTCCTAGACTTGGAAGAAATCGAGACACTGTGTGTGGTGGGTGTCAACTAGGTAAACAGATACGTAGTCCACATTCCAAGAAAAAATCCATAACCACATCCTCTCCTTTAGAACTCATACACATGGATCTGATGGGTCCTACTCGTACTCCTAGTCTAGGAGGCAAACGATACATCTTGGTTATGGTTGATGATTACACTCGCTTTACCTGGGTATCATTCTTACGTGAAAAATCTGATGCGTTTCTTGAGTTTCAGGGAATATGCCTTCGTATTCAGAACGAGAAAGACACTCAAATTAAATATATCAGAAGCGATAGAGGTGGTGAGTTCACAGCCACAGGTGTGATTGAGTATTGTATTGCAAATGGTACATGGCAAGAATTTTCAGCTCCATACACTCCGCAACAAAATGGAGTTGCTGAAAGGAAAAATCGCGTTATTCAGGAAATGGCTCGTGCTATGTTGCATGCCAAGGATGTTCCAACCAAGTTTTGGGCGGAAGCTGTTCATACTGCTTGTTACATAATGAACCGTGTATACCTAAGATCTGGTACCACACAAACTGCTTATGAGCTATGGTATGGTAAGAAGCCGAATCTCAAATATATGCGAGTGTTTGGTAGCTTGTGCTATGTGTGCAAGGACAGACAAAGTCTGTCCAAGTTTGATAGTCGAGGTGAAGTAGCTCTTTTACTTGGTTATTCTTCTAACAGTAGAGCATTTCGAGTGTTTAACTACACCACTCGCAAGGTCATGGAATCCTTTAATGTTGTTGTTGATGACACTATTACATCTGACTCTTCTGTTTCCACTGGTACACAGGATGTCACAGTTCTCTCACCCGTGTCAGACCCAGCTGACATCTCTTCCATATCGTTATCATCACCTGATAATGGTAATAGTGGTACTAAATCTTCTGATGCTGCAGAGGACGTGCCTAGTGGGACCGGTAATGTACTCACACCGGATGATGCAGTTCAATCACCAGATGTGATTGATGTGTCTTCAGATCTCTCCACTGTTCCTGCTGACCCTGAAAGTGTGTTCAATCTAGCCTCACCTCGTGTCAAACAATATCACTCCTTAGGGGATATCATTGGGGATATTAATGATCAGCGTCTGACTCGTCGGAGGGCCAAGGAGACAAATTGTGTTCATTATGTTTGTTATCTCTCTTCTCTTGAACCTAAAAATGTTACTGATGCTCTTATTGATGATGATTGGCTAGTTGCTATGCAGGAAGAACTCGGTCAGTTTAAGCGTAGTGATGTCTGGACGTTGGTTCCTAGACCTACTCACACTAATGTGGTTGGCACCAAGTGGATCTTTAAAAACAAGTTGGATGAGTTCGGACAGATTGTGCGCAACAAGGCAAGGCTCGTGGCTCAGGGCTACAGTCAAATTGAAGGTATTGACTATGGAGAGACATTTGCTCCCGTGGCTAGGTTGGAATCTGTCAGGCTTCTTCTTGCTATGGCATGCCATTTGAATTTCAAGTTGTACCAAATGGATGTCAAAAGTGCATTTCTCAATGGTATTCTTAATGAGGAGGTCTATGTTGAACAACCTAAAGGGTTTGTGGATCACACTTTTCCGAATCATGTCTTCAAATTGCAAAAAGCACTGTATGGGTTAAAGCAGGCTCCTCGGGCTTGGTATGAACGTCTGACCTCCTTCTTACTGGGAAAAGGATTTGTTCGTGGCAGTGTTGATCGGACTCTGTTCATACTGCGAAAGAATACTGATGTTCTTCTCGCCCAAGTCTATGTGGATGATATAGTGTTTGGGTCAACGTGCCCAAGTCTTTCTGAATCTTTCTCTCAATTAATGAGCTCTGAATTTGAAATGAGTTTAATGGGAGAACTAAATTTCTTTCTTGGCTTGCAGGTCAAACAGTTTGATCATGGAGCTTTCATTTCTCAAACAAAGTATGCTAAAGAATTGGTTAAAAAATTCGGTCTCAGCACTTCCAGTGGTCAAGATACTCCCATGGGTGAGAGGGTACGTCTTGGTAAGGATATTATGGGTAAGTCTGTTGATATTCGTGAATATCGGAGTATGATTGGTAGTCTCTTGTATCTCACTGCTAGTCGTCCAGATATTTCTTATAGTGTTGGGGTATGTGCAAGATTTCAGGCTAACCCTAAAGAATCTCATCTCATTGCGGTTAAGCGTATCATTCGGTATGTTGCTAGCACTCTTGACTATGGGTTATGGTTCACCAGAGATACGAATAGTGTTGTGGCAGGTTACTGTGATGCTGATTGGGGTGGTAATCTTGATGATCGTCATAGTACCAGTGGTGGCTGTTTCTATGTTGGGAATAATCTTGTTTCCTGGCATAGCAAGAAACAATCATCTGTATCCATCTCTTCATGTGAGGCTGAGTATATAGCTGCAGCTAGTGCCTGTACTCAACTTCTGTGGATGCGTCAGATGCTTCGAGATTATGGCATTCAACAGCAGGCGATGGACCTATTCTGTGATAACACCAGTACCATTAGCATTTCCAAGAATCCTGTTCAACACTCACGCACAAAGCATATTGACATTCGTCACCATTTCCTTCGTGAGGCGGTCGAAAAGGGTGATATAGTAATGGAGTTCATTCCTACTGAACATCAGCTAGCAGATATTCTTACAAAACCTCTTGATGCAAGCCGATTCCACTCCTTGCGTAAGTCTATTGGGGTTGTAACTCTTCCCTAATTGTTTTGTTACTTTCTGTTTCCTTCTGGTATTGTCCTTGTGGTTAGGATGTTTAGATTCGGTGTTTTTGGTGTTTATTATTATTTTGGTTGTTTTTGAGGACATACTACATTCTCTATTGTGTGGATTTCATTTTACAAATGTTTCTAGTTTGGCGTTCTCAGCTGTCTTTGTGTCATGCATAGTTGTAGGGTTCCATCATACTCTCTTCGTCTTGGTAGTTTCTTGCATGATGCATTTCAATGTGGTTGACTTGACTTTTTCAAAACTTGTATAACTCCAGTCTTCCATGGTTTTATTTTCCATGATCGTTGTGTTAATTTTCTTTATTCTCTCACCTCTCGTAAGTGGTCAATGACTCACAAAATCCCCAGCCATTTGAATGTCTTGAGAGCATACTCATTTGGCTAAGAACCCGTTGGGGCTGTGAGGGTCATGCTCTGACGGTTGCACTCAAGAGATGTTAGTTCTTATGTTGCACGTTATCATGGTATTGCACTTCTTGAGTGTGTTTTGCCGAAAAGATGTAGGCTACACCCTACCCTCGTGTTCTGGTAAAAGATGGAGATATTTCATACTCCCACACGGGAATGGCATCTGTTTAAATGGTTAACAAAATATACAATAAAAAAAAAAAAAAAAAAAAAAAAAAAAAAAATATGTGTTTTTGGGATAGTTGCAAGTGACCTTCAATATTCTCCATGATCATGTCTTTAGTTTGTTTTTCGGAGGGTGGTATTGGTCTCTCAGGTTTTTCTACATACTTGCATCATTCTAGTAACTATCTTGTCATGGTGTATGATGTCGTTCTTCGATTTTGCATTCTCTTGTGGTTGAGGATTGTTTAAACTATATTCGGTTGTATTTGGAATTCGTATGATACGTAGAAGTGTTTTTCTTGTGATGTCTCTCAATATCTGTTTTTCGAGTTATGTGGTTTATTTTCATAAAAAAAAAAAAAAAAAAAAAAAAGGGGTTCGTACGTACGCTTTCAAGACGTTCGTACGTGGAGGGGGACAGATCTTTTTGCAACGTACGAACGTTCATCAGACGTACGAACGTGTGTGTTTATTGCTTCTCTTTGGTCTTTCCCTTCTTCTTCTTCTTCTTTGGTGGTTGTTTATTGCTTCTTTCAAGCAGCTTGTTTCTATTTCTTTGGTATTGAGGATGTTCTTGGATATTGCTATTTTCATATTAGTTCAGGTTGGTTTCCTTGTTTTGCAGTAAATTTTTCTGAGGTGATGGACCTCTCTTTTTGGGTCCATAATATGTTTACTCCTATTTTTTTCTTATAAATAGGGAGTCTTCTCCTCTCTTTCTCCTAATTGTATCTTCTTATCTCTTTCTAGTTATATCTTTGTTCTTCAGAATTTCCTATGACAGAATTTGCACTTCATGGAGTTTTTGTTCCGGCTGTTGGGTATGTGTCGTTTATGGTCATGGAGTACAAAAACAATGCTAAGGTTTGTCGTTTATGTCGCGTTCCTCATGGGTTTGACTATGATCATCGACCTTTACTTCCTTCATACATGGTTCATATCAATCATTGGGAGAGGCTACCGGGACATCTTCAGAATCACATCTTGGAATTGGTTGGATACCCGAGGGTTCCAGGACTTGCTGCTCCTCTTACCGACTGTGGCTTGGATAGCAGAATTGGGGAGTTATTTTGTACGAGTGCTGATGGTCCTGTGCACACTCGGTGGAATAGCTATTCGGCTCGTGCGAAAGCTTTATGTCCTATCTTAAGCTTTATGTTCATATGATTGCTCGGTGGAATCGACCTTCGGCTCGTGCGGAGGCTTACTTCTCTAAGCTTCCTCTAGGTCATTGGGAAAGGGTTTTTCGAATTCGTTAATTCGAGCTTTCTACTCTTGTCGTTTTTGGTTTTTCTGTTTATGGATTTCTCTGTTTGGTTATTAGTTGACTTTCTGAACTTTTAACAAGTTGGATTCGTTTTATATTTTATATGTTTTCTATTCTTTGTTTGGTTTTGATTTCTTTTGCTTGGTTATTTGTTTGTCGTTGTTCACTTATTGTGACAAAAAGGGGGAGATTTATGACTCTAATTACTAACAATCGTCTTCTTCTTGTTAGGTTATTTTTGGGTCATGTTTCAGGTATGCTACACGTATGGGGGAGTTGCTCATGAAGTTTGGAGCTCATAAAGTATGGGGGAGTTGCTCGAAGGAACTTTTGTTGAATCTTTGATTGCTTCCGTTCGATCTCTGATGGTTAAAGCATCTTCCTAAAGCTGGATAACAAGAATTGGTGATTTGTTAGGTGTTTCTATTTTGAGAGTTTTTGTAGGCATGTTTTATAAATGCCATGGTTTGGGATTGTAAGCACGTTTTATAAGTGCTATTAGAGTCATAGGTTTTTGTCACAAAATCAATGTCAAAGGGGGAGATTGAAACCGGCACGAAGTGGTTTGACATCAATTTTGTGACAAAGTATCTTTGGTTATCTCGCCTTGAATCCATTGTTAGGAAAACCAAGATGTACGCATGGTCGTCTCGTGTCCTTGTGTCTCTTAGGTCTGTCTAGGGAAAGTTATTGGGTTCTGGACGTACGTACCGAGTTAGGACGTACGTACGTTCACTGAAGCAGCGAACGTATTTTGGTCAGGACGTACGTACTCAGTTAGGACGTTCGTACGTCCAGGTAGTCAGCAGACATGTTTTCGTATGGAGACGTACGTACCTGCTTAGAGCGTTCGTACGTCGTGTTAGGCAGCAGGCTTATTTTTATGTGGCGACGTTCGAACGTCATATCGACGTACGAACGTCCAAAGTCGGTTTGCACAGTTTCGGCCCATTTTTCTAGGTTTTCAACCCTAAGTATAAATAGGGCTTCTCTTCTACAGAACAAGGCAGTTCTTTGGCCGTCCACCCTTCTTCTTGTTCATGTGTTTTGGTTAGGTTGGTGATAGTAAAATTGTTTGTGGCTATTGAACTCAATTCCCTTTCTTCCCCCTTTTCCCAATTCATATCTTTGTGATCTTCAAGAGTTATTGTGAATTCGGCTTCGAGTCTTCTTGTGTGTTCATCAAGAAGTCGAGTGTCTTGTGCGTACATCAAGGTGCTCTGGTGAAGTCAAGGTGTTAGAGATAACCAGGAGTATCAACTCGCAGTGAGTGCAGGTAGTTGATAGGTTTGTACATCTCTATTCATCTAGTGGATTATTTTGTTGTCGCGAGGACAACCGTGGACGTTTCCCAGTTTGGGTTTTACCACGTTAAAAAATTTCTGTGTGTTATTTACTTTCTGCGTATTGTTTGTTTGCTTGTTTGAATTCACATTTGTTATACTAGCACTATTTGTAGTTTCTCAAGTGGTCCTAGTGTTGTTGATGTTCGTGGTGGTGGTGCTGGTAACGATCGAAATATTCCTAAAAGAGATAATTTCAGTAGCAGCGGCGGTAGTAACAATGGTGGTTATGGGGGGAAGAAAGTAACTCGTAACGGCGGCGGTAGAAACCGTGATGGTGGTAATGGGTATTATGGTGGACGATCTGGTGGTGGTGGTGGTGGTGGCGATGATGATGATGGTTGTTATTCTTGTGGAGAGGTTGGACATATAGCTAGTTAAAGATTGTCCTAATAGAAAGAGAAGTAATGGTGGTTGTGTTGGTGATGGGCGTTGTTATTCTTGTGGACAAACAAGACATATGGCAAGAGACTGCAAGGGGAAGAAGGGTAGCAATTATAGCTGCATGTGGAGGTCGAGGTCGGAATAATGATAATATTGAGTGCTACAATTATAGCAAGTTAGGGCATATAACCCGTGAATGTGAAGCTGAGGACAATTGTGGTGCCTCTAGTGGCAGAGGATATAGCCGTGGATGAGGAGGAGGAGCATGTTTGACGTATGAAAATGAAGGACACTACGCAAAAGATTGTCCTAACAACAAATCAAAAAAACTAGAAAAGGGTAAACATCTACTGTTTTCCCCAATTTTGGTTTCTTTTATACTGGATTTAGTTTTCTTGAAAGGAGATTAGGTTATATGATCTAATTGATCATATGGATTTCCAATTTGTTTTAGTTTTCATAATTCAATATAATTGTTGGTTTGCTCTCTTTATTCTTTATTTGATGGAAAAATTATATTGTTACAAAAAAATTTGATAGGAGAGTCAAGAACAATGTAGATCTTAGAATTTTATATTGATATCCATATATGGGTTCAAGACGTTAAATGTAGCTAGGAGGCAACCTAGCTACTTCAAAGACTTAAAATAATTTTAAAACCTACGTGTAACATTTAATTTGTCCAAATTGAATAAAACCATTGTTATATGACTTTGTTATTTAATTTGTTAAAATGGTATATAAATTTGGAAAGTAATACATAAAAAAAAAAAAAAAAACATTATTGGGGAGCACGTAATTATAATGGTATTGCGAGCGTGAGCGGGTAAGAGAAGACAAAGTATTAAAAATTCTATGTTTAGTGGTGTGTGCATGAATGTACACATTCATTGGAGGGAAAACCAATGGTTTTAACTTATTAGAATTTATTATTTTTTTAATAAAAATCTCTCTCTCTCTCTCTCTCTCTCTCTCTCTCTCTCTCTCTCTCTCTCTCTCTCTCTCTCTCTCTCTCTCTCTCTCTCTCTCTCTCTCTCTCTCTCTCTCTCTCATATATATATATATAAAAACATTCTTTCTCGCCCCTAACACTCACAGCAAACCCTAGCCACCTTCCCCTTCAATTCTCAGGCAAACTTTCGGCAGAAACAGTAAAAAAAAAATTTTAAATTCCTAAACCTGAGCAACTCTCACCCAGCGAATTCAGTAGCCTAGCCTACTCGCCCTCGGCGACCAACTCGATTCCAACAAATTTATTTTTGCGAATTCAAACCTTTTTTTTTTTTTATGCTCGATTCAATGACCCAATACACTCTAAACTCTAGTCGGAAGCTAGTCCTAGAGAAATCTTATACAAGTATGTTTTTAGATAATGAAATTGGGATGTTTCTGGACGACAAATGTTAAAGAGGAAATGGGAGAATTTGTGGTATGAGGAAGATGAAGTTTGGCACTCAATAATCGTTGATATTTTCTATCAAAACGTGGAGGAGAATGATCAAAGAGTCTACATTATGCGACACTTGGGTGGTGAGTATGAATTTTCTCTCGCCACTATTTCTAAATGTTAAAAATTTCTCTTAAAAAATCCCCAACTTTAATCTCCTACTTTTGATATTGCTGAATATATACCTCTTATCACTCTAAATAAAAAATACTAACGAGAGAGACACATGTGTTGGGATTAATTCTCTTCGTCGCAACCAATGTATGGTAGTTTATTGGCTTGCTAGTAAATTGATAAGTACTAGTAAACCAACCGATGTAACTCGACTCATGTGCCATATTCTTTGGGTGCTACAAGAGAAGAAAAAGAGTTTTTGTCTTGTTCAATACTTGTATGATACCATTGTCAAGACTTTGACAAGTAAGAAAAAGACAAAGTTGCGCGTCTGGTTCTCCTTACTAAGATGTGAATCTTTCAGACTTTCAATGGAAATTACCTGCACCTAAACGAAAATTTGAGGATATTGAGTCACAAGGCAAAAATGTGACTATCTTACACAAGTGTGTTAGGAATATTTGGTCCCCGGAGGAGCATGCCATAGTTTTAAAAAAGAGGAGAGAAAAAGGCCTTAGGCATAATGGTCAAAACCCCACGGATCCCTCAAGACTTGATGGAGATGATGATCCCATTACTATTGGAAGAATACTAATGTCGGCTATTCATCATGTGCAAGTGTCGAGTACTCAAAAATTTCAATCTTTGAACGAGGCACTTGAACGTATGGATATGGATATTCAAGATATTCGAGAGCATTACATGGGATCGGCTCCAATACCCAAAGTGTTTGAAAGTAGTAATCCACCATCGGCCGATTAGGGACAAGAGCAAGAAGACGATGATTGAGATTGAAGTAGTGTTAATCTTAATAGAATAGGTCCTTAGAATTATTTTTATTGTTTTTGTTTATGTTTTGTGTGCTTTTAATTATATGTTCATGTCTTTCTTTTTTAATTTTTAAGCTAAGTTTAATTTTGTTGCATTTTGTGTTTAAGTTTCGAATTCTCATGTACTTGGATGAAATTATTATTAATAAGAATTTAATTAAGTTAATTTATTGTAGTTCGTTTAATAATTTTCTTACTTTATTCTAGATTTTCCGCCTTTTATACTAAATGAAATTAGTTAAAGTCTTGTTTGGGGGTGGGAATAACATAATCAAATTATTAAAATGAACTCCGTTAAACACACTCTTCCTACAACAAATTCTAAGTCTAGAATGTTATTAAAATGTAAAAAAAATAATTAGAATAGGATTTGACATATTTAATAAATATTGAGTCCTAAACCAACTAGGAAACCAAGTTTAAAGTGAAAAATTCTAAGTCCTAGTAGGATTAATATTCAATTTTATTTTTGAAATTTATTTCAAGTCCTACAACAATAATGAGAGTGTTTGAAATCTATTAAAGAAATCCAATAAGTGTTTTATTTGAAAAACAATTCAAATTATAAACAATTACATCCTAACTTAGTCTTTATAAGAAGAACACATTTCAATTCGTCCCTTCACAACAAATCAATCATGAAAAAAAAAGCAGCAGAAAAAAAAAGGAAAAAAAAAAATTCCCAGAATTAAGTAACTCGCCCTCGGCGAGCAGACTAATTTCTGCAAAAAAAAAAAAAAAAAAAAAAAATTCAATTCATGTAATCTGTTTTTTTGTGACTTTTTTAAGAAATCAAAGGTACGTTTTATGAGAATTTTAATTTTATATATATAACTTGATTTTGTTGGTGATTCGATTAATATTATATTTCTAAACATATGAATATCAACTTTTCCATAATGGAAGATAATTGTGATACTAGGCACAATATTCATGTTTAATAGATTACTTAGATAGAAATCCACAATTTAAACCTCTGATTTATAAACAAGCCTGAAAGTGGGAAATTGTTCTCAAAAAAAGTTACTTTGATATCATGAGATCTCCGTTACTAGGTGGCTATTATTATCATATTCTCAATAAACTAGAATGGGTAAACCTATTGTATGATAAGGAGGAGACTTACTCTCTGACTTTTATTAGAAATTTTTATAAGAATATAGAAGTACCATATTTTGAAGAGGAGCTAAATTTTATGATAGAATGAATGTTGATTTCATACATATATCTCCTGGAATGATAGGTCAATCTCTTTTGATACCACATACTTGGCATGAATTTTTTTTTTATAATATGGAGATGTTGTATAATTGTAATAATCTCGTTTATGACACTAAGATATATTCTCAAATTTTATCACCTAGTGTAAAACCCGAGGAAGGAACACTTGACACGCACCAATTTTGCATGAATCAAGCGGCACTTCTCTTATGGATGGCCACTAATATATTCGGTTAAGGAACTAAGTAGAATAGATGATCACATGTGTCATCTTATGTATGATTTACATAATAATGAACCATTTTATCAAA
Source organism: Aquilegia eximia (assembly GCA_023053565.1). NCBI lineage: Eukaryota > Viridiplantae > Streptophyta > Magnoliopsida > Ranunculales > Ranunculaceae > Aquilegia > Aquilegia eximia. The sequence continues at coordinate 3,033,877 of JALIGU010000015.1, forward strand.
TTTGCATTAGATTGGTTAGAACTATACTAGAAGTAATTACTAATAACCAAAGGTCGTGTGTTGTTACTATACTTATTACAAAGATGATTACATATTTAGACCTCAATGGCTTAAAGGATGTATGATTTCAGTGAGTATAAGACCTATGACACATTTGCATCATGTTTTGATAATATTTAAGCCTATTAACTATGAACCCGGAATGATGTTTAAAGTAAAAATGAGAAGTATTAACATACCCCATAGATGTTATAATGATAATGATTTATTAGAACGTTTATACCCTAAAGAGCGTAAAGTATGGAATACTATTTTTGAACATATTGACCTGGAAGATGGTATATATAGCTTTTAATGCCCAACAAGATGTCTCGAATCCACCTCATTTTAAAAAGGAATGTACATATGTTAGCAATATTTTTATTAATGAATTTGACTTCCCTTGGCACTATGATTGGTATGACCTGATGAACTTCCAACAAATAAAACTATATTTGATGATTAGAAAAGTCATTATTCGTATGAAAGTGATAGTTTGGAGAATAATGATTAAATTAAATGCATCATATTTTATCCTTATGTTTTTGTTTAGTTTATTTATTTACTTTCTTTCTATAAAAATATAAAAACCCAAAAAAAAGTAAAAAAGTTAGAAAATCTAAAAATTTATTTTAATTGTATCTCTTTTAGGTGTAAGACTAGCAATCGGGCACTCACACACTTTGATTGTGGTTTTGGGGCATTGACTCAGACCTTCGGGTAGGCCTTTCTTTACGGCTTGATTTTACTTTTGTTCTCGCATCTGTACGTGTTCCAAGAAGGTTTGAGGGCTATGAGAGGAATCCTTAATAATGAGTGGCTGAAAACGCCAGAGTAATAGTCCCAAACTCCCAATATAGAGTTTTTATTTCTAAGTATGGCCGAATGGTTTCATATACCTTGGGAAGTGAGAGCCGATATTATTGATATGCTTGTTAAAAAAGAAAGTAGAATAATGGGTCCCGCCATGGGATATTTTTTTAATATAGGTATAGAGAACTTGAATTTTTACTTTATTGGGATGACTAAACCATAAAAAAACTCTAAGTTTAGAGAATCTGACTATAAAAGACTCAATTGTATATTATTATTATTAAGAAAACCAAATACAAAATTAAAATAATATAAAAATACTATTATCCGAGTTGTTGTAGTATACTAACCTTGCAGGTAATATTGCCAACATGATGATGAGGTTAACTATGGAATGGGGTACAAACACGCCATGCATGAGGTAAATGTAAACCCCCTTTTTTATGTTTTATGCTAATTTTAATTTGGAATTAAAAGTAATTGGGTTAAAGTCCCTGGACCAAGGGTTTAAACATAATTACTGTAAAGTAGTGGACTATGGTTTAAATAACTCAAACTTGGAGAAAACACCCACGAACAGTTTGGGCTTATGAATTTCGGAAAACACGATCAGATGTGGGGTATTGCGAATCGGATTAATTGTAAACCGTTAGATCAGCCCGACTTAACCACTATTATATAGAGATTTAATTAAGGTTTTGTTTGCTTAGTATAAAATAGAGGTTTGCGATAAACAGCGAGCGAGAGAGAGAGAGAGAGAGAGATCGAGATTGAGAGTGGCGGCGCTGCGACTAGAGTGATCGAAATTGAAGAAGAATTGAAGAAGAAGAAGTCGCAAACGAAAAAAAATTAAAAGAGAGAAGAAGCAGTGTTTGGTGTCGGTGTTTTGTTTTGGGAGTTGCAGACCTGTACAGGAGGAAGAAGATCAACAGTAGCGTGGGTATAGCAGCAGGTGAGTGGATGTTGTTTTGGTTAAGTTAGTTTGATTTAATTAAACTAGGTAAGTTTAACTTTGGTGGTGGGGTATAACTGTGAGTCTTGCATAATATATCCTTCACTACTTTTTTTTTGGCATAACAAGTTTGGAACTGTAATAGTATAATAGATCTCTGCTGTCTAGCTTACCTTCCATGCCCATCCTCTTTAGGTCATGAAATGTGCTTTCTTAATGTCCGACCATTGGTGCAAAGAACTGCAACTAGAAATCACCAATACTCATTAATTGAAATTATCAATAGGACAATATTTACAGTCCGAGAAATGGCCTTAAAACTTGAAAAAAAAACAAAATACTGTGGTTCTTATATTGGTCCACAAAATATTGTGCACTATTGCCTCACAAAAATTGCTTAAAAATGTTTCCATATTCTTAGCTATACCTGGAGGCAAGGAACAATTAGTTATACTCTTAGCTATTTTCCTTTGGATAAGTACCTCCTTTTCAAACCTTTTTTTTTCTTCTAATAATCAGAATATATATAGATAGAGGTCTAACTGTTTGACAGATACAGAAAATAGAATCTAACTTCAGCTGGTCTACAAGCCATGCTGGAGCAGAGGAATAGAAGCTAGGAACTGTGGCACTTTTATCAGCTGATTGTGCCATGATATGAGCGCAAGAGTTCCCAGTTCTGTTACTGTAAGTAAAACAAACAAAATCAAAATACATGGCTATCGATAGAACACTGTCCAGGAGATTGGCTGCAGTCCAGGCAGGTTTGAAGGCTTCCCTGTCAGATAGTTTGTAAACCCCCCTATTTTAATGTTAATGGAATAATCGATGAACGCTTTTGAATGGTCCAATACCGATGGACAGTCTTTGATCAATATTGGTTAATAGAAATAAAATACGAAAAATGGATTTGGAATATGAAGTTGATGTGTAATTTCACTGTCGAGTGTGGTTTGATTGATTGATAGTTTAGAGGTCATAGTAGTCGTCCAACCATTAGTACATTTGCCGCACCTGTGGAATTAGGATTACAGAAAAAGATTAGATATCACCCTAGATGGCTTAGCCTGCGGGTTGACACTTGGAATATATTTTTGGGGTATTTCCTAGACGGCTTAGCCTGCGGAACTGACCCTACAGACCTTCATAGCCTTCGGGGTTGGTCTGGGCGCCACTTTAGAAAGCTCAAGAGAGCTAGTAGAGGCCATGAGTTAGGCATACGTCGAGGCTAGCCAAAGCTTGCAGGTGAGCACCCACTTGGGTTTTGGTTTCCGCGTAGAGGGTCTTAACCATGGTCAAGGCACACTGGTGCAGTGTGGGTATGGCAAATGTGTGGAGTGCATCCTGTGGGAGGTGTACTAGTGATTGGGTATAGGTGGTGAAGTGTTATTTGAGTGTAATGATTGAATTGCAGTGATTGAGATATAGTGTCGAGATTTGAGATGCCATGAATTATATATTATTGTACTAACACAGTTTTGCAGGAGGATAGGTCAATTAACATTTCTTGCAGGGCTCGACCTATCCTAATAGGAGGTGCAGCTCAGGTAATGTATCCCTATAAGATATAGTATATATTTAGTAAACGAGATAAATATAGAAAGACCGCGGAGTCTATTATTTTATTGTTTTGGGAATGGAGTTCCCTACCCTTGTCCACTCATACCAGCATAATTTGCTGACCCATGTTGCTTGTTTTGCACGTGGGTACGTGTCCTTATGGAGCGTAGGCGGAGGAGAGGAGCCAGTTGAGTACGCTCAGGAGCAACACCCGGAGGCTCGTGTAGATCCAGTTGTTCGGGAGGGAGTTTGAGATTTGCAGGAGTTATCATTTCAGAGTAGGTTTAGTTCTTTGATTTGTCGTTAGCTGATTACTCAAGTTCATTATTTCATTTATTGGATTATTATTCATGGGGAAGACAATACCTCAGTAGAAGCTGTTGAATTTTCTTATTGGAGTTGTGTAATTTGATATTTGGAGTTTTGGATTATATATGGAAGTTATTGGGAGTTCAAATTATTTGTGTTGAAGTATTTGTCATTAATGGTTATGGATTTTTACCTTGTGCAAATTTTTATTTAGATTACTGTCCCGAACCTTTGTCCTTTTATTGGCTTATCGAGGGTAATTTTGTAAATTCTCTCTTGTTGCCAATTTTTTGGATATTAGGGTCGTGACAGTTTTCTTGGTATCAGAGCGCTTGGTTAACTTAGGCCGAGAAGGTCTAGGTGATCCTCGGAATGTGGAATGGGTGATAAGTTTGAAGGAGTTGGGTCATTATCTAATAATAATTTAATCTTTTGAATGAAGGTCATGGCGGGAAGAGGACGTGGTCAAGTCTATCAGTTAACTCAAGACCAGATGAATCAGCTGTTGCTAGCAGTTGCAGGCAACAATGGGGGTAATGGTGACCCATTTGCTAAGAGGAACAAAGACTTCCTCAATCTGGGTGGTATCAAATTCGATGGTAAGGGAGACGGGAAAGCTGCAGTGTTATGGCTCCGTCAGACAGAAGCCGTGTTTGCAAAGATGGTGTTGACTGAAGTTCAGAAGCAGGAGCTCGCTTCCCATCAGTTGGAGGGTGGAGCATTACTTTGGTGGGACGCTTTGAAGGTCGGGCTTGACCTCACCACTCTGACTTGGGAGGAGTTCAGGAATACTTTTGAGGGGAGATATCTTTCGAGTGCCTACAGAGACCGATTAGTGGATGAATTTCTGAATCTGAGGCAGGGTACGATGACTGTAGCGGAATATACGAATCGGTTTAATGAGTTATCTATGTTTGCTCCGCATATGGTGGATACCGTCGAGAAGAGAAATCATCGTTTTATCAAGGGTCTAGGGCACTATGTGTCAAAGCAACTGATTCCATTTGAGCACGAGCCATTTGATAGAGTCCTGAACCTCGCAATGAAGTATGAGGAGAAGGAACAGGAGTTTAGAACTGAGAAGAGCAAAAAGACAGGTGATAACTTCAGAGACAGGAATAGACACAAGCCTTATGATCCTAACTTTAGGGGTCGACGTTATGACAACAACCCAGGGAGGAACCAGGGTTACAACAGGCCACCGGGAGATAACCAGGGTTTCAGACCCCGTGGTGGGTATGGGCGTGGTGACAACCGAGCTAGAGCAGGAGCGCCACCACCACCACCACCACCAGGGCAACCTGCCCCAGGTTTGCCTTATAGGCCAGCACCTTTACAGTTACCAGCGCCAGGAGCATTAGCAGGGCCAATCAGGGGTAACTGTTGGAACTGTGGAGGACCAGGACATCGTTCTGCTGAGTGTCGTCGACCAGTGAACAACAACCAGGGAAGGCCAGCATATCAGCCGAACCGAGGGAGAGCCTTTGCCGTTTTGCCCGCATTTCAGGGATTGGAAGGTACTTTTGATTGTTCTCAATTTAGATTCCGAGTATTGTTTGATTCTGGTGCATCGCATTCATTTATTGCTAAGCAATTAGTAGACAAGTATCAGATTGCGACCACACCTTTACCTCAACCTTTATACCTTCGGACACCTATGGGAGGGTCGACTTGTTTGTTTTACCAGTGTAAGAACTTTGTTCTGACATTCATGAGTAGACAATTTATTATCGATCTAGTAGTTTTAGATTTTGAGGGCTATCAGTTTATTTTGGGTTTTGATTGGTTGAGTCGTTATCATGTGATTTTGGATTGTGCTGGGAGGAGAGTTATAGTGGATACACCAGGTTTACCCACATTGGTACACAGTTGTTTTAGTAGGGATGATTCGATTATGTCCAGCTTTTTGATGTCTATGGTTGCCCGGTCGATCGATATTAGTGATGTGGCGATAGTCAAGGATTATTTAGATGTGTTTGAGGAGATTCCGGGTTTACCACCCAAGAGAGAGGTGGAGTTCCGTATTGATTTGTTGCCAGGAACGGCACCTATTTCTAAGACTGCTTACAGGATGGCGCCTAAGCAGTTGGAAGAGATGAAGACCCAGTTGGAGGAGTTGCTTAAGAAAGGGTATGTGATATTTGATGTTTTATTTGATTTAGTTTATTCTTTTGGTGTATATGTGTGAGCCTTTTGAGGTGTGTATGAACCACAGGTTCATACGTCCAAGCAATTCTCCATGGGGAGCTCCAGCTATCTTTGTCTCTAAGAAGGATGGAACTTTAAGGATGTGCATTGATTACCGTGAGTTGAATAAGGTGACGGTCAAGAACAAATATCCACTGCCGAGAATAGATGATTTGCTTGATCAGTTGAAAGGAGCAGCCGTGTTTTCTCAGTTTGATTTGAGGACGGGTTACCATCAGATGGGTGTAGAGGAGAAGACTATACCACTGACTGCTTTCAGAACTCGATATGGATTGTATGAGTTTCCAGTAATGCCTTTTGGGTTGACTAATGCTCCAGCATTTTTCATGGATTTGATGAACCGGATTTTTAGGCCTTATCTTGACAAGTTTGTGATCGTATTCATTGATGATATTTTGGTGTATTCTAAGGATGCTCAGGAGCATGCGAAACATTTGAAAACAGTGTTGCAGATATTGAGAGATCACAAGCTATATGCTAAGTTTAGCAAATGTCATTTCTGGAAGAATGAGGTGCATTTCTTAGGTCACGTGATATCCAGAGAGGGTATTGCCGTTGACCCTGAGAAGGTTACTGCAGTTAGGGACTGGAAACAACCAACCAACCCTACAGAGATTCGAAGCTTTTTAGGATTAGCTGGATATTACCGTCGTTTCATTGAGAAGTTCTCGCTCATAGCTGAGCCATTGACCAGACTTACGAGGAAGAATGTGAAGTTCTTGTGGACTGACGACTGCGAGAGAGCTTTTCTGGAGCTTAAGCAGAGGTTGACTTCAGCGCCCGTGTTAGTTATACCGGTTAGAGGTGGCAAGCTTGTGGTATTCACAGATGCTAGTGGTACCGGACTTGGTTGTGTTTTGATGCAGGATGGGAGAGTGGTCTCTTATGCTTCTAGACAATTGAAGCAACATGAGCGAAAATATCCAGTGCACGATTTAGAATTGGCAGCTGTGGTGTTTGCTTTGAAAATTTGGCGTCACTATTTATATGGGGAGAAGTTTGATCTTTATACCGACCACAAGAGTCTAAAGTACTTGTTCTCTCAGAAGGATTTGAACATGAGGCAGCAGAGATGGATGGAGTTCATTAGCAGTTATGATTTTCAGATTCAGTATCAGCCTGGGAAGGGTAATGTAGTTGCAGATGCTTTGAGTCGGAAACATGCCACCGTTGCTATGATGATGATGGAGGAGTGGAAATCTCTGGAGACTATAGCGTCTCATGATGTGTACTTACAGCAGGGAGGTGAACAGGTCACCATTTGTTCTATGGAGGTGAAACCTATGATGATTAGCTTGATTGTGTCCAAGCAGCATGAGGACCCTTTCTTGCTCCGAAAGCTTGGACAGTTAGTTGTGGATTTGTTAGATGACTGTCCCACAGAATGGTCAGTTGGTGTTGATGGAGGGTTGAGGTATAGAGATCGATTGTGTGTTCCTGATAAGGATGGTTTGAGGAAGAATGTTATGGATGAGGCACATCGCTCTCGTTTCACTATTCACCCTGGTGGAACGAAGATGTACCAAGACCTGAAGAGGACTTATTGGTGGGAAGGAATGAAGAGAGACGTTGGAGAGTATGTTTCTAGGTGTTTGATATGTCAGCGAGTGAAGGTCGATCATCAGAAACCGTCAGGGTTACTTCAGCCATTGTCTATCCCTCAGTGGAAGTGGGAGCACATTTCCATGGATTTTATTGATGGTTTGCCTAGATCACGGGGAGGCAATGAATCCATTTGGGTTGTCGTCGATAGATTGACTAAGTCAGCTCATTTTCTTCCTGTTTCTACGAATAGGAATGCAGATAAGCTAGCAAAGAAGTATGTGAAGGAGATTGTCAGATTACATGGTGTTCCGGCTAGCATTGTTTCAGACAGAGATCCTATATTCACTTCTGAGTTCTGGGGTAGTTTTCAGCGTGCCATGGGTACGAAGCTTAATTTGAGTACTGCTTATCATCCCCAGACAGATGGACAGACTGAGCGGGTAAATCAGGTCCTAGAGGATATGTTACGTGCTTGTGCACTCAGTTTTGGTGGAGAATGGGAAGAACATCTACCTTACGCGGAGTTTGCTTACAATAACAGTTTTCAGGCGAGTATTGGTATGGCACCATATGAGGCACTGTATGGTAGGCCATGTAGATCACCGGCTTGTTGGGCGGAGGTTGGTGATACTGCAATTCTTGGACCAGTGATGGTTCGCGAGACTACAGAGAAAGTAGATATCATTCGACAGAGATTGAGAACGGCTCAAAGCCGAATGAAGAGTTATGCAGATAATAGGAGGAAGCCACTCGAGTTTGCTGTGGGGCAGAAAGTGTTACTGAAGATATCCCCGATGCGTGGAGTAATGAGGTTTGGTAAGAAGGGCAAGCTGAGTCCTAGGTATGTGGGACCGTACGAGATCACTGACAGAGTTGGACCGTTGGCTTACAGGCTGGCATTGCCACCTGCCTTGGAGAAGATACATAATGTATTTCATGTTTCTATGTTGAGAATGTGGAAAGGAGATGATAAGGATGAAGAGGATGAAGGAGTAGACTACGCGCAGTTAGATATTTATGATCCAGAGCAGTTAGAAATTAATGAAGATGTTACCTACAGAGTGAGGCAAATTACTATCATTGATAGAGATGAGAAACGACTCAGGCGAAAGACATTGAAGCTGGTAAAAGTGCAGTGGAGTGATGATCCGAGCGATGTCACATGGGAGCTGGAGGACAAGGTGCGAGCTAAGCACCCGGAGTTGTTTGATTGATCTTTCTTCCAAATCTCGAGGCCGAGATTTCTTTTGAGGTGTGTATAAATGTAAACCCCCTTTTTTATGTTTTATGCTAATTTTAATTTGGAATTAAAAGTAATTGGGTTAAAGTCCCTGGACCAAGGGTTTAAACATAATTACTGTAAAGTAGTGGACTATGGTTTAAATAACTCAAACTTGGAGAAAACACCCACGAACAGTTTGGGCTTATGAATTTCGGAAAACACGATCAGATGTGGGGTATTGCGAATCGGATTAATTGTAAACCGTTAGATCAGCCCGACTTAACCACTATTATATAGAGATTTAATTAAGGTTTTGTTTGCTTAGTATAAAATAGAGGTTTGCGATAAACAGCGAGCGAGAGAGAGAGAGAGAGAGAGATCGAGATTGAGAGTGGCGGCGCTGCGACTAGAGTGATCGAAATTGAAGAAGAATTGAAGAAGAAGAAGTCGCAAACGAAAAAAAATTAAAAGAGAGAAGAAGCAGTGTTTGGTGTCGGTGTTTTGTTTTGGGAGTTGCAGACCTGTACAGGAGGAAGAAGATCAACAGTAGCGTGGGTATAGCAGCAGGTGAGTGGATGTTGTTTTGGTTAAGTTAGTTTGATTTAATTAAACTAGGTAAGTTTAACTTTGGTGGTGGGGTATAACTGTGAGTCTTGCATAATATATCCTTCACTACTTTTTTTTTGGCATAACAAGTTTGGAACTGTAATAGTATAATAGATCTCTGCTGTCTAGCTTACCTTCCATGCCCATCCTCTTTAGGTCATGAAATGTGCTTTCTTAATGTCCGACCATTGGTGCAAAGAACTGCAACTAGAAATCACCAATACTCATTAATTGAAATTATCAATAGGACAATATTTACAGTCCGAGAAATGGCCTTAAAACTTGAAAAAAAAACAAAATACTGTGGTTCTTATATTGGTCCACAAAATATTGTGCACTATTGCCTCACAAAAATTGCTTAAAAATGTTTCCATATTCTTAGCTATACCTGGAGGCAAGGAACAATTAGTTATACTCTTAGCTATTTTCCTTTGGATAAGTACCTCCTTTTCAAACCTTTTTTTTTCTTCTAATAATCAGAATATATATAGATAGAGGTCTAACTGTTTGACAGATACAGAAAATAGAATCTAACTTCAGCTGGTCTACAAGCCATGCTGGAGCAGAGGAATAGAAGCTAGGAACTGTGGCACTTTTATCAGCTGATTGTGCCATGATATGAGCGCAAGAGTTCCCAGTTCTGTTACTGTAAGTAAAACAAACAAAATCAAAATACATGGCTATCGATAGAACACTGTCCAGGAGATTGGCTGCAGTCCAGGCAGGTTTGAAGGCTTCCCTGTCAGATAGTTTGTAAACCCCCCTATTTTAATGTTAATGGAATAATCGATGAACGCTTTTGAATGGTCCAATACCGATGGACAGTCTTTGATCAATATTGGTTAATAGAAATAAAATACGAAAAATGGATTTGGAATATGAAGTTGATGTGTAATTTCACTGTCGAGTGTGGTTTGATTGATTGATAGTTTAGAGGTCATAGTAGTCGTCCAACCATTAGTACATTTGCCGCACCTGTGGAATTAGGATTACAGAAAAAGATTAGATATCACCCTAGATGGCTTAGCCTGCGGGTTGACACTTGGAATATATTTTTGGGGTATTTCCTAGACGGCTTAGCCTGCGGAACTGACCCTACAGACCTTCATAGCCTTCGGGGTTGGTCTGGGCGCCACTTTAGAAAGCTCAAGAGAGCTAGTAGAGGCCATGAGTTAGGCATACGTCGAGGCTAGCCAAAGCTTGCAGGTGAGCACCCACTTGGGTTTTGGTTTCCGCGTAGAGGGTCTTAACCATGGTCAAGGCACACTGGTGCAGTGTGGGTATGGCAAATGTGTGGAGTGCATCCTGTGGGAGGTGTACTAGTGATTGGGTATAGGTGGTGAAGTGTTATTTGAGTGTAATGATTGAATTGCAGTGATTGAGATATAGTGTCGAGATTTGAGATGCCATGAATTATATATTATTGTACTAACACAGTTTTGCAGGAGGATAGGTCAATTAACATTTCTTGCAGGGCTCGACCTATCCTAATAGGAGGTGCAGCTCAGGTAATGTATCCCTATAAGATATAGTATATATTTAGTAAACGAGATAAATATAGAAAGACCGCGGAGTCTATTATTTTATTGTTTTGGGAATGGAGTTCCCTACCCTTGTCCACTCATACCAGCATAATTTGCTGACCCATGTTGCTTGTTTTGCACGTGGGTACGTGTCCTTATGGAGCGTAGGCGGAGGAGAGGAGCCAGTTGAGTACGCTCAGGAGCAACACCCGGAGGCTCGTGTAGATCCAGTTGTTCGGGAGGGAGTTTGAGATTTGCAGGAGTTATCATTTCAGAGTAGGTTTAGTTCTTTGATTTGTCGTTAGCTGATTACTCAAGTTCATTATTTCATTTATTGGATTATTATTCATGGGGAAGACAATACCTCAGTAGAAGCTGTTGAATTTTCTTATTGGAGTTGTGTAATTTGATATTTGGAGTTTTGGATTATATATGGAAGTTATTGGGAGTTCAAATTATTTGTGTTGAAGTATTTGTCATTAATGGTTATGGATTTTTACCTTGTGCAAATTTTTATTTAGATTACTGTCCCGAACCTTTGTCCTTTTATTGGCTTATCGAGGGTAATTTTGTAAATTCTCTCTTGTTGCCAATTTTTTGGATATTAGGGTCGTGACAGGTAATATCCTACCTTTTTTAATTTTACTCATATAACTTACATTTAAATGTAATATCTTGTTTCGGGGTGGGGTAAATACCTAGCATGTCATGTTTTACCAATATTTAATGACTAGTATAATTTTCATAAAAATTTAAAATTTTTAAAATATTTTTAATCGTTTTTCTTGGAAGATTTGGTGATTTTCAATGATGAAATTTATTGCAAATAATTAGGAATTGCTAATATTTGGATTTCTTATATGATCATTAATGCATGAAAATTATATTTTACAACCTAACATATCATAGACTTCATTAATTCATAAAAAATCTTGGCTAGTACATCTTTATGCACGATAGTGTCTATTAGCATGAGTCGAGTTAAAAATTGATGATCTTCTAGGAATCCCTAAGAATAATGTGTAGATTATTTTAACCTAGTGAGATTTGAGCCTTTCTTTTCTTGGAGTGTATACGCACATCCAAGCCCAAGGGACCCAATTTTAGCTAAATTTTGAGTTCGTTCTTAGTCTCTTCATTTTTATTTTTCTAGTTGATTACAAAGGATGAAATCAAGTGGATGTAATATAAACTTAGGTTTTGTAGCCTATTTCAAGGCGAATTCACCATATTTTAACCTTGAAAATGATAATAAACATTTGAAAACCACGATTAGCCTTTTAGCCTACCTATACATTATTTATCCAACTAGGAACCCTTTTAAACCTTTTTATAAGCTTTTTCTTTGTAAACCAATTATCCTTACCCAACTCCAATTAGGAGTATAACCCCAAATATTATATTTTCCTACCTATTTTATCGGAAATATCAAGGATAAAACAATTTTCTTATGAAAATATAATCAAGAAAAACTAAAAGGAATAAAATTAACCAATAATCATATTGCTGTTTTATCACAAAATGATAATTTTATTAACAAAAATTTATCGGATGAAAATATTGAAGAATTTCAAAATATTTTACACAATATGGAATAAGAAGTTAATGAACTTGATTTTAGCAAATCTAATAAAGCTAAAATACCGCCTACTCGGACCTATTATCCTAGGCCCACGCCTACAGACCTTCTAAATGAAGAAGATTATATTGCTGTTCAAACTTCATATAGTGCTAAAACTATCTACGAATGGAATATAGATAGTTTATCTGAATATTTGATATATGTTACTTTACATAGAATGCTTATGTTTGCTACTGTTTGTAAAAATTCCAATAATACGGATAGGCAAACAACTAATTGTATTATAGCCGGTTTTATGGGCCAATTAAAAGGTTGGTGGGATAATATTCTTACCCCTAGTCAAAAGGAAGAAATTTATAGTTCTAAAAAACTAGAACCCAGCACCTCAGGACAACCTATTCAAAGGGAGGATGCAGTCTATACCTTAATTCAAACGATAATTAAACATTTTATCGGTAATACTATGACTGCCCATGAACGAGGAAAAGACTTGCTCATGAATTTAAAATGTCCAACGTTGACTCATTTTCGTTGGTATAAAGATGTTTTCATGGCTAAAATCAATGTTAGGAATGATGGTAATAATGCCTTTTGGAAAGAAAAATTCATTTCTGGTTTACCTCGCCTATTTGCCGAGAAAGTCAAAAATAGACTTAAAAATAAACATGATGGGATTCAGATCCCTTATGATTTTTATACTTATGGTGAGCTTATTAGTGAATGCACTTCTGAAGGGCTAGCTCTCTGTAATGATATTCGTCTTAAAAATCAGCTTAAAACCCAGAATTTAACTGGGAAAAAGGAATTAGGACAATTTTGTGAACAATTTGGGTATGATATGCCTAAACAAAGAAATAAAAATGTTATATCTCAAAAAAGAGTTTCTAAGAAACCTTTTCGTAGGAAATCTCCTAGTCACACTTTTAAAAGACCTAACCAGGTCTTTTCCAAGCAAAATCAAATTCTTACCCAAATAGGGATTTAAGAATTTAAAAAATATTACTTGCTATAAATGTGGTAAGAAAGGTCATTATGCTAACCGATGTACCTCTAAAACTGATATTCGTAAACAAATCAATGAATTAAGAATTGATGACAATGTTAAGAAACAAATTAATCAAATTCTTGATAACTATGAACCTTCTAGTAGTTATTACTCTGAAGATTCTTCTGACCAAATTGTGGAGATAGAAGAGCTCACCAATAGTGATTCTAGTAGCAGTAATCAGTCAGGAAAAGGTTGTTCTACACATTGCAAGACTTCCCAGGACTATTACAAGGCTATTATTGATATGAATGGGCTTAATATTAATGTCCTATCTGAAAATCAGACTTTAATTCTTGACATTATTGATAAGATATCTGATCCTATGGAAAAAAAGACAAGCTATTGAAAAATATTTAGAAAATTCTTCTAATACTAATTCCAGTATTTTAAAACCTTATTCTTTACAAGAGGTTTTTGATAGAATTGAATCTAGAACTATAGTTAAAGAAACTACTATTTCTGATCTTAAAGGAGAAATGAATAATTTAAAAGTTGAAATAGAAAATCTGAGGTGGAGAATTTCCCAACTTGAAACTAACAATACTTTTCCTCCTCCTGCCATCACTAAAGATGAGATTGGGGATTTATTATCTCTGAATCATAGTATTAATCAGAAATGGTATATTAATACTAGACTTATTATTAATCATGATTTTATTTTGGATACCATTGCCCTGATAGACAGTGGGTCGGATCTTAATTGCATAAAAGAAGTGTTAGTACCTTCTAAATATTTTGAAAAAATTCATTACTCCTTGAATACTGCTAATGGTTCTTCTATGAAGATAAATTATAAATTATCAGATGTACTAGTCTGTAATAATACTATTCGCATTAGAACTCCTTTTGTTCTATCTAATACTTTATCCCAAATGGTAATCTTAGGAAAACCTTTCTTAAGCCTTATTTGGCCTATTGAAAGAATAGATGATGAAGGTATTCACACTCTTTTGGGAAATAAAATTATTTTTGAATTCACCATTAAACCCAATAATGGGTATATACAGCAATTAAAAGAGAAAATGATTTTTGAAAAACAAATTGATGAAGAAAAATCAAATTGATATTCCTATTGTCTTATAAGACAAGATTGGCAATGTTCTCATCCAAATACAAGGATGGACTCATAATGTCTTATAGACATGAAATTTTTTATGTCTTATGGACAATGATCTCAAAATCTTATCCAATATCGAGGGAATATTTATTCCTATTGTCTTATAAGACAATATTTGCAATGTTCTCATGGTCTCATACTAGGCCAAATTTTATGTCTTATAGACAATGATTTCAAAATCTTATCAGATATTGAAGGAATATTTATATAATTCTTAATATCAAGAATTTTTGACTTATAGTCATATTATGAACTAGCCACAATGACGGCTAAAGAATTACAAATGACATAAATTCTTATGCAATGATCTTTTAATTACTTCTAATTGAAGTTATGCAATTATTATGATTATATATCAATGCTTTTAAAGCAATCAAATTTTATTACAGGAATGCCTTCTCCTGGTCAGAGATCTGGTCCTACTTCGGGCCCTGATAGGGGAAAAGGTAAAACTTTCTCCCTCTCTCCCAAATTAGGGACATCTTCTCCTGTCTTAAAAGGCAGAAAAACGAATATTAGTAAATCCTCAATATCGGATAATGGTACCCGATTATTTCTAAAAGATTCCAATAAATTACCTTTTACCTTAACTACTGATGATGAAAAATGGGTAAAAAAGCCTATTTATCTCGGTACAAGGAATTTCGGTCAAGGGACTAATAGTCCATCCCAAATTTATAACCGTAGAAATTTCTACGAATCTATTTTAATTGAGACCAATTTCGTCTCTTTGGATAATTCTCCAACCATTATTAATAACCAATCATCTATGCCTTTTCGAAGAGCTTTTATCCATAATATAATGGAACAATACGAATGGGGTGATCCTCTTACCACCAAAGATCTAATTGGTCCTCTTACTCAAGCTAATAGCTTTAGTAACCAGACCTTTAATTACTGGGATTATATGGATGCATGGACTTATACTTTTTTCCATCAAATCTCCCAAAAAGAATATTTTTGGGTTTTCTACTTTTTCTCTGATTTTGAAAAAAATAGAAACTCAGTACCCACCTGGTTTCATAACTGGTGGTTTAAATTTGACCCGACCATGAACTCTATCGCCTCCGATATAACAGGTCCTGAACTACAATTTCAAACTAAATTCTTCTAATCAGATAGAATTGACAGCCCACCACTCTCCTCTCTCGTGGCGGATTATCTAATTCATACCATGCTACGCCTAATCACAGGCCTACAAATTATGTCTCTCCAACCCTTGTTGGTTTCTAGCCATTTGTTGGTTCTTCAGCTTAAAAACAAATCCTCAATTCAGAGAAACATTACTCACCATAAATTGATGATCCTTGAGAATTATTCCATCCAATAATGCAACCAAATTTCCTACCACTACTATTTCAATCATCTTCCCAGAATTGGAATTTAGCAATTATATCCCTTACTACTTTATCAAATCCCGCAAATTATATGGGACCACAAAACAGTATCCACAGGACAATATGCCTGCACATTTATCAGACTCCGATATAAAATATGGGGTCCACATACCAGATCAATTATCACATGGTGCTCAATGGGGTCCACCCACTTACAAGATGCTCAATGGGGCCCACACATCACAAGGTGCTCAATGGGGTCCACCCACTCACAAGATGCTCAATGGGACCCACCCACTCACAAGGTGCTTTATGGGGTCCACCTCTCACTTTGCCTATATAAGAGGCCTTTGTATTTGAAAGGAAAAACAAGCTTCGACAATTGCTTAACTTTCTCTCTTTTTCTCCCTTCTTCTCCCCTTTGTTTTTTTTTTGTAATCTTTCTATTTCTTCTTGTAAATCTTTTAGTTTTTCAATCTTTCGGTCTTTAGTTTTTACCTGAAGCTTTCTTCAGGGGGGTGTATATCTACTACTTAGTTGTATAATTAGTACAACTTTTATGTGAATAAAGCTTCCTTTCTGTAAGTTTTCTCTTCTTTTTACTCTGTACTTTTTTCTGTTTTAATTTTATGTGAATAGTACATGTTCTTCTTCAATTTTCTTGTTCTGTTGCTTTATTTACTGTTTTCATATATAATCCTGGTATAAAATATCTAAGTTATAAGCGACATGTACATAAGTTGGGGAGACAATTTATAAGTGAGAGACATTTTAAACCGTCAGATCATTTTAAGTTTTTTTGGAGATATTTTTGATCGTCAGATCTTTAAAGAATTAAATGGGCTTTACCCATGAAAAATAAGCTTCCCTACCGCTTTAAGTTACTTCATAACCTAAACCTTAATTCTTCCTACTCAAAGCTTTCCGAAAAACCACCAAAACAAACAAATCGATCTCATTTTTCTTCATAATTGTTCGCACGCAATCACCATAGCTTCTGCAAAGCTTTTGTCAGGTACAAATTTATTCGTTTGATTTAATTCTTATGAAAATTTATAACTTAGATTTATAGTTACTCTATATTTAATTTTTTTCCGATCATCTGCCTCTCTCTCTCTCTCCCTCTCTCTATCAAAGTCTCACATGTGATCTAATTAGACTTCTCAATCTATCTCTCTTCCAAACAATTTATCTGTAGAAGTGTAGAGGTATGCTCTCTTCTTCGCCCACAATTAATCTGCTGCACTCTGATTTATCTTCAATACACTATGTTATGTTTTCCAATATAGTAAGTGATTTATTGATGTGAAGGTTAGGAAGTTATACTCAATTGAAACGAATTTCTGGTCATGACAATTTTTGGTGAAATTATTTACTTGGTTTGGAGTTATTCTCTCATCAAGACGACAACCAAATGGTTGGTCCTTCTGTAAGTTAAAGAAGAAATTGTTTCGCAATCACATAACTAATGTACAGATAAACTATTTAGTTGTAGTAACCAACAATTATTATGTGTGGGTGCTGCCCAGAGCAATAGATTTTATATCCCTGTCAAAAACCAACCAATTGAACTCGACCATTGAAATTATTGTCACCAAAAACACTGTACATGGTGGGAATGCTATGTACCGTAATGTCTAACCCAAAGATAGGTTCATCCTAGCACTTTCGCTGCATCGTTTTCTTTCGCCTAGAATTGTAGAAAAATCTCAAGGCTTATAGGTTTTACAGGTTATCAAGTTAGTGGACTTTATTAAGTAGGGAGACCAATACATGAATTTGCTATCTTACCACAACAGGGAAAAAATCAATTCGACCAACTTTAGTAGATCCATTTAAAGCCAGGTGATAGAAAAATGTGTATGTCCGTCCCCTTTTTCAAAAAAAAAAAAAAAAAAATCCCCCACCTTCCCCAACTCCTCTCTCATTGGACTCCTCCTTTCTTCTCCCAATCCCCCTCTCACTCACCCTCACTACCTTAAGTCAGTCTTCACAGCCAGCTGTTCTGTACATTTTGTAGCTATGTGAACGTCTAAAAATGTCTGTCCTTCATACTCAGTAGTTCAACAATAAAAAAAACTAATACATTGATAGAAAGCATTAAAAATCCAGACAGCAAGTTTTGCCCAATGACCTGGTGGTAACCTGGTGTTAAGCTGTGAATAATCTGAAAGACAGTAGAGCAACCCTCCACCTGGGACATGTGAACATTTTCTTCCCTCCTTACATAAACAAAATTGAATCAAAATCCCATTAACTTTGAACTTCAAATAAGATACCAAATTACAAAATAAACAAAAAAACTATTCGCCACCTAAATCACTTTACAAGATCATCAAACAAGTCTCACCCTGTGAAAGAGCCGATTAGGAAAACATCTCTTCCCCCATAAGGCCACACAAATTGTGTTGGAATGAACACAACGTCTGTAACTCCACTGGTTCCAGGCAATGCATCATTACTCAAATCGTACATTGGCTATAATATTAAACAACAAACTATAAAACAAACTCCAAAAAAAAAATTGATCATGTATTGGGTGCAAGTACTCTTTGTGTAGTTAGAATCCCTAAATCTAAAATTGCACAGATTTAATTTATTTATGACTAAGATGGAAATTTGACGTATTTTTCTTAATAAAAGCTATCAATTACAAACACAAAAAATATTAAAAAACATATTCTTGCAGAGAAGATTACAAAAGAGACTGATCAGTAGTAGTTAGTTAAATGGGACGGATCAATGGTAATTAGTTTGAGGTAGGCATGGTATCTGATATCAATTAGTTAATGATTAAATGTTTTTTTCCTAAGTAATGTAGCAGTGCTCCCTTATTGCTATAATAACTAATTTCAATTAGTTCGGGAAGAGAATACATAAGAACGGATAGCCAAGGGTACCTCAATGGCGGGAAAGAGGGTTGTGCTAAAGAATTAGTTTTTCCAAATACCATTTAAATTTCAAAGTATAGTTACAACTTGCAAGTGTCACTAACTCACTATTGACTTTCTAGAACAACAAATTAGCTGATCTTGGTTTCCTTGCATTGGTTTTCTATTATTGCCATCTTTTAACAATAATGTTATTCAACATACAGCACTTTATGTATTTCATTTTCACGAGTTCTAACCTTGGTAAGATGTGCAGATTTTCTACTGACCGACCGCGCCACATCATTAGCACTTGGGTTGTCAAAGAACTCATTAAGGTCAATGTTTTGCAGTTCTTCATGTCTATGATTTGAGCTTTAGTCTATAACTCATGTTTGAAACAACAATATAGGAATAGTTATATAACTAATTAATACCAGAGACCATACCTATGAAGCTTTGATCTGACCTGATTAAGGTTAGATCAGGTTATATGAGCTAATAGCATGTAAGACATAGAAGGATAAACCTAGAGACAACATTTGGACTTTTCTGAATAAATTTTAGACATAGAGGAGTCGAGAGCAAAAGTTATCGTATGTAATTAGAACATTTGGACTTTTCTGAATGAAGGCTTTAGCTTTTGCATAGCTTTAGCCTTCTCTAACCAATTTGTATATTAACAAGTGGAATTACCATACCAAATACAACAAAGAAGCTTTGTTGTTGTTAAAAATAAATGGTGATCTAACCTGATTAAGGTTAGGGACTCTAGCTGAGAGTTCTTTCAATAATTTGGTATTAACAACATGAGGGATATGCAAGGCTAAAATATAATAGGTGGTATATTAATTTTTTTATTAGTTTGATATAACCAGTTCTGACTTTAAAGCATCCGAGAAAATATATATGAAAACTTCAAGCTAAACAGGAGCTTCTCCTAGCACCAAAAAAGATATTTAAACATGAAGCAAGTTATAATTTCAATGTAAAGCATTATTAAGTTTTTTCGGAAATAGATGCATGTGCAGGACCATTGGAGACTTTCTCTTTTAATCTTTAGACAGTTTTTTAAATTTCAAACTATAATGTTCGACGTGCTATTATGTACACCTGTTTCCAACTCTGAAGCACACTGCTTTTCGATGCCAAAGCAACCCCCAAACAAATTTCAATGTAATACCAAGTTATATGTGTTTCTTGTAAATATTTCATGTGCTACTTTTATAGGAGCCCCCCAAAAGTCCTTGTTTTCCTATGGTTGGATTTTGAAGACCATGTAAATTTATTTTTTGAATGTTAATTGAAAACAGGTATGTATTAGAAGATATTTATTTTGTATAACTGCAGTCTTAATGTTGTTTAGTCGTATATACAATTTCATTAATTTTGAATTGAATGTCTTCTGGTTTATGATAGGAGAATTAGGAAGAACAATATCTACTTGTCAGGTAATCTTCATTACTTGCTCCTTTTTAGTTTGATTTCTGTCCACTCTCAATCTTAATCTCCATCTCTCTCTTTCTCTTACCTCCGCTGGTTATCAGGTGATTTTTATTTAATCAACATTCAAGCCCATGTACGCGTAGATTTCTTAATGTAAGATTAGCTTGAATTAAGCAAAATTTGAACTACAAAATCTTTTGTTAAATAATAACTAATTTAGTCCACAATTTCTGCAGAAAGTCAACCAGCGTGAGTTTAAATTCATCTTACTATTTTGAGAATATATTTTGTTAAATAATAACTAATTTATTCCATATATGTATATTTTGTACGTTCAGAAAGCATCAAAAGCAAATCAAAACTGTTTCTGAAGAAGGACAACCATTGTAAGTTTAAATTTTAAGTACTATCGTTTCAATAGACCATGTTAAATAAAATTACTCTTATTCTATTAATGTATGTTTTCTTAATGTAGAAAGCACCAACAACAAATCCAGAAAAAATATCCAAAGCAATCAAATACCAGTGATTTTCCACCAACAAAAATTGATGGACGAACGCGAAAATTACAGGAACTAACGGAAGGAATACAACAAATGTAAGTTATTATAACTAAATTTTCAACTGATGTTAATTAACTTAAACATCATTTTTTTAGTTTTATATTTCATTCTAATTTAACATCTATTCTTTATAATTTGTAGGGATGGAAGTGAACAGGGAAGAGATGCAATACTTAACAACTACCAACTTGGTCAACATAAAAGAAGAGAAAAGGAACGTGCCAAAGCAAATTTAGAAATAAGTGAAACAAATATCAATGAAGAAGTTGATGAAAAGTAAGATAAACTTTACAAATATAAATTTATATTTCTTATACTTGTATTTTCCATTTTAAATGTTAAATATTGAAAACCCACAAAAATCTGTGCAGCATTTTAACAGCAAATAAGAGAACATTGAGCCAACGTGCTCGGAGAGAAAAAGAAAAAATGAAACGGACTGCATACTCATATACAATGGATGGTGTTAGCATTCCAATGTCAACTCCAGATAAAGGAAAACAACCTATTATCAAAGTTATCTATATACATGGTTCATCATCAACTGGAAACTCCATTCATGAAAATGAAGTTATAACTCCATGGCCTGTCAAGTAAGTTACTCTTATTTTATTTTAATTGCATACTTTATAATAAAAATATGTACAATAAACTCCATTCGTATTTATTTTATATTTTAATATATGAGTAATTTGTTTTGCATACTCGATATTTCATACAAAGGGCTAAATGTTCTCAGAAGGAATTAAATGTAGTACATCAGTTATTGGAAGAAAATCAGTTATTGGAAGAAAATCAGTTATGCCAAATTTACAAGAATGGTTACGAAATTCTGAAACAAGCTAATCAAGACGAAAATCTTAATATTCGTGTAAGATTAGCTTTTATGCCCGGTACTGATCCAAGAAGGTATAATCTTCCTACTTCAGATGACGTATCCGTTCTTTTACCAGGAGATGGTACAGAGAAAACTAAGAAGCGTGACATTGTTCTTCATTTGAAGAGCCATCGTTTAGAACGAATTAGTGAATGTCATCCATTGTATCTACCTTCCCATTATGTTTTGCTTTTCCCAAAAGGTGAATTGGGTTGGTCTACAGAAATGAAGCATTGGGATATAGTAAACCAAAGATTTTATACTGACGATGATGAACAAAATAGGTTGACTTAGTAGGAGTATTTTCGTTATCGATTGTTCGAAAGAATCACAACATTTTCGGCTTTATTTTTGGCAGGACCTTTGTTCCAAGAGTTTATAGTAGCTGCATGGGCTTCATACGAACAAAATAGATTATATTGGATTCGAGAAAACCAATCTAAACTCCGTTGCAAAGTTTATGGGGGTCTTTCTGATATAGTTATCAATGGCGACGATCCAAGAGAAATCGGTAAACGATATATTTTGCATTCATCTCATATTGGTAGTCCAAGGCATATGTACGAAATATACCAAGACACGCATTAACAAGGTATTTCAAGCATCCTGATATATTCTTGACAGTAACAGCAAATCCAAAATGGCCTGAAATTCAGAATGAACTTAAACCAGGTCAAAGTGCAACCGACCATCCCGATTTAGTTGCACGTCTTTTGAGCTAAAACGTGAGGCTATTATGCATGAGATATTACATAACAATGTGTTCGGTAGAGTTGTTGGAATGGTATACACAATAGAGTTCCAAAAGTGTGGTCTCCCTCATATGCACGCACTCTTATTTCTACATCGTTAAGATAAAATCAAAACTGCTGATCAAGTTGACAAAATTGTAAGTGCCGAATTCCCTGATCCAGAAAAACATCAAGAGTTGTTTGAAACAGTGAAAAAATGCATGGTACATGGTCCTTGCGGAAAGCGCAACATGTTAAATTCATGTATGGAAAATGAAGTTTTTAAGTTTCATTATCCAAAAGAATTCGCAACTGAAACAAAAATCGACAATGATGGATATACAATATATAGACGCCCAAAAACTGGAAAAACATACAAGGTTAGAGGACATATGGTAGACAATAGGGATGTTGTTCTGTACAACCCATATTTGTCTGTAATGTTCGATTGCCATATAAATGCCGAAATTTGTGCTTCAATAAAAGCTGTTAAATATATCCACAAATATATTTACAAAGGGCATGACAGAGCTACAATGGTTGTTGGCGGGGTAGATGATGAGATACAACAGTATATCGATGCAAAGTATATTGGACCAACAGAAGGAGCATGGAGATTATACGGTAATAGGATCCATGAAGAATCTCCAAGTGTAAGAAGACTTGCTCTACATCTTGAAGGCATGCATTTGTGCATTTTTAATCCATATACTTCTAGAGAAGTAATATTGGAAAGGGCCAAAAATCAACAATCAACATTGACAGCATTTTTTCCCCTTTAGTCACTGCGGATATCCAGCAGTAGAGGGTTTTGGATCAGGGCCCACCCATGTGGCTTACCCCAAAAGGCCTTGACATTAGTTAGAGTATGGTTAAGCTCTATATACTACCAATACAACCACTTCCTTGGCAATGTGGGACTAACACCAACTCATGGGTGTTACAATCTCACCACCTTAGAAATAGAGCCGTCCTCGGCTCTGCAGTACGCTCAGTACAGTCCCAAAATCTCCGACGTTCCCTGCCAAGTGAGACAAGTACCTGGCGCTCCCTGGGCCTTTCCAGCGTACTTTCCCACCTGCAACAGGCGACCCGTCGTCGGCTCTGATACCAACTGTAACGCCCCGGGATTTCGTCCTCGCTAATCCCGGTGCGTCGAGCACCATACCGCTCCCTAATGTCAATATTGTCCCCCTTTAGTCACTGCGGATATCCAGCAGTAGAGGGTTTTGGATCAGGGCCCACCCATGTGGTTCACCCCAAAAGGCCTTGACATTAGTTAGAGTATGGTTAAGCTCTATATACTACCAACACAACCACTTTCCTTGGTAATGTGGGACTAACACCAACTCATGGGTGTTACAATCTCACTACCTTAGAAATAGAGCCGTCCTCGGCTCTGCAGTACACTCAGTACAGTCCCAAAATCTCCGACGTTCCCTGCCTAGTGAGACAAGTACCTGGCGCTCGCTGGGCCTTTCCAGCGTACTTCCCACCTGCAACAGGCGAGCCGTCGTCGACTCTGATACCATCTGTAACGCCCCGGGATTTCGTCCTCGCTCATCCCGGTGCGTCGAGCACCATACCGCTCCCTAATGTCAATATTGTCCCCCTTTAGTCACTGCGGATATCCAGCAGTAGAGGGTTTTGGATCAGGGCTCACCCATGTGGTTCACCCCAAAAGGCCTTGACATTAGTTAGAGTATGGTTAAGCTCTATATACTACCAACACAACCACTTTCCTTGGTAATGTGGGACTAACACCAACTCATGGGTGTTACAGTACTGGTTCGAAAACAAAAGATATAACACTTACAAGGAAGCATGCATAGCTCGTGGGTTGTTAGAAAATGACAACAAATGGGATAAATGTTTGGAAGAATCGGCGAAAATCAAAACTGGCTATCAATTGCGTAAGTTATTTATCTTGATACTTACAGAATGCAATCCTGCATGTCCTGATTCTCTATGGGATACACATCGTTTAGATATTTGTGATGATTTGCCACATAAACTGAAACCACAATTCTTGATTCCAAATCCGTCTGATGATGAGATATGCGACTATGGTTTATTTCTATTAAATGAATATCTCATTGGAATTGGAAAAAGATTAGCTGATTATCCAAATATGCCACTACCCACTAGAAATTGGCATAGGACTGCTAACAATCGTCTGATTTCTGAACATGAAGCTCTAGCATATGAAGGTCTAGATGTTGTAGCTGAACAAAAAATTGCTAAGATGAATGCTGAACAACTTCATGCATACACAAAAGTTACAAATTCAGTTTTAAATGATAATGGAAAAATATTCTTTCTGAATGGTCCAGCTGGTACAGGAAAAACTTTTGTATACAACACAATTGTAGATTCCTTGAGAAGTAAAGGCCACATTGTCATAATGGTTGCTTCATCAGACATTGCTTCATTATTATTAACTGGTGGAAGAACTGCTCATTCTACATTTAAGATACCATTGAATGTTCTAGACGATTCAGTTTGTGATATCGGTAAAAAATCATTCAAGGCAGAATTGTTCAAAAGAGCTAAGCTTATCGTGTGAGACGAGGTACCAATGCAGCATCGGTATTGTGTTGAAGCAGTTGATCGTAGTTTGCAAGATATTCTGGGTAACAACAAAAGATTCGGAAGAATTACAGTTGTTTTAGGTGGTGATTTCAAGCAAACGCCTCCCGTTATACCTAAAGGAATGAGACCACAAATTGTTTGTGCGTCATTAATAAGATCTCATTTGTGGCAACATATTGAAAGATTAATATTGGTAAAAAATATGAGGCTTAACTGCGATGACATTGAGAACCTCCAATTTGCAGATTATTTGATCAAGGTAATTTCTTAATTTTATTTTTCAATTCTAATATTTCAAATATTTTATTTAACATACTTTAATATTCTATTTCGTAAATAAAAAAACAGGTTGGTACAGATCCTACAGAGACTATTGAATTACCAAAAGAGATATCAAGGTGTAAAAATTCATTAGAGTTGTTTTTCAAAGTGTATCCACAATTGAATGTACCTGGAATAGCCACAGATGATTATTTAAGGGATCGAACAATTCTATCAGCTCGAAATGATGATGTCAGTCTTTTGAACGCATTGGCTATTCAGAATTTTCCTGGAAAACTTCAGGAATATCTAGCAGCAGATAAAGCTATCGAAGATGATGAAAGACCAGAAGACAGAGGAAATCGAATAGCAAATGAAAACATGCATTCCCTCGATCCCCCGAGTCTTCCACGTTTCAAACTTCAACTAAAAGAAGGATGCCCAATAATGTTGTTACGGAACATACAACCTAGAGATGGTTTATGTAATGGAACACGTTTAAAGGTAATCCAATTTGGAACAAGAGTAATCGAAGCAAGGATACTAACTGGTAGCCATGTTAACGATAGGGTTTTTATACATAGGATAACTCTTGAACCTTCTGATTCTGAAACACCGTTCAAAATGTCTCGTCGGCAATTCCCAGTTCGATTAGCTTTCGCAATGACAATCAATAAGTCACAAGGACAATCAGTGAAGTTTGTTGGGATAGACTTGCAAACTCCAGTTTTCAGTCATGGTCAATTGTACGTCGCTATGTCACGATGCACTTCAATGAGAAGAATAACAATTTTGCTACCAAGTGAAAATGAAGAAAAAACAAGCAATGTTGTCTACCCAGAAGTTCTATTATAGACATACGAAGGTATTACATCTTTAAATGATAATATCCATTAAAAAACAATAAATTTCAAATATCTTACTCTAACCTTTTTTTAATTTTCTCCAGAATATAGATTACAACTACTGTACGAGATGATCAATCCCTCAGGAAGTGCAATACAATGAAGAAAACTTTAATTTTCAGTTTATTATTAATTGTCTAATGAAATTAGTTTCAACTTGAAAACTTCATAATTCAGTAATTTATTAATTTTGTTTTTATTATTAAAGATTATATTTCAATTACGTCATCCGAAAGTTACTCGCCAATGAAAAAGGTTGACTTCGTTATAACTGTGATTGAAAAATGCTATAGACTTTGTTCATATGATGGTTCATGTTTTTTTTTTATTTTTTATGAAATTAGAAAAATACTCGGTTACAAAAGCCAAACCTGCAAAAGATGCACACACTATAAATTGATAACTATATTTTTTTTTTCCATTAACGAGGTATGTATCGTTACTGTTTTATTCGTTCTACAAAATCATGTTGTGGTAAGTTATCCTTCATATTTGATTTAACGTGTGAGTATATTTATCTTTTGAGAACCAATTTCTTGCTATAAGAATAGGAACAAGATCAAAGAGGAACCGCAAATGGTATTGCTATGATTGGAGTGTCTTTTTTCAATGAATTTGGTCCAGCTGTCCAGTCATGGGAGGTGACTTGTATGTACAGCTACAAACTTCTTTCGATTGCTTATTTGCTTACATAAGAATATGCAATTTCTCTATTACTTCTATGAAGCATTTAATTTCGTATCTCTCATCTTCAAAAGGGGTAGTAACATCTTGGAGGAATGTCTCCATGGGCAGATTATTACCTGATGTACTGTCTCAGGCATGTAATACTTTGGCAACTAATACCAATTATTACAGTTTATCACAAAAAAAAAAAAAAAAAAAATTGTAAACATTTCATCTCTTGCACATCTTGTGATACCCATCTATCACTTTCTTTGATTTGAATTCACTTTGAGTTGAATAGTTTTTGTTTATTTTGGCATGTTTTGTCGCAGACT
Source organism: Aquilegia eximia (assembly GCA_023053565.1). Taxonomy (NCBI): domain Eukaryota; kingdom Viridiplantae; phylum Streptophyta; class Magnoliopsida; order Ranunculales; family Ranunculaceae; genus Aquilegia; species Aquilegia eximia. The sequence goes on from JALIGU010000015.1 coordinate 3,060,984, forward strand.
CCCAAGAAGCTTGTATCTGCTTTAAAAAGTAGTCGTGAGAAACTGGGTATGCCGTTGAAGAAGTTGTCTGTGACCTGGGCGCCTCATGTGTATGATCCACTTCCTACATCTCACTGCCACACTGTAAAGGGCTCCCCTTTCATTTCACCTTATTGGGTATGCCGTTGAAGAAGTTGTCTGTGACCTGGGCGCCTCACGTGTATGATCCACTTCCTACATCTCATTGCCACACTGTAAATGGCTCCCCTTTAATTTCACCTTATATGATATTGACATTTAGATTCTGGTACTCTGGTCATCTATACATCCTATTTATAAAATTATGAATTTTAATACTGTTTTTTGTAATTACATATTTCATTGTTGTATCAACTTGCACGCACAATTCACATTATTCCTCAGAAGATGATAACTCTTTTTGTTTCTTTGGATTATGGAAAATCCGTTTGTTTAACAAATATTAGCCCTTTATTCATAAAAAGCAAATATAAAAATGTAACCCCTAGGGTGTTGTCGATCGGATGTCTGAAAGGGCTTCCATATATAGTTGTTTTTATTTGGTTTGGTCTTATACCTATAGGAATTGTCCAACTTTTCATTTTGTGACGGTCTTAAATTAGAAGACCTGTGGAAGCAATACTTCAATCTCAAATGCTGCAAAAGCCTGCAAATTTCGGCTTGACTGGTACCTAACTGCACTGCAGATAGACACTAGGTAGCATTTGTTTTGTGATAAGTTGTTGCCCTTATTAAGCTCTGTAAAAAGGCTTTGCATTCTTCGATTTGACTATTGTGGCCATTGATGTACATGCTCGACACTAGAAGAAAAAAGAGAACTACTATAAAAACCCTCATGTTAGAAAAAAAAAACACTACAATCTGAAATTTTGATGATCTTCAATTATATTTGGAAGGGACTTAGGGAGGATTTATAAAAAAATTGTGTTCTAGAAAGTATTAATTGCTTGTAATTAAACAACAAATTCAACGCCCATTGTAATCTTGTATTTGTGTTTTCCCTTGTAACCAAGTTTTTTTTACCCCAAACTAATGGATATATTTATGGAGGGGAAACTTAAACCAGATCTTTGCGCGTTTAGAGAAGAGTGACCTTGATTAGTGATCCTATTTGTTTTAAGTATTTATAATTCACTAAAAAGAAACAATCTTCCAAAATACCCGGAACCAAACACAAAGCCCAAAATCAAAACAAGACACAAAGCCCAAAATCAAAATAGGACACAATATTAATCGACCGGGTTATAACAAGGCCCAGACTATTATTTCACCTTTCTCTATATTCATTAGGGTTTTTGAATCCCAGTGACGACTCAGAAAACCGACTCAGAAAATTTTTGTATTAGAATTCAATTGAAAAAAAACCCTAATATGAATATACCAAAAATACACATATTCCATCCAAAACCGACTCAGAAAATTCCAACTTTGTATAGAATTCTATTCCTACAACAATACCATCTCACAAAAACTGACTACAAAAACCTATATAAGTTAAACCTAACTTTCAAACAGAACTGAAGCAAAAATCGAAAGACTTCGAACAACAAAGATACAGGAATTTCATAAACCAAACAGCCAAAGGTATTGTTTAGCTTTAATTAATTAATTACTCTATTGTTTAACTTTGTATGAATAATTATAGTTAGTTTTACAAATCACTTCTTTATAAAAACCTAACATATATCTGATTAGAACTTTCATATTGTAATTACATAATTATAAATATTTACTGATTATACAGTTTTGGATTTTGCAAATACAATTAAGCTCACACACTGAGCAGTTTTTGAAGTTTGAACTTCAACGTATTCGTATTCAGGTATGCATAATTTTTTTAATGTTATTTAAACCAACAGGTATTCATATGTAGTCAATTATTTTTTGTATTAGACATAGTTCACAACTTTTATAAGCACCGTGACATCCTCCCTAGCATAGATAGCAAGACCTGGAAGTTTTGCTCTAATAGTGACAATGGCCTTTGTGGCACATAGCAACGTAGACTTTTACAACCTTATAGTGCTTCTTGATTATTGAAATATTTGTTTCTTAATATATGATTAATTGATATTTTTGGGGGTTTTAAAAACAGATAATGAAGCGAAACAATACCCAAATGGATGTCAGCATAAAGGTAGAAGAAAACAATCAAAATCTTTTATGCCAACTTTGTAGTATGGAAGGACATATGGCGCATTGCTGTCCATATTTGTATATGAAATGCCAAAAAGAAGGATGCACAGGTTTAACCAGAGTGGACAAAGAATTCAAATACAACAAAAGGGAAAATAGGTTTGTCATATGCACTCTTCATAATTGTCAATTAAAAAGATATGTGGATGGCGATGAAGCTAAAGCTATGCAAGACAAAAGAAGAAACCCATATACAGGTGAATTTTATGAGATGGAAAAAAAGACAAACATCAAGTGTTCAGAAGAAGATGAAGAAAAAGTTTCATGCAGAGATGAATATCCAAGCTACATAAGAACATATCATACAATGCCAGAAGAAGAAGAAGAAAAAGTTTCATCTAAAAAACATACCACGATAGATGTTGATGGCTATCCAATATATAGAAGAAGAATTCATACAATTTCAGACAATCGGGCAGTCCAATATATACACAATTACATATATAAAGGAAAAGAATCTTCTATAGCAAGAAACACAAAAGAAACGAGTATGGAAGATATTGACTAATCTGATTAGTCAATGAATTTTGTGAGTACATTCTCTGCAAACTCACACGAGGCTACATCTCGTCCGTTAAAGGGAATTTAACAGTTTAAGGGCTTAATGCATATGCTAAATGCATTCGATTGACTTCTTCGAAATGAAGTAGATTATTACTTGACTGTATTAATTTTAATCAATTTTTTACAATTCCTTTAATTCAAATATTAATTATTTGATATTTTATATCATTGTTTATAAGTTTAGGTCTTATTTGTTCTACTGAGTTTCTTATCATTATTATTTAATTGAAATATTCTTTAGCAAGATTGGTATAGAACTGTCGTTATCTTCTCACACGTTTTGTTGTTTCTTTACTGGCCTCCGGCCTCACACGTTTGTTACCATTTATGCATCTCAAACAGGGAGTGGTTCTTTAACTATCCCTTTTCGAAAATTTGTAATATTTAGGATTTATTATATTCTTTCAGGCTTATAGTGTACTATCTAAGTTATAAGACACAAAGTGTGCATAAGTTGGGGAGACAGTTTATAAAAGACAATTTTGAGAGATATTTTGGATCGTAGGATGTTGATATTTTGGACCGTAGGATGGTTTATAAGACACAAAGGGTACATAAGTTGAGGAGACAGTTTTGACGAAGAGACAATTTTGAGATATTTTGGACCGTCTGATTTTAAATCTGATATAGATGGACGTCAGAGATTAGGAAACAACTAAGACCGTAGGATATAAATTGTTAATCTGACGGTGGGGATAGAATTAGAAACTAAACCTAACGAAACAAAACAAAATAAATTCAAACCAAATTAAACTCTTCTCTTATCTACGAAGCTTCATCATCAAGTTTCAGGTGACTCAATTAGCGCCTTCTTCTTTTCATTATATTCAATCAAATCCTCACTCGCCCTAATTAGTATTATTCAATATGATTTGAAGATAATTACACCCATTCAATCAAATACTCATTATATACTCCTTAATCTGCGTTTTCTTCTTTTCTCTTCTCTGCGAAGCCTCATCAAGTTGATGGGAATTCTTCTCATCAAGTTTAAGGTGACTCAATGGCACTAAAAAAATTAAAATCAACATTCAATTAATCTATGTAAGACTCGCCCTAAGTTATTGTTTGTTCAATTTGATTAATTATTTGTTCAATCTGTTATTGTTTCTCTCATAATTGTTTCTTCAATCTGTTATTGTTTAAAAGGTATGTCAAATTTAGTCACTCAAAGGGTTTTTTTCCCAATTTGTTATTCAATTTTAGTCATTTTATTATGGTTATCCAAGTTTTTAAATTTAATTTTGATTGCCGCTGCTATTCCTAAATTTATTCCATTTTGATTTAATTGACTTCACAGTTTCTCTTTGGTAGTAGTAGGGTAGTATCGTTAATCAAAAGCATTCTTAGAAAGGTTTGATTGTTGTTCCTCTTCTTGTACAAACGCACAAAAATCCTTGCTTCAACCAAACCTTAATTCCTCTCTCTGCGAATCTCCAATCTTGAATCATTGTACTAGCATTGATTTTAATTTTTTATTCTCTTCGTATTCCTTCTAACTTCTGTTTTAATCTCTAAACACTATTAACTACTATAATTGTTATTTGATTGTGAATTTCTTAGTTAATAACAACAAATCTCACAATCTGTTCTGTCATCTACTCATCTGCGTTCTCTCTCCTGTCATCATCATCATCAGTAGCAGCAACAACCACCTGTAAATTTCTCATCAAAGTTCAATTTTTTTTCTTCTTTACTCTTTTACATCTTTTATGCCTTTTTTCGTCATACAATGAAGAATTATCTATGATAGGTCTATGATAATGAATTAATTTAGCTTTAGAGTTGTAGGTAATCTCCATTGCTTCTCTTTTTTTAGTTTGATATACTATTCTTACTCTTAAACTCGATCAATTGAAGATTGCATTAAACAGAGAAGGCAAATTGCATCTACAATTTATCTTTACCTTCATTAGCAATACTATGTCATGAGTTTCATCTGCAATGAAACCATGGGCCTATCAATTATTTAGTTATTGTTTGCATTCTATGTATATTATGTATCCAACCTGTCAGTTTTGAATATGTATTGTGTGATTACTATGTCACGTAGCATGTACACCTTTATTAAGTTGTTATATGCTTGGATAAAACATGTTTCATCATATAATGGTTGGACATCATGAAGCAGGTAGGAAAGCAGCTTTGAGATTACCTTCCATTAGAAAAAGAAGGCACTTTTGTTGGAAGTAAATGGAAGCAGATGTTTCCTTATGGTATCCACATGAACCTGAGCACTGATTTTATGTCAGTTCTGGTAGAATTGTGTCTTATCTTAGTAACATTGTTTGTTTCCATCTTATTTCAGAAATTATGCGAGTTTCTCGTCTGGTACCCTATCCAAGTTTCGTGGATCATGACAGAATTGAACATGAGAGTCCACTGAGATCGACAGTTCAGGATTTAAATGGTGGATTGATGGGATTGGAAAGATGGTCTGTGATGCAAGCAGAGGTAATACTACTTCATGCAAACCAGGAGTATAGACTGGTGATGGAAGTCTAGACTCTATAGCATTTCAATTTTTCACTTCACCCTTTTTTATGAGCTACAATGAAAACCTATTAAATAAACAAATAAAATACGAACAGTTTCTATCACATAGAAAAAGTTGTTTGAATACCATCGTTTATCATGAAGTCTACAAGAAGTTGGCTTCGGATATCTGAATTTATTTAGTATGAATTATCACAAATTGAAATGTAGGCTACCTTTCTGATAGTAAGAGGTCTAAGTGGTGGTGGTGGTTGGGGAATCCTTATTCTTTTACGATAATCATAGGTATTAGTGTGGTGGTTGGTTTGGAGAGGTGTGGAATAGAAGAGTTTGGCTTATATATTGTGGAATTGGTTATAGAGAAGATCTTCAATTAGTTTTTGTCTTGATGTGTCACCGCACTCTCTGTTGCAATGGTTTTTCAAGTTCCAAATTTTGCCTAAGGAACGGGTAAATAGCTATTTACCCGTATAGATACAATGAAGAAAGCCCTTTAGAACTAACTTCAACTATTTTCTTAAATTTTGCCTAACCAATGGGTAAAGAGCTTCATGATAATCTATAGTTATGTTAATATAGTTGTTGTTCATGTTTTCTTCTTATTTATTCCTAAGTATTCTGATTTTTCTTCACATTTTAAACAGGGAGTTCTAAATCGTCAGACAATTGAATTTCAGCTGAGTCGCTCGCAAAAAAAACAGAATTGTTTCAATGACTTTAGTTCTGCTGCCGAGTTCCTTGTGTCATCTTGTTATACCCAACCCAAGAAGTTGTGTATTGAACGTGGAAGTAATGGTAGGATACTTATTGTAGCTTGTGTAAATCAGGTATGGCCCTTGAACTAATGGTTATTACTTCCTCTGGTATTTTGTGATAAATTTTTTGATAAGCTAACCTTTGATGAATATTATGGTGGCAGCGACCTGATCTTTTCTGTTGCGCTTTAGCTCATGTTGATCTCATGGACATGCTGCGGTTCCACCAGTTCACTATAGGTTAGCATCCAAAATTTGCTCAATTAACTTGGTTATTGTAAGTATAGAAAATGTAGGTTTGATCTGACTGTTGATTTAAATAACATCACTGCATTCATTTGTACCCCAATCATGAAAATCTGGATATTTGTACAACATCTCTCTGTTATGTATGGTTTGATCGACAGTTGACGATAGATTCAAGGTGTATAATTGCTACTAATTAATAGTTCTCTGTTTGCTTTACTAATTTGTTTTTTATGCGATAATTTCAACACTTCAGACAACAATCCATCCCTAACTTAGTAAAATTTTACGGTAACGACTACAATTTATACCATAATAAAAGATGTATACAGAAAAATGATTTTTTTTTAGTTGTTCCAGGAATAGCAACCCATAGACAATTCAACAATCCCACATCAAACTTGAAACTTGGACACCGTTGCACCGTTATTTAAACCACCAAAGTTTAGAGGCCTTTAGATATACACTTCTCTTAGACAAACATAATTAGTTGGGAGGCTTACAAGGGCAAAGTATTTGTCATCTCTATGTCTATGTTAAACATTTTATTTCTTCTTAAAAGCATATACAACACTGTAATATATTTTGATACTGAATGATGGCAGTAGTAATCATATTTCTGTAATATGATACCGAATTATTTGTCATGTTGGTACAACTTTATAATATGTTATGATACTAAATAATAGTAATCTGGTATCCATCATTCTTTTAGCAATCCATTTGCATAACTCGAGTAATGGTTTTGATAGAAGTCTCCCCTACAGCCTTGATTTATCTAAAAGCTAGGAAAACATTCGTGCCATCATATTTAAGTATCTTTGCTTTAAATGCGGCAATTTGCCTTAGAAGAAATCGTTGCTCTTACATTAACAGAGATTATTATTGATGCAACCTAAAGAAGAAGAATTTGTACTCCAGAAACCTTTAAAATGGTAGAAAGACTGATATTTATGCAAACTTGGAGAAGATGAAGAAATATCGTTCTAAATGTTTTGTTTAAACTCCCTTTTTTGGTATACTATTTTTTACTGTAGTTTTGTTCTAATTGAGATTCTTAATTTTCTTTGTCTCCATTAAGGTCTTAGGTAGTAAGCTAACACATACATTTATCCCTATAAAAAGACATTCTCAATCCACCACCCATCATCATCATCAATACATTAACGTCTTAGGTATTAAGCTACTTTTTTATAATCTCTTCTTCCACTTTGTAATTTTTTTAGTTGAAGTGAACTTGATAGAGGTTTAAATTTGAAATTTTAATGTTGGTACATAAACCTATTATTAGAAAGTTGGAGATATCCAGTGAAGTTTCAATCTATACATCTGTGTTTATGTTTATAAAATAATTTACCTTGGGTTTAGGAGTTTTAGTAACCCAGTTGTTTGGTCTAATTGACTGTACTGTAGTCCCTCTGATATTGGATGCAGTTTGGTCTTTTCAACAATATGAGCTATGATCATCCAGAGGTCAATAAACTGACTAATTACCTGGTTGTGATGAAGGATGTGAAGACATTGGATGTGAAGGCAGATGCAACCAACGGTACCTGGTTCTATACGAAAACCTAACTGGAGGAAAACATTGGATGTCGAAGCATGATGAGAAATGACTGAATATTCTAATCCTCTTTTTGAGACATTTAGAAGAAGACAAGAAGCATAAATCTGTATGGATACTGCTACAAGCTAATGGAGCCAAGAAGCATAAATCTGCATTCAACAAAAGAACTCTATAACGATTTTAATAATCATGGTGAGTAATGTGTCCCTATCAATTCTACTTAATAATATTCTAGAAATATGTATTGCATACTCTTCGTACGTATCGCCTTCAAATATTATTTTGCATCTTGATATTATTTCTTAATACAGATTATGGAGGCATTAAAAGAACTTTTATTGATAAATCGTAGTTTAGTGGAATTATATAGGACCACAAGGAGATGTGTCTTAAGAATAGTCTTAATTTGTCTTTTGACAAACTTATGGTATGCATAATAAGCTGGAGTAGCTCAGTTGGATAGAGCGTGTGTCTTTCAAAGCACAAGGTCGAAGGTTCAAGCCTTTCCTCTAGCATCTTTATTTTCTTAGTATAGTTTTTTTAAATTTAGCATCATGTCGATAATAGTGTCACATTTACTATGCACTAAGGCGTAGTTGTTCAGGTGTCGAAATTTTCGTTTGGAGCTGTATTTTCTTAATATCGGAGAAAAGGGCCTTCAAGGTAGAGTGTTATTCTTTTTTTTTTTTTTTTTAGTGAAGAAAGTACGGTATTAGGAACCTTATTTAGTTCCTTGACAGCAGCATCAATTTAAAGTATTGTTTGTGTAGAAGCAACGTGCCCAAGGAAAATTCTGCTACTTATAACATCAACGAATGTTGAAATTGAAGGGATCTGTAAATTGACTTCCAATAGAAGACTCCAACATTCATATCGGTATCGGAGTTGACGTACTACAAATATTACCACCACTGGCACTCAACCTGCAGATTACAATTTCACCTAAATAATAAGCTAAATTTGAAATTGGAAAATTGTTTTAATGATTGTTGATCCCATTCTTTTGCCTTTTGAGATGAGCATTGGTTTTAACACACACATGCACGGTCTCTATGTAATTTTGTGGTATGAATCGATATTGTCTGTTCATGACAATATGAGTAAACGTAATTTAGAACATGTAAACACCAATGTAAGTTATATGAGTAGAATTTCAACAAGTAGTGAATTTTTTTAGAGTTCAAATACATCAGTAATGGTGAACTGCCCACCAGTTGGGCAAAGGCTATTCCTGTGAGTTTTCTTTGCATCTTTTCAGGGTTTGGCATAGTTTGTCATAAATGAGATTAGTTAATATTTTATAACAATGGGTCTTTTTTTTGTTTTTTTTTTCTTCTTCTAATCTCTAGGCAATCATTCAACCTAATTGCGGTATATGTGAATAACTGAATACCTTCTATTAATTAAATCAATACTTCTATCTACATATGATCTGAATACTAAGTTTGTTCTTGGGTGTCTTTGTAAACCGATTATTTGTGTATATCTATATTATTGTTTCAGTATTTTGTTCTTTTTTTAGTAGATAATTTGTACAAATTACTTCAAAACTCATCCCAACTAAGTTCAGTTTTATAAACTTTGATATAGAAAGAGATGGCAAGTGTTTTATGTAATAGATGAGTTCGAGAGAGACATTGATGAGTTTAGGTTAAAGTTCAATGTCTATTATGAAGTACAATTTCTAACCCTAGACCTTCATAGTTTTGATATTTTTTTCGTTGCCCTATTAACTATTTCAAGCAGCTCAATGTTGTTATTTTTAAAATGTACATGAAATCTTACATTATGGGTTGAGAATTCAAAATTATGGTGGTAGGTGTCAAAGATTCTGGTGGGATGAAACCCAAAGATAGTATTGTTGTTCTATGAAACCTTTCTTATGGTAAAAAACACAATATATGGGTTTCCAATAACATTTTACAAGAATTCAAAATCAATCTCCTCATGCCCTGCACACAAAGTGCTACCTCGATTTCCTCTTTTTGCTTTCGGTGTTTTTTTATTTTATTTCACATGAAAAGTATAAAAAATGTGTGTATACTGTCTCATGATCCTATTCAGTATTGCAAATGCTCAAATTATGTGTTTAAGTTTATGCTCAGGTCATCAACTTATAGCAGGAAGTGAGAGGAGGAATAACTCTGTTATTTCCAAGTATGCAGGGAAAGTTATTGTTAGCAGGAAGTGAGAGGAGGAATAACTCTGTTATTTTCAAGTATGCAGGGAAAGTCATTGTTGATACTCTTGTTGTACCAAAATTGCCCATATGGTTGGCAAAAATGGATGTTAAAGAAAACCCAAAACAAGAGTTTTACTTTTACATATACTCAGCCAAAGTGATAAATACAAATTTGTCTACATTCTTATGTATGCTATCAAATCTATATTTTTCTCAAACTGGTTTTACTATAACAGGTACACTATGTTAAGGGGATCCTTAGGGTGGAACTCTCACACCCTGCAGTTCAGACAGTATACTGTCAACAACATAGTTACCAAATGGATCTTATAGTATGTGTTTGACAGATAACGACTTCATACATTTTCAAGAAGCAATGTCATTGACAAGCATCAGGGTATAGGAAAAAATGGTTGGGAAAAAGGTACGAGGTTGTAAACAATCATAAGAGAATCTTTCTTCATTTATTTTTCAAGTTAGCTTATATCTATAACTTGAGTCTGATGATTGTAATGGGTGGGAGTATTTTGTCCCTAATATAACCATGCTTGTCAGATAATTTGCCTGTGTGACAATTTATTTTATTATCAACATATTATGGATGGGATGTTCTAATCCACTATTTGCAATCAACCGGCTCCAAACAAATTTGCATGTACGCTCACAAGGCGGACATCAATTAAGACAACTATATACAAACTGTAGTTTCTATTGTTTAATATTTTAACATATTTAATATATGTCCAATATAGTTGAAACTAGCGTGGCGAAGCCACGGGTACAACTAGTATATATATATATAAACAGTAATAAATATCAGGGAATAATTCTGGATTATTGTAATTATATCAGGGAATAATTACTGAATTATTCAGCGCCATGTCAGCACCTTTCAAAATTAAAGCAGGAATTTAAACAGTAAATTAAATACTACAAATTCAGCAGAAAATTACAAAATTAAAACATAAATATAAATACAGTAAATAAAGCTAAAAGATACTTGACTATGGATGAAGACCACTACAGTAAATATAATTACAGAAACCTTAAAACATAAAATTAAAAGACAGAAATTAAAACAGAAAATAAAGAAGAAGAAGAACAGAAGAAAATACGAAACTTTATTCACATGAAATTAAAGACTAAAATTTACAAAATAAAAGAAAAAGAAAAGAAAAACTTACAGAATACTTGAGTAATTCACATATAATTCCCCCTGAATAAAGTTTCAGGTGGAAACTACGCACACCAAAATTAAACTATAATGGAAAGGTTACAAGAAAAGCGAAAAGATTACAAATAGAGGAGAGGGGAGAAGAAAAGGCTTGAGAGAGAGGAGAGGGTTTGCTTCACGATTGTTGAAGGCTTCTATGGAAGGCTTGAACGTTGTGGAAGACTTGCTTCTTCACTTGTGAGAATGCTTCGTTATATAAGCATTTAGAAAATGGAAAGTGGGTCCCAGATGGAAGTGGGAAGTGGGTCCCAAAGAGCACTTTGAGAGCATTATGTGAAAAGTGGGTCCCAGTTGATAAGTGGGAAGTGGGTCCCAGTTGGCATCTTGCTAGTGGTGGACCCCATTGAATAGTAAGCACCTTTGTTTTGTCGGTAGAATAATTTTCTTCATTTTGCTAATGTGGGCCCCAGTTGTAAGTGGGTAGGTCCCGGTGAATAAGTATTTATTATTGGCGATATTCGTTTGTGGCAGAATAATTGACGGGTATTGTAGACCCCTCCAGTTGGCTGATTGTCCAGAAAAGTAGATTCTTTCTGAAAGTCGGATAAGTGTATATGGACCCCATTATTAGAGTCGGGTAATTTGAGCGAGGTAATCATTAGTCCTCTCCAAGATCGATATCGTCATTATCTTCGTCATGCTGGGAAGAACTTTGTTGAGAGCAGTCTTGTTTAAGGTCCCACCATGAAACAATAGAGTTACCAGGATAATTGGATTCTTTACTAGTATTGGAGTTAGTGTCCATAGGAGAAATATCTCCAAAAGAGGCTTGAATTTGCTCTTGCATTTCTTGCAAAATTCTGATTTTAATTTCCTGAGATGAAAGACCGGGATGTGCTTTTGTTAATTTTTCCCTGAGAATTGAAACAGGATTGGAATTAGAAGGTTCTTTAACAACCGGTGATGGAGTATGCCTGGAGGCATATAATTGTTCCAATTTCTGGATGTCAGGAGTAATATTTTCTAATTTTTTCTCAATGGGACATTTGGCCCACCATTTATAATGGTATTGTCTGCAAAGACCATGAAGGCCCTCAGAGGCTTGGAATTGGCAACTGTAAGTCCAGACCCAAATCCATGGGATTAAATAATCCGCTAGGAAAAAGAGGAATGATTTTCCTCGAATAGTATCACAACCTTCGAACAAGTGATGGAATTGAAGGTAGGGTTTAAAAAGAGCTTTTAGCTCAGGTGGTAAATAATCCAAATTAGGACCAAATTTGAAGAACCAATTGTAAAACCAATTAGGAATTTCGTTGTTATCTTTTTTGAAATCTTCATCAAAATAGAGGAACCAAGAGTGTTTCCTCTGAGGATTTTGGTAAAAGAAAGAATAGGACCATGCGTCCATATAATCCCAATAATTATAGGTTTGATTGTAATTATGGTATGGACCACGTAATTCCCGTAATTTATTGGGATCACCCCAATCAGAAGATTTGAGGACCATGTGAATCATTGCTTTACTGTAAGCAATAGGAGAATTAAGGGTATTACCCTTTCTGTTATGTTCGAAACTGACAGATTTAGTTTCTTCTAAAATTAATGCATAGAAATATCTATGTTTTCCTCCTCGGATAGGACTATTATCCTTTTCATCAAAGTATTTTTGTCCCAAAATTATGGGATCAGATAACCATTTTTCATCCTCTGAATTGAGGATCACCAGAAGTTCTGTATAATTTTTTAAGAATAACTTCGGCTCATTGTTGAGTAATAATACTTCTTTCATAGTTTTGTCCATTGGGACTTTTCCAGAAGAACCTGAATTAGGATTAACTGGGCTTAATTTGCCTTTTCCTTTGATTTGAGAACCCGAATTGGGGCTGCCGAGGCTTAATTTGCCTCTTGAATGTCCTTGACTACTCATCCCTGTAAATATTCGCGGGTAAGAAAATCAGGAAGAGAATTAGTATCTCCTTTTATAAATTCTATTTGAAATTCAAATACTGAAAGAATTGCTTGCCATCTAGCAAAAATATGTTTGGATGCTAGATTTTTAACATCTTTTTCAATAATGTCTTTTGCCGAACTACAATCAATTCGTAACAAAAATTCCTTATTTATCAAATCATCTTGGAATTTGTTAACACAATTGACTATGGCTAACATTTCTTTTTTAACAGTCGAATATTTGACTTGGGCATTTTTCCAAACCCCAGAATGGAATCTGATTAGATCCTCTTTATTAGTTAAATTATTTTTCTGTTTAAGTATGCCACCATATCCTTTGTCAGAGGCATCTGTTTCCACAATTTTTAATCCATTAGGATTAGCCAGAGATAAACAAGGTAATTGTTTAGCTTTTAGTTTTATCTTTTGAACAGCTTTAGTATGATCTATAGACCATGGTTCAGGATTTTTACGAAGTCTTTCATAAAGAATTTTAGTGTCGAAAGCTATATCTTTGTAATAATCAGAGATATAGTTAAGACTTCCTAAGAATCGCTGTAATTGTTTTTTATCTCTGATGTCATCAGGGAATTTAGAAGCAAATTCTATAGATCTATTAATAGGGATAATTTTCCCTTGACAAATATTATGTCCTAGAAATCGAATATCGGTTTTAAATAACTTCATTTTCGGTGCAGAAACAACTAAACCGTTTTTCTTAATAAGATGAGAAAATGTATTTAGGTGTTTAAAATGTTGATCAATAGAATTGGAAAAGATCAATATATCATCAATATAGACAATACAGAATTCTGTATAGGCATTAAAAATTTCATTCATAATATTCATAAATTCTGAAGGGGCATTTTTTAAACCAAAAGCCATTACATTCCATTCATAGTGTCCAAAAGGAACAGTAAAAGCAGTTTTATACTTATCTTGTTCAGCAATTTGAACTTGCCAATAACCTGATTTTAAATCAAATTTAGAAAATATTCGGGCATCATTTAAGCGTTTTAATAAGTCCTTTTTATTAGGAATAGGATAACGAATCCATTGTAAAACTTTATTAAGGGGTTTATAATTAATGACCAATCTAGGAATTCCTCGTTCTTGTTCAGCATTTTTATTAACATAAAATGCAGCACAACTCCAACAGGAAGAACTTTTCCTAATAAGTCTTTTATCTAAAAGATCTTGAATTTCAGTCTTGCATAATTCCATATAAATTTTATTCATTTGAATAGGTCTAGCCTTAGTAGGTATCATGTTTTCATTAAAACCTTCAATATAAGGTAGATTAACAATGTGTTGTTTCCTGTCCCAAAAGGCATTAGGAACATCACTACAAATTTCTTTTTGAAATTGTTTTTCCAAAGAAATAATTTTTTCTTTAATAATATTTTGTTCTAATTGTTTATTAATTGAAGCATAGCTTATTTCTTGGGATAAAAAATTAATTTGTTTTTCTTTTAAAAATAAAGTTTCTTGTAATTGATTAATATAATTAACCTTATTTTTAAAGACAAATTCAAAGATTATCTTTTTTCCCTTTATAGTAGTGTGAATACCATTATTATCTATTCTTTCAATCGGCCAAATAAGGCTTAAAAAGGGTCTACCTAAAATTACCATTTGAGACAGGTTATCAGATAAAACAAAAGAAGTATTAATACAAATACCATCATTGCAAACAAAAACATCTGATAATTTATAATTTATTCTCATAGGAGAACCATTAGCAGTATTCAATGCATACTTAGTTTTTTCAAAGTACTTAGTAGGAATTAAACCTTCTCTTATACAATTAAGGTCAGAACCACTATCAACCAAAGCAATAGATTCTAAAGTAAATTCCTGATTAATTACCAGTTTTACTTTAATATGCCATCGCCTATTGGTAGAGTAAATTAAGGATAGTAATTCTCCAGTGGTTTCTATCTCTGGTAAAAATGACCTCATCCTTATCTTCTAGGCTGACGTTAATATCACTGTTATTTCAAAATCAAACAAATTTTTCACCAGAGATAGAAACCACTGGAGAATTACTATCCTTAATTTACTCTACCAATAGGCGATGGCATATTAAAGTAAAACTGGTAATTAATCAGGAATTTACTTTAGAATCTATTGCTTTGGTTGATAGTGGTTCTGACCTTAATTGTATAAGAGAAGGTTTAATTCCTACTAAGTACTTTGAAAAAACTAAGTATGCATTGAATACTGCTAATGGTTCTCCTATGAGAATAAATTATAAATTATCAGATGTTTTTGTTGCAATGATGGTATTTGTATTAATACTTCTTTTGTTTTATCTGATAACCTGTCTCAAATGGTAATTTTAGGTAGACCCTTTTTAAGCCTTATTTGGCCGATCGAAAGAATAGATAATAATGGTATTCACACTACTATAAAGGGAAAAAAGATAATCTTTGAATTTGTCTTTAAAAATAAATTTAATTATATTAATCAATTACAAGAAACTTTATTTTTAAAAGAAAAACAAATTAACTTTTTATCCCAAGAAATAAGCTATGCTTCAATTAATAAACAATTGGAACAAAGTATTATTAAAGAAAAAATTATTTCTTTGGAAAAACAATTTCAAAAAGAAATTTGTAGTGATGTTCCTAATGCCTTTTGGGATAGGAAACAACACATTGTTAATCTACCTTATATTGAAGGTTTTAATGAAAACATGATACCTACTAAGGCTAGACCTATTCAAATGAATAAAATTTATATGGAATTATGCAAGACTGAAATTCAAGATCTTTTAGATAAAAGACTTATTAGGAAAAGTTCTTCCTGTTGGAGTTGTGCAGCCTTTTATGTTAATAAAAATGCTGAACAAGAACGAGGAATTCCTAGATTGGTCATTAATTATAAACCCCTTAATAAAGTTTTACAATGGATTCGTTATCCTATTCCTAATAAAAAGGACTTATTAAAACGCTTAAATGATGCCCGAATATTTTCTAAATTTGATTTAAAATCAGGTTATTGGCAAGTTCAAATTGCTGAACAAGATAAGTATAAAACTGCTTTTACTGTTCCTTTTGGACACTATGAATGGAATGTAATGGCTTTTGGTTTAAAAAATGCCCCTTCAGAATTTATGAATATTATGAATGAAATTTTTAATGCCTATACAGAATTCTGTATTGTCTATATTGATGATATATTGATCTTTTCCAATTCTATTGATCAACATTTTAAACACCTAAATACATTTTCTCATCTTATTAAGAAAAACGGTTTAGTTGTTTCTGCACCAAAAATGAAGTTATTTAAAACCGATATTCGATTTCTAGGACATAATATTTGTCAAGGGAAAATTATCCCTATTAATAGATCTATAGAATTTGCTTCTAAATTTCCTGATGATATCAGAGATAAAAAACAATTACAGCGATTCTTAGGAAGTCTTAACTATATCTCTGATTATTACAAAGATATAGCTTTCGACACTAAAATTCTTTATGAAAGACTTCGTAAAAATCCTGAACCATGGTCTATAGATCATACTAAAGCTGTTCAAAAGATAAAACTAAAAGCTAAACAATTACCTTGTTTATCTCTGGCTAATCCTAATGGATTAAAAATTGTGGAAACAGATGCCTCTGACAAAGGATATGGTGGCATACTTAAACAGAAAAATAATTTAACTAATAAAGAGGATCTAATCAGATTCCATTCTGGGGTTTGGAAAAATGCCCAAGTCAAATATTCGACTGTTAAAAAAGAAATGTTAGCCATAGTCAATTGTGTTAACAAATTCCAAGATGATTTGATAAATCCGGAATTTTTGTTACGAATTGATTGTAGTTCGGCAAAAGACATTATTGAAAAAGATGTTAAAAATCTAGCATCCAAACATATTTTTGCTAGATGGCAAGCAATTCTTTCAGTATTTGAATTTCAAATAGAATTTATAAAAGGAGATACTAATTCTCTTCCTGATTTTCTTACCCGCGAATATTTACAGGGATGAGTAGTCAAGGACATTCAAGAGGCAAATTAAGCCTCGGCAGCCCCAATTCGGGTTCTCAAATCAAAGGAAAAGGCAAATTAAGCCCAGTTAATCCTAATTCAGGTTCTTCTGGAAAAGTCCCAATGGACAAAACTATGAAAGAAGTATTATTACTCAACAATGAGCCGAAGTTATTCTTAAAAAATTATACAGAACTCTTGGTGATCCTCAATTCAGAGGATGAAAAATGGTTATCTGATCCCATAATTTTGGGACAAAAATACTTTGATGAAAAGGATAATAGTCCTATCCGAGGAGGAAAACATAGATATTTCTATGAATCAATTTTAGAAGAAACTAAATCTGTCAGTTTCGAACATAACAGAAAGGGTAATACCCTTAATTCTCCTATTGCTTACAGTAAAGCAATGATTCACATGGTCCTCAAATCTTCTGATTGGGGTGATCCCAATAAATTACGGGAATTACGTGGTCCATACCATAATTACAATCAAACCTATAATTATTGGGATTATATGGACGCATGGTCCTATTCTTTCTTTTACCAAAATCCTCAGAGGAAACACTCTTGGTTCCTCTATTTTGATGAAGATTTCAAAAAAGATAACAACGAAATTCCTAATTGGTTTTACAATTGGTTCTTTAAATTTGGTCCTAATTTGGATTATTTACCACCTGAGCTAAAAGCTTTTTTTAAACCCTACCTTCAATTCCATCACTTGTTCGAAGGTTGTGATACTATTCGAGGAAAATCATTCCTCTTTTTCCTAGCGGATTATTTAATCCCATGGATTTGGGTCTGGACTTACAGTTGCCAATTCCAAGCCTCTGAGGGCCTTCATGGTCTTTGTAGACAATACCATTATAAATGGTGGGCCAAATGTCCCATTGAGAAAAAATTAGAAAATATTACTCCTGACATCCAGAAATTGGAACAATTATATGCTTCCAGGCATACTCCATCACTGGTTGTTAAGGAACCTTCTAATTCCAATCCTGTTTCAATTCTCAGGGAAAAATTAACAAAAGCCCATCCCAGTCTTTCATCTCAGGAAATTAAAATCAGAATTATGCAAGAAATGCAAGAGCAAATTCAAGCCTCTTTTGGAGATATTTCTCCTATGGACACTAATACTAGTAAAGAATCCAATTATCCTGGTAACTCTATTGTTTCATGGTGGGACCTTAAACAAGACTGCTCTCAACAAAGTTCTTCCCAGCATGACGAAGATAATGACGATATCGATCTTGGAGAGGACTAATGATTACCTCGCTCAAATTACCCGACTCTAATAATGGGGTCCATATACACTTATCCGACTTTCAGAAAGAATCTACTTTTCTGGACAATCAGCCAACTGGAGGGGTCTACAATACCCGTCAATTATTCTGCCACAGACGAATATCGCCAATAATAAATACTTATTCACCGGGACCTACCCACTTACAACTGGGGCCCACATTAGCAAAATGAAGAAAATTATTCTACCGACAAAACAAAGGTGCTTACTATTCAATGGGGTCCACCACTAGCAAGATGCCAACTGGGACCCACTTCCCACTTATCAACTGGGACCCACTTTTCACATAATGCTCTCAAAGTGCTCTTTGGGACCCACTTCCCACTTCCAACTGGGACCCACTTTCCATTTTCAAAATGCTTATATAACGAAGCATTCTCACAAGGGAAGAACAAGTCTTCCACAACGTTCAAGCCTTCCATAGAAGCCTTCAACAATCGTGAAGCAAACCCTCTCCTCTCTCTCAAGCCTTTTCTTCTCCCCTCTCCTCTATTTGTAATCTTTTCACTGTTCTTGTAACCTTTCCATTATAGTTTAATTTTGGTGTGCGTAGTTTCCACCTGAAACTTTATTCAGGGGGAATTATATATGTGAATTACTCAAGTATTCTGTAAGTTTTTACTTTCTTTTTCTCTGTTTTTCTTTATGTTTTAATTTTATGTGAATAAAGTTTCTGTTCTTCTTCCTCTTCTTCTTCTTTATTTTCTTCTGTTCTTCTTCTTCTTCTTTACTTTCTTTAATTTCTGTCTTTTAATTTTATGTTTGTTTAATTGTTTAATTTTATGTTTATGTTTTAGATTTTAGTAATTTTCGCTGTTTTGTTAGTTTAATTTAACTGTTTAAATTCCTGCTTTAATTTTGGTATCAGAGCCATGTCAGCGTAAATTACTGTTGGGGATCATGTAGTGGTCTTGATCAACAGTAAATAAAGTTTATAAGAACGATGATAGGAATTATCTATGAGACCTTGAATTAAAGAACAGAAAATTATATGGGACAGGAAACATAAGTGGTGGACCCCATTGAATAGTAAGCACCTTTATTTGTCGGTAAAGGTTTCTGTAATTATATTTACTGTAATTATTTTGGTGTGCGTAGCACCTTTACTTGACTATGGATCAATTTAGTAAATCCATAAATTTTGTAATTATCAGTTTTGGTGAATAAATAGTTGGGGCTTACTAGCAAGATGCCAACTGGGACCCACTTCCCACTTATCAACTGGGACCCACTTTTCACATAATGCTCTCAAAGTGCTCTTTGGGACCCACTTCCCACTTCCAACTGGGACCCACTTTCCACTTTCTAAATGCTTATATAACGAAGCATTCTCAAAAGCTTGAAAAAACAAGCCTTCCACAACGTTCAAGCCTTCCATAGAAGCCTTCAACAATCAGAAGCAAACCCTCTCCCTCTCTCTTTCTCAAGCTTTCTCTTTTCTCTTCCCTTCTACTTATAATCTTTTAGCTTTTCTTGTAACCTTTCCCTTCTAGTTTTAATTTTGGTGTGCGTAGTTTCCACCTGAAACTTTATTCAGGGGGAATTATATGTGATTTACTCAAGTATTCTGTAAGTTTTTTCTTTTTCTCTGTTGTAAGTTTTTACTTTCTTTTTCTCTGTTTTTCTTTATGTTTTAATTTTATGTGAATAAAGTTTCAGTATCTTCTTCTTCTTCTTCTTTACTTTAATTTTCTGTTCTTTAATTTCTCTGTCTTTTATTTTATGTTTTAAATTTAGTAATTTTCGTTGTTTTGTTAGTTTAATTTAACTATTTAAATTCCTGCTTTAATTTTGGTATCAGCGCCATGTCAGCGTAAATTACTGTTGGGGAACATGTAGTTGACTTGACTAACAGTAATTATCCAGTTTATAAGAACAATGATACTGTTTCAAGTTCTTCGTTAAGATATGATTAATCTTACTAATCAAGGAAATTAGCAACTCCTAGAGAGCACTGCAACCCTTAGTCTAGGGGAATCGATTGTCATGCTGCTACTGGTGGCCTCTGACTGCAGCAGTGATGAGGTACCGAGCACTCATGTGCATGCCGACCTCTATTGCTTAACACTCTTGTTAGTAATATTACTTATTTTCTTAATGGAATTTATGATTAATCTTTTTGACATAGTCGCGTTGGACTACTCTGTAGTCTCCGACTAATAATTATTTTATGTTTGATTTATGATTAATTTCTACCTAGTCGCGTTGGACTACTTGTAGTCTCCGGTAGCAATAATTTAATATTCTAAGTTATGATGAATAGAGACTTTGTCACGGTCTTTCTCCCGTTTAGCCGTAGGCAGGTGGCCGTTGGCGTTAGGGATCTTATACGTTGACTGTTGAAGTTCATCATGATCTAGGATATAAGATTATTATTCACCGTGACAGAAATCGTTGACTGTTGAAATAAATTATGAATTAAGATATGAAGTAATTATGAGTTTTGACTTAAATCGCTGACTGTCAGCATTAATCATGAAAAATGAATTAAAACTGTGTTTTACTATGTTCATATTTCTGCATAATTACTTATGAGTTAAGTATTGCATGATCCCTAACTCCTTATTGACACTTTATCTTTCGTGTTATCTGGCATATCTAGTTTTATTATATAATGAATCCTTTGGCAATCCCTTATAGGGAGAGACTTAAAAATACTACTTGGTATTCAATAGACCAAACCAAAGAATTTATCATTGACCGAGTGGCCATCAATTATGAATGGAATAGTTCAGAGTATGATGACCTTCGGAAATGGTATTGGGAAAATCATAATGAAGCTCAACATGCGTTTATAAAAAAAACTTATTATAAGCATTTAGATAAGATTGGATTTATTATTCCATTTGCACAATATGTGCAAGAAATGGGTAATATTCTAGAATCTTATGTAGCTAAAAGCTATATTAATTATTGGACCAATACTGTTAATAAAGGCTCTGATACCAAAATTAAAGCAGGAATTTAAATAGTTAAATTAAACTAACAAAACAGCGAAAATTACTAAATTTAAAACATAAAATAAAAGACAGAGAAATTAAAGAACAGAAAATTAAAGTAAAGAAGAAGAAGAAGAAGATACTGAAACTTTATTCACATAAAATTAAAACATAAAGAAAAACAGAGAAAAAGAAAGTAAAAACTTACAACAGAGAAAAAGAAAAAACTTACAGAATACTTGAGTAATTCACATATAATTCCCCCTGAATAAAGTTTCAGGTGGAAACTACGCACACCAAAATTAAAACTAGAAGGGAAAGGTTACAAGAAAAGCTAAAAGATTATAAGTAGAAGGGAAGAGAAAAGAGAAAGCTTGAGAAAGAGAGAGGGAGAGGGTTTGCTTCTGATTGTTGAAGGCTTCTATGGAAGGCTTGAACGTTGTGGAAGGCTTGATTCTTCACTTGTGAGAATGCTTCGTTATATAAGCATTTAGAAAATGGAAAGTGGGTCCCAGATGGAAGTGGGAAGTGGGTCCCAAAGAGCACTTTGAGAGCATTATGTGAAAAGTGGGTCCCAGTTGATAAGTGGGAAGTGGGTCCCAGTTGGCATCTTGCTAGTGGTGGACCCCATTGAATAGTAAGCACCTTTGTTTTGTCGGTAGAATAATTTTCTTCATTTTGCTAATGTGGGCCCCAGTTGTAAGTGGGTAGGTCCCGGTGAATAAGTATTTATTATTGGCGATATTCGTTTGTGGCAGAATAATTGACGGGTATTGTAGACCCCTCCAGTTGGCTGATTGTCCAGAAAAGTAGATTCTTTCTGAAAGTCGGATAAGTGTATATGGACCCCATTATTAGAGTCGGGTAATTTGAGCGAGGTAATCATTAGTCCTCTCCAAGATCGATATCGTCATTATCTTCGTCATGCTGGGAAGAACTTTGTTGAGAGCAGTCTTGTTTAAGGTCCCACCATGAAACAATAGAGTTACCAGGATAATTGGATTCTTTACTAGTATTGGAGTTAGTGTCCATAGGAGAAATATCTCCAAAAGAGGCTTGAATTTGCTCTTGCATTTCTTGCAAAATTCTGATTTTAATTTCCTGAGATGAAAGACCGGGATGGGCTTTTGTTAATTTTTTCCTGAGAATTGAAACAGGATTGGAATTAGAAGGTTCTTTAACAACCGGTGATGGAGTATGCCTGGAGGCATATAATTGTTCCAAATTCTGGATGTCAGGAGTAATATTTTCTAATTTTTTCTCAATGGGACATTTGGCCCACCATTTATAATGGTATTGTCTGCAAAGACCATGAAGGCCCTCAGAGGCTTGGAATTGGCAACTGTAAGTCCAGACCCAAATCCATGGGATTAAATAATCCGCTAGGAAAAAGAGGAATGATTTTCCTCGAATAGTATCACAACCTTCGAACAAGTGATGGAATTGAAGGTAGGGTTTAAAAAGAGCTTTTAGCTCAGGTGGTAAATAATCCAAATTAGGACCAAATTTGAAGAACCAATTGTAAAACCAATTAGGAATTTCGTTGTTATCTTTTTTGAAATCTTCATCAAAATAGAGGAACCAAGAGTGTTTCCTCTGAGGATTTTGGTAAAAGAAAGAATAGGACCATGCGTCCATATAATCCCAATAATTATAGGTTTGATTGTAATTATGGTATGGACCACGTAATTCCCGTAATTTATTGGGATCACCCCAATCAGAAGATTTGAGGACCATGTGAATCATTGCTTTACTGTAAGCAATAGGAGAATTAAGGGTATTACCCTTTCTGTTATGTTCGAAACTGACAGATTTAGTTTCTTCTAAAATTGATTCATAGAAATATCTATGTTTTCCTCCTCGGATAGGACTATTATCCTTTTCATCAAAGTATTTTTGTCCCAAAATTATGGGATCAGATAACCATTTTTCATCATCTGAATTGAGGATCACCAGAAGTTCTGTATAATTTTTTAAGAATAACTTCGGCTCATTGTTGAGTAATAATACTTCTTTCATAGTTTTGTCCATTGGGACTTTTCCAGAAGAACCTGAATTAGGATTAACTGGGCTTAATTTGCCTTTTCCTTTGATTTGAGAACCCGAATTGGGGCTGCCGAGGCTTAATTTGCCTCTTGAATGTCCTTGACTACTCATCCCTGTAAATATTCGCGGGTAAGAAAATCAGGAAGAGAATTAGTATCTCCTTTTATAAATTCTATTTGAAATTCAAATACTGAAAGAATTGCTTGCCATCTAGCAAAAATATGTTTGGATGCTAGATTTTTAACATCTTTTTCAATAATGTCTTTTGCCGAACTACAATCAATTCGTAACAAAAATTCCGGATTTATCAAATCATCTTGGAATTTGTTAACACAATTGACTATGGCTAACATTTCTTTTTTAACAGTCGAATATTTGACTTGGGCATTTTTCCAAACCCCAGAATGGAATCTGATTAGATCCTCTTTATTAGTTAAATTATTTTTCTGTTTAAGTATGCCACCATATCCTTTGTCAGAGGCATCTGTTTCCACAATTTTTAATCCATTAGGATTAGCCAGAGATAAACAAGGTAATTGTTTAGCTTTTAGTTTTATCTTTTCAACAGCTTTAGTATGATCTATAGACCATGGTTCAGGATTTTTACGAAGTCTTTTATAAAGAATTTTAGTGTCGAAAGCTATATCTTTGTAATAATCAGAGATATAGTTAAGACTTCCTAAGAATCGCTGTAATTGTTTTTTATCTCTGATGTCATCAGGGATTTTAGAAGCGAATTCTATAGATCTATTAATAGGGATAATTTTCCCTTGACAAATATTATGTCCTAGAAATCGAATATCGGTTTTAAATAACTTCATTTTCGGTGCAGAAACAACTAAACCGTTTTTCTTAATAAGATGAGAAAATGTATTTAGGTGTTTAAAATGTTGATCAATAGAATTGGAAAAGATCAATATATCATCAATATAGACAATACAGAATTCTGTATAGGCATTAAAAATTTCATTCATAATATTCATAAATTCTGAAGGGGCATTTTTTAAACCAAAAGCCATTACATTCCATTCATAGTGTCCAAAAGGAACAGTAAAAGCAGTTTTATACTTATCTTGTTCAGCAATTTGAACTTGCCAATAACCTGATTTTAAATCAAATTTAGAAAATATTCAGGCATCATTTAAGCGTTTTAATAAGTCCTTTTTATTAGGAATAGGATAACGAATCCATTGTAAAACTTTATTAAGGGGTTTATAATTAATGACCAATCTAGGAATTCCTCGTTCTTGTTCAGCATTTTTATTAACATAAAAGGCAGCACAACTCCAACAGGAAGAACTTTTCCTAATAAGTCTTTTATCTAAAAGATCTTGAATTTCAGTCTTGCATAATTCCATATAAATCTTATTCATTTGAATAGGTCTAGCCTTAGTAGGTATCATGTTTTCATTACAACCTTCAATATAAGGTAGATTAACAATGTGTTGTTTCCTGTCCCAAAAGGCATTAGGAACATCACTACAAATTTCTTTTTGAAATTGTTTTTCCAAAGAAATAATTTTTTCTTTAATAATATTTTGTTCTAATTGTTTATTAATTGAAGCATAGCTTATTTCTTGGGATAAAAAATTAATTTGTTTTTCTTTTAAAAATAAAGTTTCTTGTAATTGATTAATATAATTAACCTTATTTTTAAAGACAAATTCAAAGATTATCTTTTTTCCCTTTATAGTAGTGTGAATACCATTATTATCTATTCTTTCAATCGGCCAAATAAGGCTTAAAAAGGGTCTACCTAAAATTACCATTTGAGACAGGTTATCAGATAAAACAAAAGAAGTATTAATACAAATACCATCATTGCAAACAAAAACATCTGATAATTTATAATTTATTCTCATAGGAGAACCATTAGCAGTATTCAATGCATACTTAGTTTTTTCAAAGTACTTAGTAGGAATTAATCCTTCTCTTATACAATTAAGGTCGGAACCACTATCAACCAAAGCAATAGATTCTAAAGTAAATTCCTGACTAATTACCAGTTTTACTTTAATATGCCATCGCTGATTGGTAGAGTAAATTAAGGATAGTAAATCTCCAGTGGTTTCTATCTCTGGTGAAAGATTTGTTTGATTTTGAAATAAGAAAATTTTCTTATTTAAGATCTTAATTTCTGATTTGAGATTATTAATTTCACCTTTAAGGTCAGAAATAGTAGATTTACTAATTATAGAATTAGAACCAGTATTATAAAAACTATTATTAAAAGAAGAAAGAGTCATAGAAGAATTTATATATTTATCCAAAGCTTGTTTTCTTTCAACAGTATTAGTTATTTTATTAATAACATCTAGAATATCAATTTGATTATTACTCAAGACATTAATACTAGGTATGTCATAATTTAGAAAAGTCTCTTGATAAAAATTATTTTCTAATTTTGATTCACTATTAGTGATATCCATTAGACCATGTATAAAAGGTTTATTCTTTTTAGAATATTGATTAAAAACAAATTGTTTTTTGAAAGCCAAAACAAATTGCCTTTTAAAAAGACCTTGATTAAAACTACTGTATTCAAATTTCTGACGAAAGGGCTTTTTGGAAATCTTCCTCTGGGAAATAATATTTTTAATACTAGGTGATAAAACACTTATAGTATTATCAAATTGATTAGGATATTGTCCTATTTCATTATTCTCAGTTAATTCTGAAATAATAATTTCTTTACTAGAGGAAATGAAAGTGACATCGTGGGTGATGACATCATGAGTGTCCTTATGAGGGACATCATGCTTATCCTTTAGACTGTCGTTAATATCACTGTCCATTTTCCTAGAAGAAACAAGAATGATATTATCATGTTTATCGTTGATATAATTATCAACTTTTCTAGAAGAAATAAGAATGACCTCATCCTTATCTTCTAGGCTGACATTAATATCACTGTCAGATTTCTCAAGAATGACATCATGTTCATTCTCTGGTCTGACGTTGATATTACTGTCAACGTTTCCAGAAGAAACGAGAATGGTATCATTATTATCTTCTAGGGTGACATTAATACTACTGTCAGTATTCGCAAAAATGACATCATGTTCATCCTCTGGACTGGCGTTGGTATTATTGTCTCCATTATTCTTATCAGATACCTTATTGGGTACAGTATTCATATTCCGTGATAAAGTAATAGTATTAGTCAAAGTCTTGATGGGTTGATCTTGACTTAAATTCTTGTTTTGTGAAACAAATTCTTTTGGAGGAGAACCATAGATTTTTCCCCATAAATTCCATGTACCTGAATTAGTTTTATTAACCTTATTCTCAGTATCGATAATTTTACTGTCAATTGGTTGTAAATCTGGAATAACCTTAATAAACTTTGTCTCTTCTGAGATTGGTTGTTTGAGAACAACTGATTTCAGAATAACAGATTCATCTGTTATAGGAGACTTAGTAGGAAGATTATCAGGTTTAGAATTTTTATTAACAGTATTAGTCCAATTGTTATAAAATTCTTGAATGACACATGATTCTAAAGTCTTATCCCATTTTAGCACATAATGCGCGAATGGAATAATACTTTTAGTATTATTCAAATATTTGTAATAATTTTCTTTTAAGAATTCATGTTGTTCATCATTATACTGATCCTTATACCATAGTCGAAAGGTATTATATTTAGGATCTTTCCATTCATTATTAATGGCCACTCGATTAATAATAAATTTATCTGTTGATTGTACAGAAGAAATCCCTCTAGAATTATTAATTTCTTCCATATATATATTATTTTGATTCATCTTTAAAATTAAAGAAAGCTTAAATAAAGTAGAATAACACGAAAGTGAAGATGTCAATAAGGAGTTAGAGATCATATAGTACTTAACCCATAAGTAATTATTCAGAAATAAGAATATAGTAAAATACAGTTTTAATTCATTTTTCATGATTAATGCTGACAGTCAGCGATTTAAGTCAAAACTGATAATTACTTCATATCTTAATTCATAATTTATTTCAACAGTCAACGATTTCTGTCACGGTGAATAATAATCTTATATCCTAGATCATGATGAACTTCAACAGTCAACGTATAAGATCCCTAACGCCAACGGCCACCTGCCTACGGCTAAACGGGAGAAAGACCGTGACAAAGTCTCTATTCATCATAACTTAGAATACAAAATTATTACTACCGGAGACTACAAGTAGTCCAACGCGACTAGATAGAAATTAATCATAAATCAAACATAAAATAATTATTAGTCGGAGACTACAGAGTAGTCCAACGCGACTATGTCAAAAAGATTAATCATAAATTCCATTAAGAAAATAGGTAATATTACTAACAAGAGTGTTAAGCAATAGAGGTCGGCATGCACATGAGTGCTCGGTACCTCATCACCGCTGCGGTCAGAGGCCACCAATAGCAGCATGACAATCGATTCCCCTAGACTAAGGGTTGCAGTGCTCTCTAGGAGTTGCTAATTTCCTTGATTAGGAATATTAATCATATCTTAACGAAGAACTTGAAACAGTATCATCGTTCTTATAAACTGGATAATTACTGTTGATCAAGACCACTACATGATCCCCAACAGTAATTTACGCTGACATGGCTTTGATACCAAAATTAAAGCAGGAATTTAAATAGTTAAATTAAACTAACAAAACAGCGAAAATTACTAAATTTAAAACATAAAATAAAAGACAGAGAAATTAAAGAACAGAAAATTAAAGTAAAGAAGAAGAAGAAAATTCCTGTCTTTTAACTAAGACAGGAATATGAATTTATTGGAAAAAATCATCAGTCCAAATCAATAGAGAAATTTACCAATCTATAAACCAGCCTGAACTGAATGGGGCCCATATACACTTATCCGACTTCCAGAAAGAATCTACTTTTTAATCAGCCAACTGGAGGGGTCTACAATACCCATCAATTATTCTGCCACGGACGAATCTCACCAATAGCATAATGCCCAATGCTCAAATTACCAGACTCCAAATATGAAGTCCAGAAATTACTCTACCGACAATAAATGCTTATTATTCACCGGGACCTACCCACTTACAACTGGGGCCCACATTAGCAAAATGAAGAAAATTATTCTACCGACAAATAAAGGGACTTACTATTCAATGGGGTCCACCACTAGCAAGTAAATTAAGTTTTTACTTTCTTTTTCTCTGTTTTTCTTTATGTTTTAATTTTATGTGAATAAAGTTTCAGTATCTTCTTCTTCTTCTTCTTTACTTTAATTTTCTGTTCTTTAATTTCTCTGTCTTTTATTTTATGTTTTAAATTTAGTAATTTTCGCTGTTTTCTTAGTTTAATTTAACTATTTAAATTCCTGCTTTAATTTTGGTATCAGAGCCATGTCAGCGTAAATTACTGTTGGGGATCATGTAGTGGTCTTGATCAACAGTAATTATCCAGTTTATAAGAACGATGATACTGTTTCAAGTTCTTCGTTAAGATATGATTAATATTCCTAATCAAGGAAATTAGCAACTCCTAGAGAGCACTACAACCCTTAGTCTAGGGGAATCGATTGTCATGCTGCTACTGGTGGCCTCTGACTGCAGCGGTGATGAGGTACCGAGCACTCATGTGCATGCCGACCTCTATTGCTTAACACTCTTGTTAGTAATATTACCTATTTTCTTAATGGAATTTATGATTAATCTTTTTGACATAGTCGCGTTGGACTACTCTGTAGTCTCCGACTAATAATTATTTTATGTTTGATTTATGATTAATTTCTATCTAGTCGCGTTGGACTACTTGTAGTCTCCGGTAGTAATAATTTTGTATTCTAAGTTATGATGAATAGAGACTTTGTCACGGTCTTTCTCCCGTTTAGTCGTAGGCAGGTGGCCGTTGGCGTTAGGGATCTTATACGTTGACTGTTGAAGTTCATCATGATCTAGGATATAAGATTATTATTCACCGTGACAGAAATCGTTGACTGTTGAAATAAATTATGAATTAAGATATGAAGTAATTATCAGTTTTGACTTAAATCGCTGACTGTCAGCATTAATCATGAAAAATGAATTAAAACTGTATTTTACTATGTTCTTATTTCTGAATAATTACTTTTGGGTTAAGTACTATATGATCTCTAACTCCCTATTGACATCTCTGCTCTCAAAATATTCTGCTTTTAAGTTTTTTAACATTTAGAATTATTCTGTTATTATGTTTAATATGTTTAAAAATAAAAAGAAATTCCTAAAAAATGAAGAATGTATTGAAATCTCTAATATAGAGAAAATGGAAAATGAATTATTAAATTGGGATATGCCCAGAATTGAACCTAAAAGAATTTATAACATAGGATCTTTTGATTACAAAGTTGCTATGTCTATTAAAACGGTGGAACATACCATGCTAATTAATAGTAATAAAAAATCTATTCCTTTAATAACTGAGCAAGATATTATTAGATATCGTCAAAATTATCACTACATCCATATAGGATTAATTCAAATTGCTGTAAAACCTTTACACCTAAAGGGAATTGATTGTTGTTTCCTTCTAGCCCTTAGGGATGCTAGATGTACAAATTATCAAAAATCCTTAATGGGTATTATGGAGTCCACTAGTAGTAATGGACCAGTTTATTGTAATATCTATCTTAATTTGGAATTATCCCTATCCGATGATAATATCATGCAAAGTGTTATGATGGACCTAGATACTAAAGGTTATGAATTCATTTCTGGTTCCGAAATTTTGAATATTGCATATAGAATTCAATTTAAGGTAATGAACACTTTGAGTCCTAATGCCAAATTAATTAGTAATAAAGGTAATACAACCATTATTGAAACTAATCTGGGTAAGTCAAATATGGCTTGTAATAAAATTATACCTTGGGATCAAATTAGTTATCCTGAGAACTGGGATCATCAGGGTATTATTCCTACCCAACCTGTTAATAGAAACCTAGATCAAATCATCCAGAACCCCGAAGGTGATATTGAAATAAGGTTTTCCTCTAATAGGATATCCCGTCTTAAATCTGTAAAAAATTTCTATTATCAGGAACCATCTAGAGCTTCTACCTCCAGTATTCCTGAAAGAATTGATGATGAGTTTGAAATCAAAGGTATAAAGGAATCTAATAATGCTATTCCTCATGGTTTATATAATAAGAATTCTACTTTTAATCCTACCCCATCAGAAATGAATTTTTCTATTAATACAATAGAACTTATCAATGATTTTAAAATAAATCGTGTGGCCATCAATAATGAATAGAAAGATCCTAAATACAATACTTTTCGAAAATAGTATAAGGATCAGTATAATGACGAACAACATGAATTTTTAAAAGAAAATTTTTATAAGTATTTGAATGATACTAAGAGTATTATTCCATTTGCGCATTATGTGCTAAGATGGGATAGGACCTTAGAAATTAGTGTTATTCAAGAATTTTTTAACAATTGGACTACTACTGAAGGTAAAAATATTAAGGCTATTTATCCTCCTACCCAGCCTTTAAAATTAGTTAATGAATCTTCTGTTCTAGAAACTATTGCATATATTTTACCCTCCGATAATAAAACGGAATTAGATAAAGTCTTTAAACAATCTAATTATACGAATCTATGTCTTCAAACAATTGGAAAGCAATTAATTCGTATTGAAGATGCTATTCACAAACCCGAAACCAATAAAGAGGTTTGTCCGGTGAACATTAAACCTCCTCATGATATGAAGCTTAATTTGGGAAATAATGATAAATTAAGTCAGAACGATTTTATGGAGGAACTTACTAAAAAATTAAAGAATATCAAATTAACCAATAATCATATTGCGGTATTATCTCAGAATGGTGACTTATCTAATGAGAATATTGAGGAATTTCAAAATATATTACAAAACATGGAACAAGAAGTTAATGAACTTGAATTTAACAAATCAAATAAAGCCAAAATACCACCTACTAGGACCTATTATCCCAGGCCTACCCCGGCTGATGTTCTTAATGAAGAAGATTATATTTCCATACAAACATCTTATAGTGCTAAGACCATATATGAATGGAATATAGACAGTTTATCTGAATATATGATCTATGTCACCTTACATAGGATTCTTATGTTCGCTACTGTCTGTAAAAATTCTAATAATACTGATCAGCAAACGGCCGGCTGTATTGTAGCGGGTTTTACGGGGCAATTAAAAGGATGGTGGGATAACCTTCTTACCCCTAGCCAAAGAGAAGAAATTCTTGGTTCTGTTAAAATAGAAATCAATACCTCTGGACAACAATCCCATGTCCAAGATGCTGTTTATACACTAATTCAAACTATAATTAAACATTTTATTGGTAATACCATAACTGCTAATGAAAGAGGTAAAGATCTCCTCATGAATTTGAAATGCCCAACTTTAACTCATTTTCGATGGTATAAAGATGTCTTTATGACCAAAATTACTAATAGACATGATGGTAATAATGCTTTTTGGAAAGAAAAATTTATTTCTGGATTACCTATTCCTTTTGCTGAAAAAGTCAAAAATAGACTTAAAAATAAACATGATGGAATTCAAATTCCTTATGATTTTTACACTTATGGTGAACTGATTGGAGAATGTACTTCTGAAGGATTAGCTCTTTGTAATGATATTCGTCTTAAGAATCAACTTAAGAAACAAAATTTAACTGGGAGAAAAGAGTTAGGCCAATTTTGTGAACAATTTGGGTATGATATGCCTAAACAACAAAAAGATAAAACTATATCATCCCCTAAAAGATTTTCTAAGAAATATTTTCGAAGGAAACCTTTTAAAATACCTGACCAGGTTTTACCTAATTCATCCTCTAAAGAGAATAAAAAGAATGTCAAAAATATTACTTGCCATAAATGTGGTAAAATAGGTCATTATGCTAATCGGTGTTATTCTAAAATCGACATTCGTAAACAAATTAACGAATTAGTCATTGATGATAATATTAAAAAACAAATTAACAAAATTTTTGACAATAATGAAGCTTCTAGTAGCTACTATTCGGATGATTCTTCTGATCAAATCATGGAAGTGGAAGAACTCACTAATAGTGAATCTGATAATAGTCATCAGTCAGGGAAAAGATGTTCTACACACTGTAAGACTTCCCAAGACTATTACAAGGCTATCATTGACATGAACGGCCTTAGTATTAATGTTTTGTCTGAAAATCAGACTCTTATTCTTGATATGATTGATAATATTGTCGACCCTTTAGAAAAAAGACAGGCTATTGAAAAATATATAAAGGATTCCTATAATAATAGGTATAATTCTAGTATTATAGAACCTTATTCATTACAAAAGGTTTTCGACAGAATAGAATCAAAACCTTTAACTAAAGAAGTTCCCATTTCTGAATTTAGAAAAGAAATGAATAATTTAAAAACCGAAATTAATAATCTAAAATGGAGAATTACTCGTTTAGAAACAAAAGATAATCTTCCTCTTATCAATGCTGAGGAAACTAGAGGATTATTATCCTTAGATAATAATATTAACCAAAAATGGTATGTCAATATCAAGTTAATTATCCAGGATTTTGTTTTAGAAACTATTGCCCTAATAGACAGTGGGTCTGACCTAAATTGTATAAGGCAAAATCTGGTACCTTCTAGGTATTTTGAAAAGGTCAATTATGCATTAAATACTGCAAATAGTTCTTCTATGGAAATAAATAGTAAATTATCAAATGTTTTAATATGTCATAATACTATTCGTATTAAAACCCAATTCATTTTATCTGATACTTTATCCCAAATGATAATTTTAGGGAAACCTTTTTTAAGCCTTATTTGACCAATTGAACGAATCAATGATGAAGGAATTCATACTATCCTTATGGGGAAAAAAGTTAGGTTTGAATTTATCATAAAACCTGATAAGGACTATAGCCATCAATTAAAAGAAAAAATGATTTTTGAAATACCTGAGGAACCTTCTAGTTCTGACATTAATATTCCTCTTTCTTTGTAACAGGGAATCTATTTATAAAATCAATTCTTGTCTAGTAAGATAATTATCTTTATCCTAATTAAAGGATTATGATCGAGTCTTAAAGACAATATTTGCTTTAATTTTGCAGAAATGACTCCTCATGGTCAAGCAAATAATCCTAATTCGGATTCTACTAAAAGAAAGGGTAAAATACTTTACTCTCCTCCCAAATGGGAA
Organism: Aquilegia eximia; assembly: GCA_023053565.1. Taxonomy (NCBI): domain Eukaryota; kingdom Viridiplantae; phylum Streptophyta; class Magnoliopsida; order Ranunculales; family Ranunculaceae; genus Aquilegia; species Aquilegia eximia. The sequence goes on from JALIGU010000015.1 coordinate 3,094,586, forward strand.
AAATCAAATAATCCTAATTCGGATTCTAATAAAAGAAAGGGTGAAATGCTTTACTCTCCTCCCGAATGGGAAAAATTATCTCCTGCTTTAAAAGAAAGGAAACGGAATATCAGTAAATCTTCTATTGAAGATAATAATACCAGATCATATCTGAAGAATTCCAATGAATTAATTTTTGATCTAACTAATAGAGATATGATGTGGCTATATTCACCTATTTACCAAGGTTATAAATTATTTAACCTAGAGACTAATAGTCCATCCCAAATTCTTGAACGTAGAGAATTCTACGAATCTATTTTAATTACGACTGGTTCAGTCTCTTTTTCCAAGGTTAATAACCAATTCTCTAAATCTTATAGAGATGCACTTATTCATAAAATAATAGAACCTCCCGAATGGGGAGAACCTTTTATTACCAAGCCCCTTATTGGTCCCTTTCCTCATTTCAACAACTTACGGACCTTTACCCATTGGGACTATATGGATGCATGGGTCTATACCTTCTTTCTTCAAATTCCCCAACATGAATATTTTTGGAATTTTTCATTTTCCCCTGATTTTAGTGGGACAATACCCACATGGTTTTCTAACTGGTGGTTTAAATTCAACCCTGCTATGGACTATATTGCCACTGATGTTACAATCCTAAATTACCACTTCAGATTAAGTGCCAATGGTAAAATAGATTTGACAGATTACAATCCGCCTTTCTCATGGAATATTATGGGAAATGATCCACAATTGAACCGATTTTTTCAGAATATGAATTTATTGGAAAAAATCATCAGTCCAAATCAATAGAGAAATTTACCAATCTATAAACCAGCCTGAACTGAATGGGGCCCATATACACTTATCCGACTTCCAGAAAGAATCTACTTTTTAATCAGCCAACTGGAGGGGTCTACAATACCCATCAATTATTCTGCCACGGACGAATCTCACCAATAGCATAATGCCCAATGCTCAAATTACCAGACTCCAAATATGAAGTCCAGAAATTACTCTACCGACAATAAATGCTTATTATTCACCGAGACCTACCCACTTACAACTGGGGCCCACATTAGCAAAATGAAGAAAATTATTCTACCGACAAATAAAGGTGCTTACTATTCAATGGGGTCCACCACTTATGTTTCCTTGAAAAATGAATAATTTAAACAATTTTGGGCCCCAGTTAATGGAATATTATGGGAAATGATCCACAATTTAACAAAGCCTTCCACAATCGAATAATTTACTGTTGGTGTGCGTAGTTCCCACTTGAGTAATTCACATATAATTCCCCCTGAATAAAGTTTCAGGTGGAAACTACGCACACCAAAATTAAACTATAATGGAAAGGTTACAAGAAAAGCGAAAAGATTACAAATAGAGGAGAGGGGAGAAGAAAAGGCTTGAGAGAGAGGAGAGGGTTTGCTTCACGATTGTTGAAGGCTTCTATGGAAGGCTTGAACGTTGTGGAAGACTTGCTTCTTCACTTGTGAGAATGCTTCGTTATATAAGCATTTAGAAAATGGAAAGTGGGTCCCAGATGGAAGTGGGAAGTGGGTCCCAAAGAGCACTTTGAGAGCATTATGTGAAAAGTGGGTCCCAGTTGATAAGTGGGAAGTGGGTCCCAGTTGGCATCTTGCTAGTGGTGGACCCCATTGAATAGTAAGCACCTTTGTTTTGTCGGTAGAATAATTTTCTTCATTTTGCTAATGTGGGCCCCAGTTGTAAGTGGGTAGGTCCCGGTGAATAAGTATTTATTATTGGCGATATTCGTTTGTGGCAGAATAATTGACGGGTATTGTAGACCCCTCCAGTTGGCTGATTGTCCAGAAAAGTAGATTCTTTCTGAAAGTCGGATAAGTGTATATGGAACCCATTATTAGAGTCGGGTAATTTGAGCGAGGTAATCATTAGTCCTCTCCAAGATCGATATCGTCATTATCTTCGTCATGCTGGGAAGAACTTTGTTGAGAGCAGTCTTGTTTAAGGTCCCACCATGAAACAATAGAGTTACCAGGATAATTGGATTCTTTACTAGTATTGGAGTTAGTGTCCATAGGAGAAATATCTCCAAAAGAGGCTTGAATTTGCTCTTGCATTTCTTGCAAAATTCTGATTTTAATTTCCTGAGATGAAAGACCGGGATGGGCTTTTGTTAATTTTTCCCTGAGAATTGAAACTGGATTGGAATTAGAAGGTTCTTTAACAACCGGTGATGGAGTATGCCTGGAGGCATATAATTGTTCCAATTTCTGGATGTCAGGAGTAATATTTTCTAATTTTTTCTCAATGGGACATTTGGCCCACCATTTATAATGGTATTGTCTGCAAAGACCATGAAGGCCCTCAGAGGCTTGGAATTGGCAACTGTAAGTCCAGACCCAAATCCATGGGATTAAATAATCCGCTAGGAAGAAGAGGAATGATTTTCCTCGAATAGTATCACAACCTTCGAACAAGTGATGGAATTGAAGGTAGGGTTTAAAAAGAGCTTTTAGCTCAGGTGGTAAATAATCCAAATTAGGACCAAATTTGAAGAACCAATTGTAAAACCAATTAGGAATTTCGTTGTTATCTTTTTTGAAATCTTCATCAAAATAGAGGAACCAAGAGTGTTTCCTCTGAGGATTTTGGTAAAAGAAAGAATAGGACCATGCGTCCATATAATCCCAATAATTATAGGTTTGATTGTAATTATGGTATGGACCACGTAATTCCCGTAATTTATTGGGATCACCCCAATCAGAAGATTTGAGGACCATGTGAATCATTGCTTTACTGTAAGCAATAGGAGAATTAAGGGTATTACCCTTTCTGTTATGTTCGAAACTGACAGATTTAGTTTCTTCTAAAATTGATTCATAGAAATATCTATGTTTTCCTCCTCGGATAGGACTATTATCCTTTTCATCAAAGTATTTTTGTCCCAAAATTATGGGATCAGATAACCATTTTTCATCCTCTGAATTGAGGATCACCAGAAGTTCTGTATAATTTTTTAAGAATAACTTCGGCTCATTGTTGAGTAATAATACTTCTTTCATAGTTTTGTCCATTGGGACTTTTCCAGAAGAACCTGAATTAGGATTAACTGGGCTTAATTTGCCTTTTCCTTTGATTTGAGAACCCGAATTGGGGCTGCCGAGGCTTAATTTGCCTCTTGAATGTCCTTGACTACTCATCCCTGTAAATATTCGCGGGTAAGAAAATCAGGAAGAGAATTAGTATCTCCTTTTATAAATTCTATTTGAAATTCAAATACTGAAAGAATTGCTTGCCATCTAGCAAAAATATGTTTGGATGCTAGATTTTTAACATCTTTTTCAATAATGTCTTTTGCCGAACTACAATCAATTCGTAACAAAAATTCCTGATTTATCAAATCATCTTGGAATTTGTTAACACAATTGACTATGGCTAACATTTCTTTTTTAACAGTCGAATATTTGACTTGGGCATTTTTCCAAACCCCAGAATGGAATCTGATTAGATCCTCTTTATTAGTTAAATTATTTTTCTGTTTAAGTATGCCACCATATGCTTTGTCAGAGGCATCCGTTTCCACAATTTTTAATCCATTAGGATTAGCCAGAGATAAACAAGGTAATTGTTTAGCTTTTAGTTTTATCTTTTGAACAGCTTTAGTATGATCTATAGACCATGGTTCAGGATTTTCACGAAGTCTTTCATAAAAAATTTTAGTGTCGAAAGCTATATCTTTGTAATAATCAGAGATATAGTTAAGACTTCCTAAGAATCGCTGTAATTGTTTTTTATCTCTGATGTCATCAGGGAATTTAGAAGCAAATTCTATAGATCTATTAATAGGGATAATTTTCCCTTGACAAATATTATGTCCTAGAAATCGAATATCGGTTTTAAATAACTTTTCGGTGCAGAAACAACTAAACCGTTTTTCTTAATAAGATGAGAAAATGTATTTAGGTGTTTAAAATGTTGATCAATAGAATTGGAAAAGATCAATATATCATCAATATAGACAATACAGAATTCTGTATAGGCATTAAAAATTTCATTCATAATATTCATAAATTCTGAAGGGGCATTTTTTAAACCAAAAGCCATTACATTCCATTCATAGTGTCCAAAAGGAACAGTAAAAGCAGTTTTATACTTATCTTGTTCAGCAATTTGAACTTGCCAATAACCTGATTTTAAATCAAATTTAGAAAATATTCGGGCATCATTTAAGCGTTTTAATAAGTCCTTTTTATTAGGAATAGGATAACGAATCCATTGTAAAACTTTATTAAGGGGTTTATAATTAATGACCAATCTAGGAATTCCTCGTTCTTGTTCAGCATTTTTATTAACATAAAAGGCAGCACAACTCCAACAGGAAGAACTTTTCCTAATAAGTCTTTTATCTAAAAGATCTTGAATTTCAGTCTTGCATAATTCCATATAAATTTTATTCATTTGAATAGGTCTAGCCTTAGTAGGTATCATGTTTTCATTAAAACCTTCAATATAAGGTAGATTAACAATGTGTTGTTTCCTGTCCCAAAAGGCATTAGGAACATCACTACAAATTTCTTTTTGAAATTGTTTTTCCAAAGAAATAATTTTTTCTTTAATAATATTTTGTTCTAATTGTTTATTAATTGAAGCATAGCTTATTTCTTGGGATAAAAAATTAATTTGTTTTTCTTTTAAAAATAAAGTTTCTTGTAATTGATTAATATAATTAACCTTATTTTTAAAGACAAATTCAAAGATTATCTTTTTTCCCTTTATAGTAGTGTGAATACCATTATTATCTATTCTTTCAATCGGCCAAATAAGGCTTAAAAAGGGTCTACCTAAAATTACCATTTGAGACAGGTTATCAGATAAAACAAAAGAAGTATTAATACAAATACCATCATTGCAAACAAAAACATCTGATAATTTATAATTTATTCTCATAGGAGAACCATTAGCAGTATTCAATGCATACTTAGTTTTTTCAAAGTACTTAGTAGGAATTAATCTTTCTCTTATACAATTAAGGTCGGAACCACTATCAACCAAAGCAATAGATTCTAAAGTAAATTCCTGACTAATTACCAGTTTTACTTTAATATGCCATCGCTGATTGTTAGAGTAAATTAAGGATAGTAAATCTCCAGTGGTTTCTATCTCTGGTGAAAGATTTGTTTGATTTTGAAATAAGAAAATTTTCTTATTTAAGATCTTAATTTCTGATTTGAGATTATTAATTTCACCTTTAAGGTCAGAAATAGTAGATTTACTAATTATAGAATTAGAACCAGTATTATAAAAACTATTATTAAAAGAAGAAAGAGTCATAGAAGAATTTATATATTTATCCAAAGCTTGTCTTCTTTCAACAGTATTAGTTATTTTATTAATAACATCTAGAATATCAATTTGATTATTACTCAAGACATTAATACTAGGTATGTCATAATTTAGAAAAGTCTCTTGATAAAAATTATTTTCTAATTTTGATTCACTATTAGTGATATCCATTAGACCATGTATAAAAGGTTTATTCTTTTTAGAATATTGATTAAAAACAAATTGTTTTTTGAAAGCCAAAACAAATTGCCTTTTAAAAAGACCTTGATTAAAACTACTGTATTCAAATTTCTGACGAAAGGGCTTTTTGGAAATCTTCCTTTGGGAAATAATATTTTTAATACTAGGTGATAAAACACTTATAGTATTATCAAATTGATTAGGATATTGTCCTATTTCATTATTCTCAGTTAATTCTGAAATAATAATTTCTTTACTAGAGGAAATGAAAGTGACATCGTGGGTGATGACATCATGAGTGTCCTTATGAGGGACATCATGCTTATCCTTTAGACTGTCGTTAATATCACTGTCCATTTTCCTAGAAGAAACAAGAATGATATTATCATGTTTATCGTTGATATAATTATCAACTTTTCTAGAAGAAATAAGAATGACCTCATTCTTATCTTCTAGGCTGACATTAATATCACTGTCAGTTTTCTCAAGAATGACATCATGTTCATTCTCTGGTCTGACGTTGATATTACTGTCAACGTTTCCAGAAGAAACGAGAATGGTATCATTATTATCTTCTAGGGTGACATTAATACTACTGTCAGTATTCGCAAAAATGACATCATGTTCATCCTCTGAACTGGCGTTGGGATTATTCTCTCCATTATTCTTATCAGATACCTTATTGGGTACAGTATTCATATTCCGTGATAAAGTAATAGTATTAGTCAAAGTCTTGATGGGTTGATCTTGACTTAAATTCTTGTTTTGTGAAACAAATTCTTTTGCAGGAGAACCATAGATTTTTCCCCATAAATTCCATGTACCTGAATTAGTTTTATTAACCTTATTCTCAGTATCGATAATTTTACTGTCAATTGGTTGTAAATCTGGAATAACCTTAATAAACTTTGTCTCTTCTGAGATTGGTTGTTTGAGAACAACTGATTTCAGAATAACAGATTCATCTGTTATAGGAGACTTAGTAGGAAGATTATCAGGTTTAGAATTTTTATTAACAGTATTAGTTCAATTGTTATAAAATTCTTGAATGACACATGATTCTAAAGTCTTATCCCATTTTAGCACATAATGCGCGAATGGAATAATACTTTTAGTATTATTCAAATATTTGTAATAATTTTCTTTTAAGAATTCATGTTGTTCATCATTATACTGATCCTTATACCATAGTCGAAAGGTATTATATTTAGGATCTTTCCATTCATTATTAATGGCCACTCGATTAATAATAAATTTATCTGTTGATTGTACAGAAGAAATCCCTCTAGAATTATTAATTTCTTCCATATATATATTATTTTGATTCATCTTTAAAAATTAAAGAAAGCTTAAATAAAGTAGAATAACACGAAAGTGAAGATGTCAATAAGGAGTTAGAGATCATATAGTACTTAACCCATAAGTAATTATTCAGAAATAAGAACATAGTAAAATACAGTTTTAATTCATTTTTCATGATTAATGCTGACAGTCAGCGATTTAAGTCAAAACTGATAATTACTTCATATCTTAATTCATAATTTATTTCAACAGTCAACGATTTCTGTCACGGTGAATAATAATCTTATATCCTAGATCATGATGAACTTCAACAGTCAACGTATAAGATCCCTAACGCCAACGGCCACCTGCCTACGGCTAAACGGGAGAAAGACCGTGACAAAGTCTCTATTCATCATAACTTAGAATACAAAATTATTACTACCGGAGACTACAAGTAGTCCAACGCGACTAGATAGAAATTAATCATAAATCAAACATAAAATAATTATTAGTCGGAGACTACAGAGTAGTCCAACGCGACTATGTCAAAAAGATTAATCATAAATTCCATTAAGAAAATAGGTAATATTACTAACAAGAGTGTTAAGCAATAGAGGTCGGCATGCACATGAGTGCTCGGTACCTCATCACCGCTGCGGTCAGAGGCCACCAATAGCAGCATGACAATCGATTCCCCTAGACTAAGGGTTGCAGTGCTCTCTAGGAGTTGCTAATTTCCTTGATTAGGAATATTAATCATATCTTAACGAAGAACTTGAAACAGTATCATCGTTCTTATAAACTGGATAATTACTGTTGATCAAGACCACTACATGATCCCCAACAGTAATTTACGCTGACATGGCGCTGATACCAAAATTAAAGCAGGAATTTAAACAGTTAAATTAAACTAACAAAACAGCGAAAATTACTAAAATCTAAAACATAAAATAAAAGACAGAGAAATTAAAGAACAGAAAATTAAAGTAAAGAAAAACTTAAGAAAATAGGTTTAGGGTTACTATTTACAATAATCCTCTATTTATATGGATTACTGAATTATTCCCCAAGTTCAGCGCCATGTCAGCACCCCATTGAATAGTAAGCACCATTAAACTAACTATAATGGAAAGGTTACCAAAAATTCACATATAATGTTTTGTTAGTTTCCAATAATTAGCGCTGATACTATTATTGGGAAATGATTCGCCAATAATAAAGGAATTTAAACAGTTTGATAGTTTAAATTCCTGGAATTGATTCCTTGGCGCTAATTACTGTTCCCCAACAGTAATTTACGCTAACCTGGCTCTGATACCAAAATTAAAGCAGGAATTTAAACAGTAAATTAAATACTACAAATTCAGCAGAAAATTACAAAATTAAAACATAAATATAAATACAGTAAATAAAGCTAAAAGATACTTGACTATGGATGAAGACCACTACAGTAAATATAATTACGGAAACCTTAAAACATAAATTTAAAAGACAGAAATTAAAACAGAAAAGTAAAAACAGAAAATAAAGAAGAAGAAGAACAGAAGAACAGAAGAAAATACGAAACTTTATTCACATGAAATTAAAGACTAAAATTTACAAAATAAAAGAAAAACTTACAGAATACTTGAGTAATTCACATATAATTCCCCCTGAATAAAGTTTCAGGTGGAAACTACGCACACCAAAATTAAACTATAATGGAAAGGTTACAAGAAAAGCGAAAAGATTACAAATAGAGGAGAGGGGAGAAGAAAAGGCTTGAGAGAGAGGAGAGGGTTTGTTTCACGATTGTTGAAGGCTTCTATGGAAGGCTTGAACGTTGTGGAAGACTTGTTCTTCTCTTGTGAGAATGCTTCGTTATATACGCATTTAGAAAGTGGGAAGTGGGTCCCAGTTGGAAGTGGGAAGTGGGTCCCAAAGAGCACTTTGAGAGCATTATGTGGAAAGTGGGTCCTAGTTGATAAGTGGGAAGTGGGTCCCAGTTGGCATCTTGCTAGTGGTGGACCCCATTAAATAGTAAGCACCTTTGTTTTGTCGGTAGAATAATTTTCTTCATTTTGCTAATGTGGGCCCCAGTTGTAAGTGGGTAGGTCCCGGTGAATAATAAGTATTTATTGTCGGCGATATTCGTCCGTGGTAGAATAATTGACGGGTATTGTAGACCCCTCCAGTTGGCTGATTGTCCAGTAGATTTTATCTGGAAGTCGGATAAGTGTATACAGACCCCATTATTAGAGTCGGGTAATTTTGGCGAGGTAATCATTAGTCCTCTCCAAGATCGATATCGTCATTATCTTCGTCATGCTGGGAAGAGCTATGTTGAGAGCAGTCTTGTTTAAGGTCCCACCATGAAACAATAGAGTTACCAGGAAAATTGGATTCTTTACTGGTATTGGAGTTAGTGTCCATAGGAGAAATATCTCCAAAAGAGGCTTGAATTTGCTCTTGCATTTCCTGCATAATTCTGATTTTAATTTCCTGGGATGAAAGACTGGGATGGGCCTTTGTTAATTTTTCCCTGAGAATTGAAACAGGATTGGAAGTAGAAGGTTCTTTAACAACCGGTGATGGAGTATGCCTGGAGGCATATAATTGTTCCAATTTCTGAATGTCAGGAGTAATATTTTCTAATTTTTTATCAATGGGACATTTGGCCCACCATTTGTAATGGTATTGTCTGCAAAGACCATGAAGGCCCTCAAAAGCTTGGAATTGGCAACTGTAAGTCCAGACCCAAATCCATGGGATTAAATAATCCGCTAGGAAAAAGAGGAATGATTTTCCTCGAATAGTATCACAACCTTCGAACAAGTGATGGAATTGAAGATAGGGTTTAAAAAGAGCTTTTAGCTCAGGTGGTAAATAATCCAAATTAGGACCAAATTTAAAGAACCAATTGTAAAACCAATTAGGAATTTCGTTGTTATCTTTTTTGAAATCTTCATCAAAATAGAGGAACCAAGAGTGTTTCCTCTGAGGATTTTGGTAAAAGAAAGAATAGGACCATGCGTCCATATAATCCCAATAATTATAGGTTTGATTGTAATTATGGTATGGACCACGTAATTCCCGTAATTTGTTGGGATCACCCCAATCAGAAGATTTGGGGACCATGTGAATCATTGTTTTACTGTAAGCAATAGGAGAATTAAGGGTATTACCCTTTCTGTTCTGTTCGAAACTGACAGATTTAGTTTCTTCTAAAATTGATTCATAGAAATATCAATGTTTTTCTCCTCGGATAGGACTATTATCCTTTTCATCAAAGTATTTTTGTCCCAAAATTATGGGATCAGATAACCATTTTTCATCCTCTGAATTGAGGATCACCAGGAGTTCTGTATAATTTTTTAAGAATAACTTCGGCTCATTGTTGAGTAATAATACTTCTTTCATAGTTTTGTCCATTGGGACTTTTCCAGAAGAACCTGAATTAGGATTAACCAGGCTTAATTTGCCTTTTCCTTTGATTTGAGAACCCGAATTGGGGCTGCCGAGGCTTAATTTGCCTCTTGGATGTCCTTGACTACTCATCCCTGTAAATATTCGCGGGTAAAAAAATCAGGAAGAGAATTAGTATCTCCTTTTATAAATTCTATTTGAAATTCAAATACTGAAAGAATTGCTTGCCATCTAGCAAAAATATGTTTGGATGCTAGATTTTTAACATCTTTTTCAATAATGTCTTTTGCCGAACTACAATCAATTCGTAACAAAAATTCCTGATTTATTAAATCATCTTGGAATTTGTTAACACAATTGACTATGGCTAACATTTCTTTTTTAACAGTTGAATATTTGACTTGGGCATTTTTCCAAACCCCAGAATGGAATCTGATTAGATCCTCTTTATTAGTTAAATTATTTTTCTGTTTAAGTATGCCACCATAACCTTTGTCAGAGGCATCTGTCTCCACAATTTTTAATCCATTAGGATTAGCCAGAGATAAACAAGGTAACTGTTTAGCTTTAAGTTTTATCTTTTGAACAACTTTAGTATGATCTATAGACCATGGTTCAGGATTTTTACGAAGTCTTTCATAAAGAATTTTGGTGTCAAAAGCTATATCTTTGTAATAATCAGAGATATAGTTAAGACTTCCTAAGAATCGCTGTAATTGTTTTTTATCTCTGATATCATCAGGGAATTTAGAAGCAAATTCTATAGATCTATCAATAGGGATGATTTTCCCTTGACAAATATTATGTCCTAGAAATCGAATATCGGTTTTAAATATCTTCATTTTTGGTGCAGAAATAACTAAACCGTTTTTCTTAATAAGATGAGAAAATGTATTTAGGTGTTTAAAATGTTGATCAATAGAATTGGAAAAGATCAATATATCATCAATATAGACAATACAGAATTCTGTATAGGCATTAAAAATTTCATTCATAATATTCATAAATTCTGAAGGGGCATTTTTTAAACCAAAAGCCATTACATTCCATTCATAGTGTCCAAAAGAAACAGTAAAAGCAGTTTTATACTTATATTGTTCAGCAATTTGAACTTGCCAATAACCTGATTTTAAATCAAATTTAGAAAATATACGGGCATCATTTAAGCGTTTTAAAAGGTCCTTTTTATTAGGAATGGGATAACGAATCCATTGTAACACTTTATTAAGGGGTTTATAATTAATAACTAATCTAGGAATTCCTCGTTCTTGTTCAGCATTTTTATTAACATAGAAAGCTGCACAACTCCAACAGGAAGAGCTTTTCCTAATAAGTTTTTTATCTATGAGACCTTGAATTTCAGTCTTACATAATTCCATATAAATTTTATTCATTTGAATTGGTCTAGCCTTAGTAGGTATCATATTTTCATTAAATCCTTCAATATAGGGTAATTTAACTATATGTTGTTTCCTATCCCAAAAAGCATTAGGAACATCACTACAAATCTCCTTTTGAAATTGTTTTTCTAAAGAAAGAATTTTTTCTTTAATAGTATTTTGCTCTAATTGTTTATCAATCGAAGCATAGCTTATTTCTTGGGATAAAAAATTAATTTGTTTTTATTTTAAAAATAAAGTTTTTTGTAATTGGTTAATATAATTTTCCTTAGGTTTAAAGACAAATTCAAAAACTATCTTTTTTCCTTTTATAATAGTGTGAATTCCACTATTATCTATTCTTTCAATAGGCCAAATAAGGCTTAGAAAAGGTCTTCCTAAGATCACCATTTGAGATAGATTATCAGATAAAACAAAAGGAGTATTAAGACAAATACCATCATTGCATACAAAAACATCTGATAATTTATAATTTATTCTCATAGGAGAACCATTAGCAGTATTCAAGGCATACTTTGTTTTCTCAAAATACCTAGTAGGAATTAAACCTTCTCTTATACAATTAAGGTCGGAACCACTATCAACCAAAGCAATAGTTTCTAAAGTAAATTCTTGATTAATAACCAGGTTTACTTTAATATGCCATCTTTGATTGGTAGGGTGATTTAAGGATAGTAAATCCCCAGTATTTTCTAATTCTGATAAAGGATTAGCATTTGTTTGAATCTGGGATAAGGAAATTTTTTCTCTTAAGGTTTTAATATCTGATTTCAGATTATTAATTTCACCTTTAAGATCAGAAAGAGTAGATCTATTAACCATAAAACTAGAATCAGTATTATAAGAATTAAAAGAAGAAAGGGATTTAGAAGCATTGTCTAAATAACTTTGAAAAGCTTGTCTTCTTTCAACATGATTAGAAATTTTATTAATAACATCTAAAATTAAGGTCTGATCATTACTCAGGACATTAATACTAAGCCTGTTATTTAGCATGTCATAATTTAGAGGAGTCTTTTGATAAAAAACTTTTGTAAATTTTTGATCACTATTAGTGGTATCCATAAAATCATGCTTATTTGGTTTAATTAATCCAATTATATCAGAATAAACCTTATCATGTTTTATAAAAGAGGTAAAATTATTCTTTTTAGGGAATTGATTATTCTCAACAAATTGTTTTTTGAAATTCGAAACAAATTGCCTTTTAAAAAGATCGTGATTAGAACTACTGTATCCAAATTTCTGACGAAAGGATTTTTTGGAAATTTTCCTTTTAAGAAATTGATTATTAAGAACAAATTGTTTTTTGAAAAAGATTCTATTATAGACAGATTTCTGACGGAAAGGTTTTTTAGAGATTTTCCTTTGGGAAATAATATTTTTAATACTAGGTGATAAAACACGTATAGTATTATTGAGTTGATTAGGATATTGTCTTATATTATTATTCTTAGTCAATTCTGAAATAATAATTTTTTTACTAGAAGAAATGAAAGTGACATCATGGGTAACGTCATAAGTGGTATCATGAGTGTCCTTATGAGGGACATCATGCTTATCCTTTAGACTGTCGTTTATATCACTGTCAATTTTCCTAGAAGAAACAAGAATGATATTATCATGGTTATTGTTGATATAATTATCAATTTTTCTAGAAGAAACAAGAATGATCTTATCCTTATCTTCTAGGCTAACGTTAATATCACTGTTAGGTTTCTCAAGAATGACATTATGTTCATCCTCTGGTCTGACATCTCCAATATTTTCAATTTTATCGATTTGAGGTCTATTAACCATATTATCAATATTGATAAATTTACTGATTGGTTGTAAATCTGAAATAATTTTAGTTAACTTTGTCTCTTCTGAGATTGGTTGTTTAGGAACAACTGATTTCAGAGTAATAGATTCATCTTTAGGAGAGATCGATTGCTTGGGGACAGTCGATTTCTGAATAGGTTCATCTATTATAGGAGACTTAGTAGGAAGATTATCAGGTTTAGAGCTTTTATTAACAGTATTGGTCCAATAATTAATATAGCTTTTAGCTACATAAGATTCTAGAATATTACCCATTTCTTGCACATATTGTGCAAATGGAATAATAAATCCAATCTTATCTAAATGCTTATAATAAGTTTTTTTTATAAACGCATGTTGAGCTTCATTATGATTTTCCCAATACCATTTCCGAAGGTCATCATACTCTGAACTATTCCATTCATAATTGATGGTCACTCGGTCAATGATAAATTCTTTGGTTTGGTCTATTGAATACCAAGTAGTATTTTTAAGTCTCTCCCTATAAGGGATTGCCAAAGGATTCATTATATAATAAAACTAGATATGCCAGATAACACGAAAGATAAAGTGTCAATAAGGAGTTAGGGATCATGCAATACTTAACTCATAAGTAATTATGCAGAAATATGAACATAGTAAAACACAGTTTTAATTCATTTTTCATGATTAATGCTGACAGTCAGCGATTTAAGTCAAAACTGATAATTACTTCATATCTTAATTCATAATTTATTTCAACAGTCAACGATTTCTGTCACGGTGAATAATAATCTTATATCCTAGATCATGATGAACTTCAACAGTCAACGTATAAGATCCCTAACGCCAACGGCCACCTGCCTACGGCTAAATGGGAGAAAGACCGTGACAAAGTCTCTATTCATCATAACTTAGAATATTAAATTATTGCTACCGGAGACTACAAGTAGTCCAACGCGACTAGGTAGAAATTAATCATAAATCAAACATAAAATAATTATTAGTCGGAGACTACAGAGTAGTCCAACGCGACTATGTCAAAAAGATTAATCATAAATTCCATTAAGAAAATAAGTAATATTACTAACAAGAGTGTTAAGCAATAGAGGTCGGCATGCACATGAGTGCTCGGTACCTCATCACTGCTGCAGTCAGAGGCCACCAGTAGCAGCATGACAATCGATTCCCCTAGACTAAGGGTTGCAGTGCTCTCTAGGAGTTGCTAATTTCCTTGATTAGTAAGATTAATCATATCTTAACGAAGAACTTGAAACAGTATCATTGTTCTTATAAACTGGATAATTACTGTTAGTCAAGTCAACTACATGTTCCCCAACAGTAATTTACGCTGACATGGCTCTGATACCAAAATTAATGCAGGAATTTAAATAGTTAAATTAAACTAACAAAACAGCGAAAATTACTAAATTTAAAACATAAAATAAAAGACAGAGAAATTAAAGAACAGAAAATTAAAGTAAAGAAGAAGAAGAAGAAGATACTGAAACTTTATTCGCATAAAATTAAAACATAAAGAAAAACAGAGAAAAAGAAAGTAAAAACTTAAAACAGAGAAAAAGAAAAAACTTACAGAATACTTGAGTAATTCACATATAATTCCCCCTGAATAAAGTTTCAGGTGGAAACTACGCACACCAAAATTAAAACTAGAAGGGAAAGGTTACAAGAAAAGCTAAAAGATTATAAGTAGAAGGGAAGAGAAAAGAGAAAGCTTGAGAAAGAGAGAGGGAGAGGGTTTGCTTCTGATTGTTGAAGGCTTCTATGGAAGGCTTGAACGTTGTGGAAGGCTTGTTCTTCCCTTGTGAGAATGCTTCGTTATATAAGCATTTAGAAAATGGAAAGTGGGTCCCAGTTGGAAGTGGGAAGTGGGTCCCAAAGAGCACTTTGAGAGCTTTATGTGAAAAGTGGGTCCCAGTTGATAAGTGGGAAGTGGGTCCCAGTTGGCATCTTGCTAGTGGTGGACCCCATTGAATAGTAAGCACCTTTGTTTTGTCGGTAGAATAATTTTCTTCATTTTGCTAATGTGGGCCCCAGTTGTAAGTGGGTAGGTCCCGGTGAATAAGTATTTATTATTGGCGATATTCGTCTGTGGCAGAATAATTGACGGGTATTGTAGACCCCTCCAGTTGGCTGATTGTCCAGAAAAGTAGATTCTTTCTGAAAGTCGGATAAGTGTATATGGACCCCATTATTAGAGTCGGGTAATTTGAGCGAGGTAATCATTAGTCCTCTCCAAGATCGATATCGTCATTATCTTCGTCATGCTGGGAAGAACTTTGTTGAGAGCAGTGTTGTTTAAGGTCCCACCATGAAACAATAGAGTCACCAGGATAATTGGATTCTTTACTAGTATTAGTGTCCATAGGAGAAATATCTCCAAAAGAGGCTTGAATTTGCTCTTGCATTTCTTGCATAATTCTGATTTTAATTTCCTGAGATGAAAGACTGGGATGGGCTTTTGTTAATTTTTCCCTGAGAATTGAAACAGGATTGGAATTAGAAGGTTCTTTAACAACCGGTGATGGAGTATGCCTGGAAGCATATAATTGTTCCAATTTCTGGATGTCAGGAGTAATATTTTCTAATTTTTTCTCAATGGGACATTTGGCCCACCATTTATAATGGTATTGTCTACAAAGACCATGAAGGCCCTCAAAGGCTTGGAATTGGCAACTGTAAGTCCAGACCCAAATCCATGGGATTAAATAATCCGCTAGGAAAAAGAGGAATGATTTTCCTCGAATAGTATCACAACCTTCGAACAAGTGATGGAATTGAAGGTAGGGTTTAAAAAGAGCTTTTAGCTCAGGTGGTAAATAATCCAAATTAGGACCAAATTTGAAGAACCAATTGTAAAACCAATTAGGAATTTCGTTGTTATCTTTTTTGAAATCTTCATCAAAATAGAGGAACCAAGAGTGTTTCCTCTGAGGATTTTGGTAAAAGAAAGAATAGGACCATGCGTCCATATAATCCCAATAATTATAGGTTTGATTGTAATTATGGTATGGACCACGTAATTCCCGTAATTTATTGGGATCACCCTAATCAGAAGATTTGAGGACCATGTGAATCATTGCTTTACTGTAAGCAATAGGAGAATTAAGGGTATTACCCTTTCTGTTATGTTCGAAACTGACAGATTTAGTTTCTTCTAAAATTGATTCATAGAAATATCTATGTTTTCCTCCTCGGATAGGACTATTATCCTTTTCATCAAAGTATTTTTGTCCCAAAATTATGGGATCAGATAACCATTTTTCATCCTCTGAATTGAGGATCACCAAGAGTTCTGTATAATTTTTTAAGAATAACTTCGGCTCATTGTTGAGTAATAATACTTCTTTCATAGTTTTGTCCATTGGGACTTTTCCAGAAGAACCTGAATTAGGATTAACTGGGCTTAATTTGCCTTTTCCTTTGATTTGAGAACCCAAATTGGGGCTGCCGAGGCTTAATTTGCCTCTTGAATGTCCTTGACTACTCATCCCTGTAAATATTCGCGGGTAAGAAAATCAGGAAGAGAATTAGTATCTCCTTTTATAAATTCTATTTGAAATTCAAATACTGAAAGAATTGCTTGCCATCTAGCAAAAATATGTTTGGATGCAAGATTTTTAACATCTTTTTCAATAATGTCTTTTGCCGAACTACAATCAATTCGTAACAAAAATTCCTGATTTATCAAATCATCCTGGAATTTGTTAACACAATTGACTATGGCTAACATTTCTTTTTTAACAGTTGAATATTTGACTTGGGCATTTTTCCAAACCCCAGAATGGAATCTGATTAGATCCTCTTGATTAGTTAAATTATTTTTCTGTTTAAGTATGCCACCATATCCTTTGTCAGAGGTATCTGTTTCCACAATTTTTAATCCATTAGGATTAGCCAGAGATAAACAAGGTAATTGTTTAGCTTTTAGTTTTATCTTTTGAACAGCTTTAGTATGATCTATAGACCATGGTTCAGGATTTTTACGAAGTCTTTCATAAAGAATTTTAGTGTCGAAAGCTATATCTTTGTAATAATCAGAGATATAGTTAAGACTTCCTAAGAATCGCTGTAATTGTTTTTTATCTCTGATATCATCAGGAAATTTAGAAGCAAATTCTATAGATCTATTAATAGGGATAATTTTCCCTTGACAAATATTATGTCCTAGAAATCGAATATCGGTTTTAAATAACTTCATTTTTGGTGCAGAAACAACTAAACCGTTTTTCTTAATAAGATGAGAAAATGTATTTAGGTGTTTAAAATGTTGATCAATAGAATTGGGAAAGATCAATATATCATCAATATAGACAATACAGAATTCTGTATAGGCATTAAAAATTTCATTCATAATATTCATAAATTCTGAAGGGGCATTTTTTAAACCAAAAGCCATTACATTCCATTCATAGTGTCCAAAAGGAACAGTAAAAGCAGTTTTATACTTATCTTGTTCAGCAATTTGAACTTGCCAATAACCTGATTTTAAATCAAATTTAGAAAATATTCGGGCATCATTTAAGCGTTTTAATAAGTCCTTTTTATTAGGAATAGGATAACGAATCCATTGTAAAACTTTATTAAGGGGTTTATAATTAATGACCAATCTAGAAATTCCTCGTTCTTGTTCAGCATTTTTATTAACATAAAAGGCTGCACAACTCCAACAGGAAGAACTTTTCCTAATAAGTCTTTTATCTAAAAGATTTTGAATTTCAGTCTTGCATAATTCCATATAAATTTTATTCATTTGAATAGGTCTAGCCTTAGTAGGTATCATGTTTTCATTAAAACCTTCAATATAAGGTAGATTAACAATGTGTTGTTTCCTATCCCAAAAGGCATTAGGAACATCACTACAAATTTCTTTTTGAAATTGTTTTTCCAAAGAAATAATTTTTTCTTTAATAATACTTTGCTCCAATTGTTTATTAATTGAAGCATAGCTTATTTCTTGGGATAAAAAGTTAATTTGTTTTTCTTTTAAAAATAAAGTTTCTTGTAATTGATTAATATAATTAACTTTATTTTTAAAGACAAATTCAAAGATTATCTTTTTTCCCTTTATAGTAGTGTGAATACCATTATTATCTATTCTTTCGATCGGCCAAATAAGGCTTAAAAAGGGTCTACCTAAAATTACCATTTGAGACAGGTTATCAGATAAAACAAAAGAAGTATTAATACAAATACCATCATTGCAAACAAAAACATCTGATAATTTATAATTTATTCTCATAGGAGAACCATTAGCAGTATTCAATGCATACTTAGTTTTTTCAAAGTACTTAGTAGGAATTAAACCTTCTCTTATACAATTAAGGTCAGAACCACTATCAACCAAAGCAATAGATTCTAAAGTAAATTCCTGATTAATTACCAGTTTTACTTTAATATGCCATCGCCTATTGGTAGAGTAAATTAAGGATAGTAATTCTCCAGTGGTTTCTATCTCTGGTGAAAAATTTGTTTGATTTTGAAATAAGGAAATTTTCTTATTTAAGATCTTAATTTCTGATTTAAGATTATTAATTTCACCTTTAAGGTCAGAAATAGTAGATTTACTAATTATAGAATTAGAACCAGTATTATGAAAATTATTATTAAAAGAAGAAAGAGTCATAGAAGAATTTATATATTTATCTAAAGCTTGTCTTCTTTCAACAGGATTAGTTATTTTATTAATAACCTCTAGAATATCAAATTGATTATTACTCAAGACATTAATACTAGTCCTGTTAATTGATGTGTCATGATTAAGAAAAGGGTTTTGATAACCATAATCTTCTAATTTTGATCCACTATTAGTGATATCCATAAAACATTGTATAAAAGGTTTTTTATTAGAACATTGACTAAAAACCCATTGTTTTTTGGAATCCAAAACAATTTGTCTTTTAAAAAGATTCTGATTAAAACTACTGTATCCAAATTTCTGACGAAAGGGTTTTTTGGAAATTTTCCATTGGGAAATTATATTTTTAATACTAGGTGATAAAACACTTATAGTATTATCAAATTGATTAGGATATTGTCCTATTTCATTATTCTCAGTTAATTCTGAAATAATTTCTTGTCTAGAAGAAATGAAAGTGACATCGTGGGTGACGTCATAAGTGACATCATGATTGTCCTTATGAGAGACATCATGCTTATCCTTTAGACTATCGTTAATATCACTGTCCATTGTCCTAGAAGAAATAAGAATGATATTATCATGTTTATTGTTGATATAATTATCAACTTTTCTAGAAGAAATAAAAATGACCTCATCCTTATCTTCTAGGCTGACGTTAATATCACTGTTAGTTTTCTCAAGAATGACATCATGTTCATTCTCTGGTCTGACGTTGATATTACTGTCAACGTTTCTTCTAGAAGAAACGAGAATGGTATCATTATTATCTCCATTATACTTATCTTTATCAGATACCTTATTGGGTACAGTATTCATATCCCGTGATAAAGTAATAGTATTATTATCAGTTGAAGTCTTGATTGGTTGATCTTGACTTAAATTCTTGTTTTGTAAAATAAATTCTTTTTCAGGAGAACCATAGATTTTTCCCCATAAACTCCATGTATCTGGATTAGTTTTATTAACTTTATTCTCATTATTGATAATTTTACTGTCAATTGGTTGTAAATCTGGAATAACCTTAATAAACTTTGTCTCTTCTGAGATTGGTTGTTTGAGAACAACTGATTTCAGAATAACAGATTCATCTGTTGTAGGAGACTTAGTAGGAAGATTATCAGGTTTAGAATTTTTATTAACAGTATTAGTCCAATTGTTATAAAATTCTTGAATGACACATGATTCTAAAGTCTTATCCCATTTTAGCACATAATGCGCGAATGGAATAATACTTTTAGTATTATTCAAATATTTGTAATAATTTTCTTTTAAGAATTCATGTTGTTCATCATTATACTGATCCTTATACCATAGTCGAAAGGTATTATATTTAGGATCTTTCCATTCATTATTAATGGCCACTCGATTAATAATAAATTTATCTGTTGATTGTACAGAAGAAATCCCTCTAGAATTATTAATTTCTTCCATATATATATTATTTTGATTCATCTTTAAAATTAAAGAAAGCTTAAATAAAGTAGAATAACACGAAAGTGAAGATGTCAATAAGGAGTTAGAGATCATATAGTACTTAACCCATAAGTAATTATTCAGAAATAAGAACATAGTAAAATACAGTTTTAATTCATTTTTCATGATTAATGCTGACAGTCAGCGATTTAAGTCAAAACTGATAATTACTTCATATCTTAATTCATAATTTATTTCAACAGTCAACGATTTCTGTCACGGTGAATAATAATCTTATATCCTAGATCATGATGAACTTCAACAGTCAACGTATAAGATCCCTAACGCCAACGGCCACCTGCCTACGGCTAAACGGGAGAAAGACCGTGACAGTCTCTATTCATCATAACTTAGAATACAAAATTATTACTACCGGAGACTACAAGTAGTCCAACGCGACTAGATAGAAATTAATCATAAATCAAACATAAAATAATTATTAGTCGGAGACTACAGAGTAGTCCAACGCGACTATGTCAAAAAGATTAATCATAAATTCCATTAAGAAAATAGGTAATATTACTAACAAGAGTGTTAAGCAATAGAGGTCGGCATGCACATGAGTGCTCGGTACCTCATCACCGCTGCGGTCAGAGGCCACCAATAGCAGCATGACAATCGATTCCCCTAGACTAAGGGTTGCAGTGCTCTCTAGGAGTTGCTAATTTCCTTGATTAGGAATATTAATCATATCTTAACGAAGAACTTGAAACAGTATCATCGTTCTTATAAACTGGATAATTACTTTAACCAAAGATACTTGACTATGGATGAAGACCACTACAGTAAATAAAGCAAATCAAAGGTATAAAGGAATCTAATAATGCTATTCCTCATGGTTTATATAATAAGAATTCTACTTTTAATCCTACCCCATCAGAAATGAATTTTTCTATTAATACAATAGAACTTATCAATGATTTTAAAATAAATCGTGTGGCCATCAATAATGAATGGAAAGATCCTAAATACAATACTTTTCGAAAATGGTATAAGGATCAGTATAATGACGAACAACATGAATTTTTAAAAGAAAATTTTTATAAGTATTTGAATGATACTAAGAGTATTATTCCATTTGCGCATTATGTGCTAAGATGGGATAGGACCTTAGAAATTAGTGTTATTCAAGAATTTTTTAACAATTGGACTACTACTGAAGGTAAAAATATTAAGGCTATTTATCCTCCTACCCAGCCTTTAAAATTACTTAATGAATCTTCTGTTCTAGAAACTATTGCATATATTTTACCCTCCGATAATAAAACGGAATTAGATAAAGTCTTTAAACAATCTAATTATACGAATCTATGTCTTCAAACAATTGAAAAGCAATTAATTCGTATTGAAGATGCTATTCACAAACCCGAAACCAATAAAGAGGTTTGTCCGGTGAACATTAAACCTCCTCATGATATGAAGCTTAATTTGGGAAATAATGATAAATTAAGTCAGAACGATTTTATGGAGGAACTTACTAAGAAATTAAAGAATATCAAATTAACCAATAATCATATTGCGGTATTATCTCAGAATGGTGACTTATCTAATGAGAATATTGAGGAATTTCAAAATATATTACAAAACATGGAACAAGAAGTTAATGAACGTGAATTTAACAAATCAAATAAAGCCAAAATACCACCTACTAGGACCTATTATCCCAGGCCTACCCCGGCTGATGTTCTTAATGAAGAAGATTATATTTCCATACAAACATCTTATAGTGCTAAGACCATATATGAATGGAATATAGACAGTTTATCTGAATATATTATCTATGTCACCTTACATAGGATTCTTATGTTCGCTACTGTCTGTAAAAATTCTAATAATACTGATCAGCAAACGGCCGGCTGTATTGTAGCGGGTTTTACGGGGCAATTAAAAGGATGGTGGGATAACCTTCTTACCCCTAGCCAAAGAGAAGAAATTCTTGGTTCTGTTAAAATAGAAATCAATACCTCTGGACAACAATCCCATGTCCAAGATGCTGTTTATACACTAATTCAAACTATAATTAAACATTTTATTGGTAATACCATAACTGCTAATGAAAGAGGTAAAGATCTCCTCATAAATTTGAAATGCCCAACTTTAACTCATTTTCGATGGTATAAAGATGTCTTTATGACCAAAATTACTAATAGACATGATGGTAATAATGCTTTTTGGAAAGAAAAATTTATTTCTGGATTACCTATTCTTTTTGCTGAAAAAGTCAAAAATAGACTTAAAAATAAACATGATGGAATTCAAATTCCTTATGATTTTTACACTTATGGTGAACTGATTGGAGAATGTACTTCTGAAGGATTAGCTCTTTGTAATGATATTCGTCTTAAGAATCAACTTAAGAAACAAAATTTAACTGGGAGAAAAGAGTTAGGCCAATTTTGTGAACAATTTGGGTATGATATGCCTAAACAACAAAAAGATAAAACTATATCATCCCCTAAAAGATTTTCTAAGAAATATTTTCGAAGGAAACCTTTTAAAAGACCTGACCAGGTTTTACCTAATTCATCCTCTAAAGAGAATAAAAAGAATGTCAAAAATATTACTTGCCATAAATGTGGTAAAATAGGTCATTATGCTAATCGGTGTTATTCTAAAATCGACATTCGTAAACAAATTAACGAATTAGTCATTGATGATAATATTAAGAAACAAATTAACAAAATTTTTGACAATAATGAAGCTTCTAGTAGCTACTATTCGGATGATTCTTCTGATCAAATCATGGAAGTGGAAGAACTCACTAATAGTGAATCTGATAATAGTCATCAGTCAGGGAAAGGATGTTCTACACACTGTAAGACTTCCCAAGACTATTACAAGGCTATCATTGACATGAACGGCCTTAGTATTAATGTTTTGTCTGAAAATCAGACTCTTATTCTTGATATGATTGATAATATTGTCGACCCTTTAGAAAAAAGACAGGCTATTGAAAAATATATAAAGGATTCCTATAATAATAGGTATAATTCTAGTATTATAGAACCTTATTCATTACAAAAGGTTTTCGACAGAATAGAATCAAAACCTTTAACTAAAGAAGTTCCCATTTCTGAATTTAGAAAAGAAATGAATAATTTAAAAACCGAAATTAATAATCTAAAATGGAGAATTACTCGTTTAGAAACAAAAGATAATCTTCCTCTTATCAATGCTGAGGAAACTAGAGGATTATTATCCTTAGATAATAATATTAACCAAAAATGGTATGTCAATATCAAGTTAATTATCCAGGATTTTGTTTTAGAAACTATTGCCCTAATAGACAGTGGGTCTGACCTAAATTGTATAAGGCAAAATCTGGTACCTTCTAGGTATTTTGAAAAGGTCAATTATGCATTAAATACTGCAAATAGTTCTTCTATAGAAATAAATAGTAAATTATCAAATGTTTTAATATGTCATAATACTATTCGTATTAAAACCCAATTCATTTTATCTGATACTTTATCCCAAATGATAATTTTAGGGAAACCTTTTTTAAGCCTTATTTGGCCAATTGAACGAATCGATGATGAAGGAATTCATACTATCCTTATGGGGAAAAAAGTTAGGTTTGAATTTATCATAAAACCTGATAAGGACTATAGCCATCAATTAAAAGAAAAAATGATTTTTGAAATACCTGAGGAACCTTCTAGTTCTGACATTAATATTCCTCTTTCTTTGTAACAGGTAATCTATTTATAAAATCAATTCTTGTCTAGTAAGATAATTATCTTTATCCTAATTAAAGGATTATGATCGAGTCTTAAAGACAATATTTGCTTTAATTTTGCAGAAATGACTCCTCATGGTCAAGCAAATAATCCTAATTCGGATTCTACTAAAAGAAAGGGTAAAATACTTTACTCTCCTCCCGAATGGGAAAAATCAAATAATCCTAATTCGGATTCTAATAAAAGAAAGGGTGAAATGCTTTACTCTCCTCCCGAATGGGAAAAATTATCTCCTGCTTTAAAAGAAAGGAAACGGAATATCAGTAAATCTTCTATTGAAGATAATAATACCAGATCATATCTGAAGAATTCCAATGAATTAATTTTTGATCTAACTAATAGAGATATGATGTGGCTATATTCACCTATTTACTAGGGTTATAAAAATTTTAACCCAGAGACTAATAGTCCATCCCAAATTCTTGAACGTAGAGAATTCTACGAATCTATTTTAATTACGACTGGTTCAGTCTCTTTTTCCAAGGTTAATAACCAATTCTCTAAATCTTATAGAGATGCACTTATTCATAAAATAATAGAACCTCCCGAATGGGGAGAACCTTTTATTACCAAGCCCCTTATTGGTCCCTTTCCTCATTTCAACAACTTACGGACCTTTACCCATTGGGACTATATGGATGCATGGGTCTATACCTTCTTTCTTCAAATTCCCCAACATGAATATTTTTGGAATTTTTCATTTTCCCCTGATTTTAGTGGGACAATACCCACATGGTTTTCTAACTGGTGGTTTAAATTCAACCCTGCTATGGACTATATTGCCACTGATGTTACAATCCTAAATTACCACTTCAGATTAAGTGCCAATGGTAAAATAGATTTGACAGATTACAATCCGCCTTTCTCATGGAATATTATGGGAAATGATCCACAATTGAACCGATTTTTTCAGAATATGAATTTATTGGAAAAAATCATCAGTCCAAATCAATAAAGAAATTTACCAATCTATAAACCAGCCTGAACTGAATGGGGCCCATATACACTTATCCGACTTCCAGAAAGAATCTACTTTTTAATCAGCCAACTGGAGGGGTCTACAATACCCATCAATTATTCTGCCACGGACGAATCTCACCAATAGCATAATGCCCAATGCTCAAATTACCAGACTCCAAATATGAAGTCCAGAAATTACTCTACCGACAATAAATGCTTATTATTCACCGGGACCTACCCACTTACAACTGGGGCCCACATTAGCAAAATGAAGAAAATTATTCTACCGACAAATAAAGGTGCTTACTATTCAATGGGGTCCACCACTAGCAAGATGCCAACTGGGACCCACTTCCCACTTATCAACTGGGACCCACTTTTCACATAATGCTCTCAAAGTGCTCTTTGGGACCCACTTCCCACTTCCAACTGGGACCCACTTTCCACTTTCTAAATGCTTATATGACGAAGCATTCTCAAAAGCTTGAAAAAACAAGTCTTCCACAACGTTCAAGCCTTCCATAGAAGCCTTCAACAATCGTGAAGCAAACCCTCTCCTCTCTCTCAAGCCTTTTCTTCTCCCCTCTCCTCTATTTGTAATCTTTTCGCTGTTCTTGTAACCTTTCCATTATAGTTTAATTTTGGTGTGCGTAGTTTCCACCTGAAACTTTATTCAGGGGGAATTATATATGTGAATTACTCAAGTATTCTGTAAGTTTTTACTTTCTTTTTCTCTGTTTTTCTTTATGTTTTAATTTTATGTGAATAAAGTTTTTGTTCTTCTTCCTCTTCTTCTTCTTTATTTTCTTCTGTTCTTCTTCTTCTTCTTTACTTTCTTTAATTTCTGTCTTTTAATTTTATGTTTGTTTAATTGTTTAATTTTATGTTTATGTTTTAGATTTTAGTAATTTTCGCTGTTTTGTTAGTTTAATTTAACTGTTTAAATTCCTGCTTTTAAAACATAAATATAAATACAGTAAATAAAGCTAAAAGATACTTGACTATGGATGAAGACCACTACAGTAAATATAATTACAGAAACCTTAAAACATAAAATTAAAAGACAGAAATTAAAACAGAAAAGTAAAAACAGAAAATAAAGAAGAAGAAGAACAGAAGAAAATACGAAACTTTATTCACATGAAATTAAAGACTAAAATTTACAAAATAAAAGAAAAAGAAAAGAAAAACTTACAGAATACTTGAGTAATTCACATATAATTCCCCCTGAATAAAGTTTCAGGTGGAAACTACGCACACCAAAATTAAACTATAATGGAAAGGTTACAAGAAAAGCGAAAAGATTACAAATAGAGGAGAGGGGAGAAGAAAAGGCTTGAGAGAGAAGAGAGGGTTTGCTTCACGATTGTTGAAGGCTTCTATGGAAGGCTTGAACGTTGTGGAAGACTTGTTCTTCTCTTGTGAGAATGCTTCGTTATATAAGCATTTAGAAAGTGGGAAGTGGGTCCCAAAGAGCACTTTGAGAGCATTATGTGGAAAGTGGGTCCTAGTTGATAAGTGGGAAGTGGGTCCCAGTTGGCATCTTGCTAGTGGTGGACCCCATTAAATAGTAAGCACCTTTGTTTTGTCGGTAGAATAATTTTCTTCATTTTGCTAATGTGGGCCCCAGTTGTAAGTGGGTAGGTCCCGGTGAATAATAAGTATTTATTGTCGGCGATATTCGTCCGTGGTAGAATAATTGACGAGTATTGTAGACCCCTCCAGTTGGCTGATTGTCCAGTAGATTTTATCTGGAAGTCGGATAAGTGTATACAGACCCCATTATTAGAGTCGGGTAATTTTGGCGAGGTAATCATTAGTCCTCTCCAAGATCGATATCGTCATTATCTTCGTCATGCTGGGAAGAGCTATGTTGAGAGCAGTCTTGTTTAAGGTCCCACCATGAAACAATAGAGTTACCAGGAAAATTGGATTCTTTACTGGTATTGGAGTTAGTGTCCATAGGAGAAATATCTCCAAAAGAGGCTTGAATTTGCTCTTGCATTTCCTGCATAATTCTGATTTTAATTTCCTGGGATGAAAGACTGGGATGGGCCTTTGTTAATTTTTCCCTGAGAATTGAAACAGGATTGGAAGTAGAAGGTTCTTTAACAACCGGTGATGGAGTATGCCTGGAGGCATATAATTGTTCCAATTTCTGAATGTCAGGAGTAATATTTTCTAATTTTTTATCAATGGGACATTTGGCCCACCATTTGTAATGGTATTGTCTGCAAAGACCATGAAGGCCCTCAAAAGCTTGGAATTGGCAACTGTAAGTCCAGACCCAAATCCATGGGATTAAATAATCCGCTAGGAAAAAGAGGAATGATTTTCCTCGAATAGTATCACAACCTTCGAACAAGTGATGGAATTGAAGATAGGGTTTAAAAAGAGCTTTTAGCTCAGGTGGTAAATAATCCAAATTAGGACCAAATTTAAAGAACCAATTGTAAAACCAATTAGGAATTTCGTTGTTATCTTTTTTGAAATCTTCATCAAAATAGAGGAACCAAGAGTGTTTCCTCTGAGGATTTTGGTAAAAGAAAGAATAGGACCATGCGTCCATATAATCCCAATAATTATAGGTTTGATTGTAATTATGGTATGGACCACGTAATTCCCGTAATTTCTTGGGATCACCCCAATCAGAAGATTTGGGGACCATGTGAATCATTGTTTTACTGTAAGCAATAGGAGAATTAAGGGTATTACCCTTTCTGTTCTGTTCGAAACTGACAGATTTAGTTTCTTCTAAAATTGATTCATAGAAATATCTATGTTTTCCTCCTCGGATAGGACTATTATCCTTTTCATCAAAGTATTTTTGTCCCAAAATTATGGGATCAGATAACCATTTTTCATCCTCTGAATTGAGGATCACCAGGAGTTCTGTATAATTTTTTAAGAATAACTTCGGCTCATTGTTGAGTAATAATACTTCTTTCATAGTTTTGTCCATTGGGACTTTTCCAGAAGAACCTGAATTAGGATTAACCAGGCTTAATTTGCCTTTTCCTTTGATTTGAGAACCCGAATTGGGGCTGCCGAGGCTTAATTTGCCTCTTGGATGTCCTTGACTACTCATCCCTGTAAATATTCGCGGGTAAGAAAATCAGGAAGAGAATTAGTATCTCCTTTTATAAATTCTATTTGAAATTCAAATACTGAAAGAATTGCTTGCCATCTAGCAAAAATATGTTTGGATGCTAGATTTTTAACATCTTTTTCAATAATGTCTTTTGCCGAACTACAATCAATTCGTAACAAAAATTCCTGATTTATTAAATCATCTTGGAATTTGTTAACACAATTGACTATGGCTAACATTTCTTTTTTAACAGTTGAATATTTGACTTGGGCATTTTTCCAAACCCCAGAATGGAATCTGATTAGATCCTCTTTATTAGTTAAATTATTTTTCTGTTTAAGTATGCCACCATAACCTTTGTCAGAGGCATCTGTCTCCACAATTTTTAATCCATTAGGATTAGCCAGAGATAAACAAGGTAACTGTTTAGCTTTAAGTTTTATCTTTTGAACAGCTTTAGTATGATCTATAGACCATGGTTCAGGATTTTTACGAAGTCTTTCATAAAGAATTTTGGTGTCAAAAGCTATATCTTTGTAATAATCAGAGATATAGTTAAGACTTCCTAAGAATCGCTGTAATTGTTTTTTATCTCTGATATCATCAGGGAATTTAGAAGCAAATTCTATAGATCTATCAATAGGGATGATTTTCCCTTGACAAATATTATGTCCTAGAAATCGAATATCGGTTTTAAATATCTTCATTTTTGGTGCAGAAATAACTAAACCGTTTTTCTTAATAAGATGAGAAAATGTATTTAGGTGTTTAAAATATTGATCAATAGAATTGGAAAAGATCAATATATCATCAATATAGACAATACAGAATTCTGTATAGGCATTAAAAATTTCATTCATAATATTCATAAATTCTGAAGGGGCATTTTTTAAACCAAAAGCCATTACATTCCATTCATAGTGTCCAAAAGAAACAGTAAAAGCAGTTTTATACTTATCTTGTTCAGCAATTTGAACTTGCCAATAACCTGATTTTAAATCAAATTTAGAAAATATACGGGCATCATTTAAGCGTTTTAAAAGGTCCTTTTTATTAGGAATGGGATAACGAATCCATTGTAACACTTTATTAAGGGGTTTATAATTAATAACTAATCTAGGAATTCCTCGTTCTTGTTCAGCATTTTTATTAACATAGAAAGCTGCACAACTCCAACAGGAAGAGCTTTTCCTAATAAGTTTTTTATCTATGAGACCTTGAATTTCAGTCTTACATAATTCCATATAAATTTTATTCATTTGAATTGGTCTAGCCTTAGTAGGTATCATATTTTCATTAAATCCTTCAATATAGGGTAATTTAACTATATGTTGTTTCCTATCCCAAAAAGCATTAGGAACATCACTACAAATCTCCTTTTGAAATTGTTTTTCTAAAGAAAGAATTTTTTCTTTAATAGTATTTTGCTCTAATTGTTTATCAATCGAAGCATAGCTTATTTCTTGGGATAAAAAATTAATTTGTTTTTCTTTTAAAAATAAAGTTTTTTGTAATTGGTTAATATAATTTTCCTTAGGTTTAAAGACAAATTCAAAAACTATCTTTTTTCCTTTTATAATAGTGTGAATTCCACTATTATCTATTCTTTCAATAGGCCAAATAAGGCTTAGAAAAGGTCTTCCTAAGATCACCATTTGAGATAGATTATCAGATAAAACAAAAGGAGTATTAAGACAAATACCATCATTGCATACAAAAACATCTGATAATTTATAATTTATTCTCATAGGAGAACCATTAGCAGTATTCAAGGCATACTTTGTTTTCTCAAAATACCTAGTAGGAATTAAACCTTCTCTTATACAATTAAGGTCGGAACCACTATCAACCAAAGCAATAGTTTCTAAAGTAAATTCTTGATTAATAACCAGGTTTACTTTAATATGCCATCTTTGATTGGTAGGGTGATTTAAGGATAGTAAATCCCCAGTATTTTCTAATTCTGATAAAGGATTAGCATTTGTTTGAATCTGGGATAAGGAAATTTTTTCTCTTAAGGTTTTAATATCTGATTTCAGATTATTAATTTCACCTTTAAGATCAGAAAGAGTAGATCTATTAACCATAAAACTAGAATCAGTATTATAAGAATTAAAAGAAGAAAGGGATTTAGAAGCATTGTCTAAATAACTTTGAAAAGCTTGTCTTCTTTCAACATGATTAGAAATTTTATTAATAACATCTAAAATTAAGGTCTGATCATTACTCAGGACATTAATACTAAGCCTGTTATTTAGCATGTCATAATTTAGAGGAGTCTTTTGATAAAAAACTTTTGTAAATTTTTGATCACTATTAGTGGTATCCATAAAATCATGCTTAACTGGTTTAATTAATCCAATTATATCAGAATAAACCTTATCATGTTTTATAAAAGAGGTAAAATTATTCTTTTTAGGGAATTGATTATTCTCAACAAATTGTTTTTTGAAATTCGAAACAAATTGCCTTTTAAAAAGATCGTGATTAGAACTACTGTATCCAAATTTCTGACGAAAGGATTTTTTGGAAATTTTCCTTTTAAGAAATTGATTATTAAGAACAAATTGTTTTTTGAAAAAGATTCAATTATAGACAGAATTCTGACGGAAAGGTTTTTTAGAGATTTTCCTTTGGGAAATAATATTTTTAATACTAGGTGATAAAACACGTATAGTATTATTGAGTTAATTAGGATATTGTCTTATATTATTATTCTTAGTCAATTCTGAAATAATAATTTTTTTACTAGAAGAAATGAAAGTGACATCATGGGTAACGTCATAAGTGGTATCATGAGTGTCCTTATGAGGGACATCATGCTTATCCTTTAGACTGTCGTTAATATCACTGTCAATTTTCCTAGAAGAAACAAGAATGATATTATCATGGTTATTGTTGATATAATTATCAATTTTTCTAGAAGAAACAAGAATGATCTTATCCTTATCTTCTAGGCTAACGTTAATATCACTGTTAGGTTTCTCAAGAATGACATTATGTTCATCCTCTAGTCTGACATCTCCAATATTTTCAATTTTATCGATTTGAGGTCTATTAACCATATTATCAATATTGATAAATTTACTGATTGGTTGTAAATCTGAAATAATTTTAGTTAACTTTGTCTCTTCTGAGATTGGTTGTTTAGGAACAACTTATTTCAGAGTAATAGATTCATCTTTAGGAGAGATCGATTGCTTGGGGACAGTCGATTTCTGAATAGGTTCATCTATTATAGGAGACTTAGTAGGAAGATTATCAGGTTTAGAGCTTTTATTGACAGTATTGGTCCAATAATTAATATAGCTTTTAGCTACATAAGATTCTAGAATATTTTCTTGCACATATTGTGCAAATGGAATAATAAATCCAATCTTATCTAAATGCTTATAATAAGTTTTTTTTATAAACGCATGTTGAGCTTCATTATGATTTTCCCAATACCATTTTCGAAGGTCATCATACTCTGAACTATTCCATTCATAATTGATGGCCACTCGGTCAATGATAAATTCTTTGGTTTGGTCTATTGAATACCAAGTAGTATTTTTAAGTCTCTCCCTATAAGGGATTGCCAAAGGATTCATTATATAATAAAACTAGATATGCCAGATAACACGAAAGATAAAGTGTCAATAAGGAGTTAGGGATCATGCAATACTTAACTCATAAGTAATTATGCAGAAATATGAACATAGTAAAACACAGTTTTAATTCATTTTTCATGATTAATGCTGACAGTCAGCGATTTAAGTCAAAACTGATAATTACTTCATATCTTAATTCATAATTTATTTCAACAGTCAACGATTTCTGTCACGGTGAATAATAATCTTATATCCTAGATCATGATGAACTTCAACAGTCAACGTATAAGATCCCTAACGCCAACGGCCACCTGCCTACGGCTAAACGGGAGAAAGACCGTGACAAAGTCTCTATTCATCATAACTTAGAATATTAAATTATTGCTACCGGAGACTACAAGTAGTCCAACGCGACTAGGTAGAAATTAATCATAAATCAAACATAAAATAATTATTAGTCGGAGACTACAGAGTAGTCCAACGCGACTATGTCAAAAAGATTAATCATAAATTCCATTAAGAAAATAAGTAATATTACTAACAAGAGTGTTAAGCAATAGAGGTCGGCATGCACATGAGTGCTCGGTACCTCATCACTGCTGCAGTCAGAGGCCACCAGTAGCAGCATGACAATCGATTCCCCTAGACTAAGGGTTGCAGTGCTCTCTAGGAGTTGCTAATTTCCTTGATTAGTAAGATTAATCATATCTTAACGAAGAACTTGAAACAGTATCATTGTTCTTATAAACTGGATAATTACTGTTAGTCAAGTCAACTACATGTTCCCCAACAGTAATTTACGCTGACATGGCGCTGATACCAAAATTATTCAGCGCCATGTCAGCGTAAACTAGAGGTGCTGACATGGCGCTGACATGGCGCTGAATAATTCTGGACTTACTGGGGAGTTAGTGGTGGACTTACTTAACCCAAATTTAGTAAATAATTGAACAAAACCTTCAATGCGGTGAATAAAAAGCTTGGTGATAATTCCTTGGCCAACTTTGTTGTAAGAGCTTGGTTAATCACTGCTCAGAACATGAATGTGGTTATTAAGGACTAATAGAGCAAATAGTTTTACTTTTATTTTTGAAACTAATTCACAATATGAATGCTCAAATGGTATGTTCGTGAATATCCATTAATGCATGACCAGAAGTCCTATTCTTAAGTGTAGAGCATGGACCAATACATCCTGAGGCCATGCTAAATGGTAGAGACTTTGTTGATCACCTGTGTAACTAGGCAAGTAGCAATTGTCATCCCAAACCAGGCATGAAAATTTTAGTATTTCAGGTTGTACTTGTTTATTGAAAAAATTACAGCACAAATTAAGCATGCCTACATATGGATTGCTTATTAGCATTCAGACGAGGTGCACAAATGGATTCGACGAAAAATAAGTCTCTACTCTCAACCTACTACAGACATAAGAGAGTGCTTAGAGGGTTTCAAACCATGGCTGCAGGGAGAACACCTAAATTGCTTAATAATCATGCATTTTTTTTTTTTAACTTCATTCATGCACAGTCGAAATGTCTCCAACGTGTTACTGAGAAACTATAAATAGTGCTAATATGACAGTTGAATATTCAAGCAGATCAAACAATATGCAGAAAGTAAATAACACACAGAAATTTTTAACGTGGTAAAACCCAATATGGGAAACGTCCACGGTTGTCCTCACGACAACAAATAAATCCACTAGATGAAAAGAGATTTACAAACCTATCAACTACCTGCAATCACTGCGAGTTGACACTACCGGTTATCTCTAACACCTTGACTTCACCAGAGCACCTTGATGTACGCACAAGACACTCGACTTCTTGATGAACACACAAGAAGACTCGAAGCCGATCTATGTAACAAGCTTACACCAGAGTTCCTTGATGAACACACAAGGATACTCGACTTCTTGATGAACACACAAGAAGACTCGAAGCTAAATCAATATAAACAATAATGAAGAAGAAGATGAATGGGGAAGAAGAAGATGAGTTCAATCACCAAAACCACCTAAACCAAAACCTAAACAAACTCCAAGAAACAAGAGGTGAATTGGACGGCCAAAGAACTAACTTGTTCATTGGAAGAGAAACCCTATTTATACTTAGGGTTGGAAACCAAGGAAAATGGGCCGAAATAGTGCAAACCGACTTTGGACGTACGTACGTCGATATGACGTTCGTACGTCTCCACACGAAAATAAGCCTGCTGTCTACTTGGACGTACGAACGTCCTGTAAAGGTACGTACGTCCAGAGCACAAACTTCTCTGCTGCCTAACCATACGTACGAACGTCCTTAAGAGGTACGTACGTTTACCACGGTGAAGGTTCTGCTGACTACTTGGACGTACGAACGTCCTAAGAAGGTACGTACGTCCTGAACCACAAATTACACTAATGACACACGACGCGAAGACAAGGACACGGGACGACGCGCGTACAACCAGGTTTTCTTAACAATGAACTCAAGGCGAAATAACCAGGGACACTTTGTCACAAAATTGATGTCAAACCACTTCATGCCGGTTTCAATCTCCCCCTTTGACATTGATTTTGTGACAAAAACCTATGACTCTAATAGCACTTATAAAACGTGCTTACAAACCCAAACCATGGCATTTATAAAACATGCCTACAAAATCACTCATAGAGAAATGCATACCAAATCACCAACACTTGATAACCAGCTTGAATAAGACGCTTTACCCATCAGAGACCGAACGGAAGCAACAAGAAATTCTGAAACAATCAAAGAGCCAACAGAAGTTCCTCGAACAACTCCCCCATACTTCATGAGCTCCAAAGTTTGACACTCGAGCTCCCCCATAACTGTAGCATACTTGAAACATGACCCAAAACTGTATAACCTCTAAACATCAACACGTTCACTCCCCCATACTTGTAGCATACCTGCAACATGACCCAAGAATACACTAACAAAGGAAGAAACGAATGTTAGTATTAGAGTCATAAATCTCCCCCTTTTTGTCACAAATGAAGCAAGGTAACAAAAGAAAGAGAAAAGAAAAATACCAAACCATAACAAATAAGATTAAAGAAGAAAAGAAAGAGAACAATCATGTTAACAACAACAAAGATATGCAACGGAAGCCATAACATAAACACTTGTTAACACGATGTCAATACAAAGAATTCTCCCCCTAAACAAAATCTTCACCTAAATGCAATGCATATGAGAAAGATGCACCTAGAACAAACAAACCAAATAAGGATATTTGAAACACACAAAGAACCAAGCATACAAGGGTAGAAGAGAGTAAAGAGAAAACCATACCATAGATCTGGAATCCATGACACACAAAACTAAAAAACATGAGAGAGATCTAGGCATATAAATGAAGAAGAAAGAGTACCAACACAGACACAAGAAGGAAGATTAGATAAGAACCAAAACGAGATAAGAAGGAGAGAGTGAAAAGACACTGAATACTTATATAGGTAACAGAGGGAAGAAAAGAAAACATAACATGAATCCCTGATAGAAACCAAAAGAAACCTATACATAGAAGAAAGAGTCAGGACACCAACAATCAGAACAAATGATTCACTAGAATAACACTTTAAACAACCGACCATAACCACCTGAGATAGATTCCAGAGAACCGACTTCATAGTAGCAAGATATCTAGAGAAAAAGAGCAAACAAACAAAAAGGAAGAAATATCATACCTGATGAAATTGAGAAGGTACAATAATGACCAAGAACCAAATAGTCAAACCTGTGAGAAATGTGCAAGAAAAGAATATGCAAAAAGAGAAAGAAGAAGAGATAAACAATAGTTAGTAGGAGATATGAAAGAGAATAGGGAAACCATGCATATTAGACACATCCAACAATATCCCATGACAAAACTACATGAATATGAGTATCTGCAGGAAGAGATACGTAAAGTATAAGAAAATCCATTGAGAATCCATGGAGAAATCCAATCTGTACATGTTCCTGAAACAACTCATCCAACCACAAAAAGAGAATTAGAGAATCTTATAAACAAGGAGAAGAAAATATTATCCCAAACACAATGGAATAGAGACATAAAAGGAATAAACCTGTAAGCCCACCCTAGTGAAACCCAAAAATTAGTTCAACATATGCCAAACAAGATAAGCAATCATCAAGCTCATAAAAAAAATGCTTTAATTGAAGAATGAGCAAGGATTATCGATGCCACCAAGTCACAAAACAACAATCCAACTTCAGAGCAATTTCCTGCCAGAACACTAAGACTCCGATGACATGCCATACATTGTCAGAAAGATTAGAGAGTCAATAGAAGAGAATTGCTAACAATAGATGACCAAATTGAGCATATGCATCCCAAAGTAGAACAGTGGTAGCCCAAAACCATTGCATGAGGATTATTGCAGAAGACTACCAAGAACACATCTAATCAAACCTATTGCAGGAAAAAAAATAGGATCAACCAGGCACAAGAAGCAACAATAAGAGGATAGGCAAGTCTCATAAGCATTTAATCAAACACCAGCTAGCCAACAAGGTAATTCAAGAATATTAACCCAACATAGAAAAGTATGATGAGAACCTATGAGAAAACATGAATCAATATAAATCATGACAAACGAATACACCAATAACATGATTTCATCACCAAAATATGCTTATGCATACCTTGCAGCCTTCTTAAAACAAATTGAGAACTATTACCTTGAGAAATCACATCAAACACATGTGATCCAATGACAAAAGAATTACCAAGGAATGGAACCAAAATAAAGTAAGCCATAAACACTTTCAACAAGAACATCTACAAGAATCCGAAGGAATGGCGCCTTTACTCCTTTGAGCACGAGGAGGACGTGTGCCCGATGACGAAGCACCCTTGGAACTGGGTGTGTCTTTGGTGGGAGTAGTCCAAGCTCGCTTAGGAGGCATGGCCTGCACACACACAACATTATAAACACCACACAAGTAAGTAAAACCAACAAAACAACCAAGAAAAACCTTAAGAAACCCATTGAGGCATTTCACTAAACACTTGGTGAACAATACAGGACATATAGGCAAAAATACTACATGAGCTTACCAAAATGATACTAAACATGTCCATGAAACTCCACAACCATTAATAATCACAAGAAGTTCCAAAAAGCATCTAGACAACAAGTATATATCCAATGGTATGAACCCAATATGATCATGGTAAACAAGCTCATAATCCAAAGCATAACCAACAAATAATAATGAAGTATCAATAGAAAAACAGAGAGTAATAAGAGTTTCCTAAACAGATAGAAGGGGATGAAAAACTTCTCTTGCTCTGATACCAATTGAGAAACTATAAATAGTGTTAATATGACAGTTGAATATTCAAGCAGATCAAACAATATGCAGAAAGTAAATAACACACAGAAATTTTTAACGTGGTAAAACCCAATATGGGAAACGTCCACGGTTGTCCTCACGACAACAAATAAATCCACTAGATGAAAAGAGATTTACAAACCTATCAACTACCTGCAATCACTGCGAGTTGACACTACCGGTTATCTCTAACACCTTGACTTCACCAGAGCACCTTGATGTACGCACAAGACACTCGACTTCTTGATGAACACACAAGAAGACTCGAAGCCGATCTATGTAACAAGCTTACACCAGAGTTCCTTGATGAACACACAAGGATACTCGACTTCTTGATGAACACACAAGAAGACTCGAAGCTAAATCAATATAAACAATAATGAAGAAGAAGATGAATGGGGAAGAAGAAGATGAGTTCAATCACCAAAACCACCTAAACCAAAACCTAAACAAACTCCAAGAAACAAGAGGTGAATTGGACGGCCAAAGAACTAACTTGTTCATTGGAAGAGAAACCCTATTTATACTTAGGGTTGGAAACCAAGGAAAATGGGCCGAAATAGTGCAAACCGACTTTGGACGTACGTACGTCGATATGACGTTCGTACGTCTCCACACGAAAATAAGCCTGCTGTCTACTTGGACGTACGAACGTCCTGTAAAGGTACGTACGTCCAGAGCACAAACTTCTCTGCTGCCTAACCATACGTACGAACGTCCTTAAGAGGTACGTACGTTTACCACGGTGAAGGTTCTGCTGACTACTTGGACGTACGAACGTCCTAAGAAGGTACGTACGTCCTGAACCACAAATTACACTAATGACACACGACGCGAAGACAAGGACACGGGACGACGCGCGTACAACCAGGTTTTCTTAACAATGAACTCAAGGCGAAATAACCAGGGACACTTTGTCACAAAATTGATGTCAAACCACTTCATGCCGGTTTCAGTTACTACCCCTTTTGAAGATGAGAGATACGAAATTAAATGCTTCTTAGAAGGAATAGAGAAATTGGCTTTCTATAACTCAAAACATAATAGTTCTGGTTTTCTAAAAATTTTAACCGGTCTCATGTAGCAACTCAATGAAGATGACAATACTTGTCAAATTCTCATGCTAAGTTATAATCGACAATCAATCATAGCTTCAAAAGCACAACATTACACAAATTGCTCATGAAAAAATGATCACAAAGTATTACACAATAAAATATGAAAGCTATTTGTTTCTAAGTTCTCGTGTGATCATAACATGCCCCATATAGTTATAGAATTTCAAATATTTGAAAAGAATGATACTTTAGTATGAGTTATTTAAGGGTATCTGTCAGTGTGTCATAAGTTTGATATTTCTTTATATACTTTGTTGACAACATTGTGGGGAAAAAAAAGTAGTCTCGACTCTTCACATTATGGGTTGCTGAACAATACACACTGACAAATACCCTTTAACTCATTGGTTTAAGTTGCAACATTATTAGACACAAAATGAACACAACTGTGATATATACTGCAGAACAAAACTGCTTTAAATTGCAATATTCAATTCCAGAAATCAATATGAATGCAAAAGTGTTAGTTGCTACCACATACATATTCTACTCACTTGAAACATAAATAAAAACAATTAGGATAGAGGTTGCAAACTTTGGCTTAATTACTGCCAATATCAACGAAAAGGACTGCAAATCAATTCAAATTACACTCACATATAAGTCTGGTTGAGACTAAGGTACTAATTCATCGTCACCAACCTCCTCTTCAATATCAACTAAACTAATATCAAGTTTTCTACGTAATGCCAGTGGAGAAAACCTGCACAAGACAAATTAATGCTCGACACTGATCAGTTCCAGCATTGGGTAATGAGTATGGAGGGATACTAAGGGACCAAGAAAGAGCAGAAAAATTACAATATTGCCGTAGCAGTAAATCTGATTTCGTCATCATGCAAGAATTAAAGGCCAAGATTAATATTTATCTTCTTCTCTTAAATATAATCCACGTCAAAACATTAGTCTTCTATACATTAATAGGTAATGCACAACAAAAACATAAGCCCAAAACCAAATAGAGGAAATCTGTTGTACAAATATATAGGGAGGCTCAGGTACGAACCGTCCGTATGCGGACTCGGGGTTTTTTTCGGAAATCTGTTGTATCTCGTAATAATAAAATAAGGAAATCACGTAAATGTGGTTTCTCAAGTTCAAAACCCACTCATTGTCTCTTTTCATCTCCATCTAATTCAAACAGACTCACATCTCCATCTATAAACAAGAGCAATGTTTGTAAAGAATTAATAGTTTCATAATTCAGCAAGATTCAATGATAGTATAGTCATTTATTAATTCAGTAATGGTATAGTAATAGAGAAGTTAATTGATTAGACCTTCCGATGTCATTTGTTAATTCCTCTCCAATGTCTGTCTGTAAAGAATTAAAAGTGAACCAGATTGATTATTTATTTCAACTAATCAAGAAAAGCTTAAAATTCGAACGAATTAACTACTCATGGTTTGAATTAAATTTATTTTCATTACAGATCTAGATCGAATTCAGATTATTATATTCAAAAGTCTCACGTCTCTATTTCCTCCATAACCCAATCCTAAAGTTGATTGATCTCCATGAATCGATGCCCTTCTTTGTTTGGATAAATTACTGCTAAAAGTCGAAATCCAACGGAGTATAAGAATATGCAATTTCTAAACTAAAAAAAATTAAGCTGTAAGTAGTTAATAATATGGTCTGGAAGTATAAAGTTGTAGGCTTGCCGCTTGTGGCCATTGTTGTATTTCAACAATTCAATTCAGCAAAATTCAACGACGGATATATTTATTTTTGTTGATCCTTTGTTTTATTTATTTTTAATGTCCATAGAATTATTAAAGAAGAAGAGGATTGGATTGATTAATTAGTTCAATGAATCAGAAAAAACTTGACTGGAGATCCACTAATCTATATTTGCAGCTTGTAGACAAATTAACTATTCATGGTTGCAGATATGATCCACTAATCTATATATCATCATCATTGTAGGGAGAGAGAGAGAGAGAGAGAGAGAGAGAGAGAGGGGCGGAGAAGCTACGAACAGAAACATTAGATTTCTATTGGGTATATAGTGGGTTAAAGTGGACCCGAAAGGAGAACCATTTTAGCGAGAAATTTATAAAACATAACACTTTTCCAATAACACCCTCAATCCATGCGGACAGTCTGCACTAGAGACGCTCTGTATCTATATATATCTAAGTTATAAGACACAAAGGGTGCATAAGTTGGGGAGACAGTTTATAAAAGACAATTTTGAGAGATATTTTGGATCGTAGGATGTTGATATTTTGGACCGTAGGATGTTTGATATTTGATCACAACACCCTAATTAATTAAACATTAATTTTTTTTTGAACAATACGAAACCTCCTCCTCTTCTATTCTCAACGAAGCCTCCTCCTCTTCTCCTAATCTCTCTTCCGCTATCTCTCTCTGTTTTTTTAATCCGTTGGATGATCATCGATTCACCGTTTACTGGAGCAAAAAGCCTAATACTCTTTCAACAAAACCTTAACATCAACTCTCTTCTGGAAAAGTTGTTTCTTTCGATCGAGACAATTCCATCGGAGAAGGTGTTGGTTTGGTTCATCAATATTAGCTTTGAAACATCCCATCCCTGCCAATCTCTTTTTCTCCAAGTTTTGAAAATCAGGTAATCTTCTTCGTTTATTAACAATTGATAATTTACTCTAATAAAATTTCATTAAAATTGTTGAAACTTTAGTTTGTAGATAGAATCAGTCCATCTCTATAATTTACTGTAGTTATAAATTTAATTTTTAATGTTTACTGCCTGCTTTGTTGTAGACTTGTTTAGTTAGAATGTTGTATCTCCTTTCTCCCATTTGAACTGGATCCTCTCCTTTTTAATGATTTCTTCAATACCTATTCACTAAATTCGCAAGTAACTCACTGCCATCAGCCATTTCAATAGTGTCCATCATCATTGTCAAGGTATGATACTCATCGTCTGAACATTAGCAATGCTTCTCGAAATAAATCTCCAGGTTGTTCATTATGCATACTTAATAACTGCACCCAAATAAGTCATGTCTAAAACATTTTCCTCAGTTATTTTACCATTTTTTCCAACACAATTAACAATTTCTTTATACAAGTTCTACTTTATGTTTTGGTCTAAAACCAAATGAAGTAAAGCCCTTTCTGCTGTGTTTGCGAATATAGATTTGATTGTAACCTGTACCTTAAATCAACATTACCTAATCCATTAGTAGTTCCTTGTATTGGTGTTCTCCTTGTTGACCATCAATTTCAAACCATTGTTTTATGTCCAAACCCAAATTAACCTATGGTTCTTTGGAGAAAGACTATTACTATGCTCATAGTCATGATCTTTGATTTTTTTTTTCTTGGAATAACATTTTACAAACCCATGTCTTCTTGCAACATCCTTATTTTTTTCGTTCCCTTAGAGTCGTACTTGTGAGCTTAGTATTAATAGTGATTATGTTTAGCCAACATACCAGGCTGGATTATAGCCTTGTCAGTTGGCTCTTCTTCATGGAAATGTTCACGCCTTACTTGAAAATGCACAAGAAAAATCCTATTCAGGTCAAGTGCACTCTATACTGTAGATGACTAGGTGTACATCACCAGGTTCAGGCAAGTCTGCCACCTTATTTGTTTTTCCCTGTAGGCTCAATGTGTGCTTTAAATGTGAAAGTAGAGCATTATTGACCTTAGGTTAAAGGGCATGGTTACAAAGGAAGTGCAACTGTCATTGCACTCTACCTTGAATTGTAAACAGTCCACAAGCATGGCATGCAATTGAAGTATGACCAGTTAACCTAAATATTTTTTAATATCGAATCTCAGTAATTTTCCATTGACATTAGTTTGCTTCGGTACCATCTTCATATGAAAAACTGCATATTAATTATACCTACCATAATATTGTTGTTAGTAATTTGTGAATAATTGTTCATTATGTTTTGTTTATGTAGTACCTGGAACACAGTCATGACAAAGGAAAAATTACCTGTCAAAAGTGTGAAAACTTCTTCAACCTACAGTGAAGAGATAAGTAAGGCAAAGCAAGGACAATGTTTAAGAAGAGAAAGGGAACGAGCACAATCGATGCTAAATTCAATAATTGATATGTAAGTTTTTCCAATTCAATGCATAAGGATTGCACTTAGATAATATAATTTTTTAATTTTATTTAATTACATGAACAACAATTTTATTACATAAAATATTGATGCTTATAATGTTACCATATGGCAGTGATACAACTTCTCAAGCAAAGTCATTGCAATCGATATTGTCAAATGGAACTGAAGAGATAAGTAAGGCAAAGCTAGGGCAACACATAAGAAGAGAAAAGGAACGAGCACAATCAATGTTAAATTCAGTAATTGAACCAATGTAAGTGTTACTTATTCATTTAAATTATTCCAAAAACGTCGTGAGAGACAGTTTGATTCATATCTGGTGTGAGCGTTGGAGCATTAAATATCATCTTATTTAATTTTAAGAACTCAAATTTATTTTTATTTTTTTCTAACATTTTGTAATTAGTTTTTGAGAACTTAATCTCTACAATTAGTCTTTATCAAAACATTAGTATTGTAAGAGTCATAATGATAAATACATTGTAAAAACCAAATGGGGTTCACCAAATGGAATTGGATTTCACCAAATTAGTCTTCATTAATTCCTCCTTTTTGAGATTCATATAGATGGGACCTTAGGTGATTCTCATATGAAAATCGGTGTATGCTAGCATCCTTATTTTCATTATTGAATCTACATTGAGTCTATGATACCTACATACCATTGAAATCATATATGGTGTTCATCTAAATATGTGATGGTAATTGTGACTGTTAGATTCAGATTAATCAAATTTTCATCTAATATTACTTGATAGGTTGGTGGCAAGTGTCTTAAAATTAGAATTTAAGTTGAGTGTGTTTGCTTAAGACCTTGAGAGAAGATGGTAGATTAAAGAATTATTTGTAACCCTGGACAACCAAGATATTCATCTCCTAACATAGTTCATCTAGCTCCTTCTCAAGACTAAACTATGACAAGCTACCACCTATATGCAGTTTGAAACTAATTCAACTTCAGCAATAGAGGAAATTGTTGTCTTCTATATAATTAAAAAACTGCTGCAATCTGCAGGTTAGCACAAATAATAGACTCTGTGATCAGTTATGACCAATTCAAACATATAAGTTGTTAGAATATATATGATGTTACGAAACAACAAGTAGAATATACATTAGCCTTAATCAGAGTGTCCCTACATATTATATTGCTTCCCTATAAGGAGCAGTTCCACCAAGTCCGGAAATGATGAGCATATGTAACTTGCAAGCTGCAACCAAAAAAATATTAGTCCAGTTATAATATCATGTGAGTCAAATGGAATTATAAACTCTTCAAAGCATGGTTCTTGATACATTGTTCCAATATAATGTATGCACTGCAGGTTTTTGCTTGTGTTAAATACCCAAAGAGTCAAAGACTATGGGTTTATCCTAACACTATTTATGCTATGAATATAATAAAGTTTGATTTTATTTACGCTCATGCAATTACCTCATTTTCTTTTATACAATTTTAGGTGACGTTACAAACAACTTCAACGCCTTATGTTTGATTATGCTCATGATTCCCCTCATTTTTTTTTTACTAGCCCAATTTATGCTTTGTCATCTATTTTACCCTCGTAGTTTTAAATTGTGTTTTACCTATAATGGTATTTTAAGGATCTAATGTATGCATCTATAATCTGTTTATGTACAGATTATGCCTATAGGAATGGGGTCTCGTGTCCTGAAAATTAGAATGTGTTGTACTGGAGTGTGTAAATTCCGCATTAGCTGAGGTATATATCTCACTTGCTTTCTATTCATTAAGGTTCTTAATAATCAATGTACTATTGAACCATCTATGGCGGCAATGATTTTTGCGTACATTGTTTAGTTAACATTAATTGTGATAAGGTTTAATATAACTTAGAAAATCCACAGTTTCTTATCTTAGTGTATATATGTTCACGCCATTTTCTTTGCTATGTAATTTAAAGTGATGAGTGAAGAAAGTTTAGAGAAATGTATCATGTATGTATAGTCACCCACGTCAATATTCTTTCGACTCTTTAGATTCTTATCTTAGTGAATATATTTTGATGACATTTTTCTTTTCCTACATTGTTGATTTTGATATCTTATAATGTATGATCCGATATCTTTTACTGTTTTTATTTTTCAACGATAACTGAGTTGAGCTTAATACATAATTG
Organism: Aquilegia eximia; assembly: GCA_023053565.1. Lineage (NCBI taxonomy): Eukaryota > Viridiplantae > Streptophyta > Magnoliopsida > Ranunculales > Ranunculaceae > Aquilegia > Aquilegia eximia. Next base: position 3,139,171 of record JALIGU010000015.1, read on the forward strand.
TTAAAAAAAATGAGTCAAAATCAAATCCTGATGCTACTTTTACTAAATATTAAGTGAGACGCAAGTGTAAGTTAGGGAGAGACTATTAGAGAAAAAGAAGAACACAAACAATTTGAAAATGATGATCTGAGCAATAAGTCGAGCCCTTAGGTATGTCTAACTTCAGTTATTCAATAGAAGTTGAAGTATATATAACTAAGACCTCTACTCTCACTGTAATTGACTATTGTTGTTGATGATTTACCAAAAAAAAAAAAAATGTTGTTGATGATTTAGGGATTTCAAATTTTCAATTACATGTTTTGCAATTTCATCATAAGTTTTAATTTTTATCATCAATTTTAAGTTTCAAACATAAGTTCATGATACAGGATTGGGATTACTCTGTATCCAACTTAAATCATAGTCCACAAAATTGACATATGGTATGGATTGAAGTTGTGTTGCATTTCAGTTGTTAGTTTATCATTTAGATAGATCAAAATATCTTCTTTATAAGACATGAATGAATGTAACCTCTAAATTGTGCAGTGAAACCTTCAACTTCTGTATAATTAAGTAATGTGTTTTGTTCGGTTTTGTATTGTTAATCAAGTAATGTGTGTGTGTTCTGGAGTGAGTTTAGTTGTAGGGATTCTAATGTATGTCTTTTATTTGATAATTAAAGATTGATACTTCATAAACTGATGTTGTTGCTGTTAGGAGCTCAGAGCCACTTGTGTCGTTAACCCTGTATTGATTTTATACTAGCGCATCATGTACTTTGCTCTTTTGTCTACTCTCACTTCACTGTCATCACTACTAGATATGAAGTCCATAATTTTTTCATATTACTTCTACACCAAAATTTAGCTTCATGTAAATAACATATCTTACATATTCATGATAAAATATTGTGTGGTTTGGGTTACCTCTTTTTTTACTGCTTTATACTTTTTATGTGATAAATTACAATTACACGCCAAATTGATAAAAAAGTTTGTGGTTTGGGTTACCCTTATTCTTTTCAAAGCGAATGTAATAGTAGACTATGCTTTTTGGAGCATATTCTGGAATAGTTTACTCTAGTGTAGGACAAGTATATTCTGCGTAAGCACGCTCTCTTGTAAGTTGTAATTATCTGAAATGACATGTTTCTTTGAACCTTGCACAAACAATGCATCCTACACTTGTAACCTGTCTAGGTGCAGGCAACTCCACAAAAAAATATTTTGTAACAGTTGGCTACTTATAATTAGCAAATTGAGCTGATGTTATTATGGTAGTGATATCTATACGTGCAGTAAGCACGCATACTTCTCTTGTTCAAATCTTAAAGCTCTTACTATGCTTCTTGATGTATTGCACGTTGGTTTGTCTGTGATTTCATGTGTGTGTGTGTGTTCATCTGCAGTAAGGTAGTTATAGGAATACAATAATGTAGCTAATACGAATATTGTGAAGTTGAGAGTTTTGAATAGCCAAATTGTAACACTCTTATTTTTTGGTGCAGTTTTACTTTCTTTACAGTAAATAATTAGTTTCTAAAAGTTTAGTGGTTCATGTCATGCTTGCCTATGCGTAGTAATAAATTGTATATAACTCTTTGTAGGCTTATATACGTTGAGGAGGACACAATAAAGGATGAGCTATAAAGAGGTATTTTCTTTTCATCCTTTTCACTTCTGTGCATCATGTTATCAAGTTCATTGGTGTTATATGTTTATGGAGCTTATAAGTCAATATTCTTAGTAAAAAATGTACTTCTTTACAGTAATATCTCTACTACTTTATCAAGTTCATTGCCCCTCACCTCGCCCCCACTACATTGGTTCGTGTTGCCTACCTACACTTTGGCTCAACTGTAATATGCCGTCCCAATAACCCAGTTTAAAAATCCAATCAATTTTTTTTTATAATATTATAAATATTAATAATAAGATATTAAATAATAGAATTTTATTTTAGATGTGTGCTTTTTTGGGTTGTGGACATCCATAGAATATGCACATTCACATAGTGCACATATATTACTGCTACGTGGCATAAATTTTCTTAATTTACCATTTTATCAGGATGTGTGTATTAATTTTGGAGGTTGTGTCTCTGCTTTATTTTTGGCAATATTTGCAAGTGCATAACAGATTGGCTAAATAATCAGAATGCAGAAACAATTGTATCATTGTAACCATTATTTTGGTTATATCTTTGGCGGCAGCTATCATATGGCTGATTGGGTGAGTCCATTGATTTTTTTTCTTGTGTTTTTTTTTTCTCCTTTTAAGCAATTGAAGAGCATATCGTAATCATATCCTTTGATACTCTTGCGTCAATTTTTACATTTTTGTACAATGAAAGCAGGTCTAGCACAAGATGCCATGACAACTCCTACGCAAGCAAAATTGGCTTTATTGGATTGTGTTCGCATGTCAGCAGCACAATCCATTGTAGCCATAAGCCATGGCGTAGATATCAGTTCAAGTTTCATGGCATCTGTGTCCAAAATTCTTGAGCTTAGAAAATGGCTCAGTGCTTATCTTTGAATCTTCGTATACAGATCTTTAAAACTCCTCATTCGTACATGTTTGTGTTTATACTATTGTAATAATGATTTTAATGGCAGGTCTATATTGAACTGCATATGCCCGTGTTGCATATCTTGCACTGCGATAGTTAATTTAGCGATGTCGTTGGTGAAGCTTCCAGTTGAAATAGTTATATGGTTCATTGATAAGATCCCTTATTGAGAATTTTTGTAAATTTTTTGTTGGTCTGTAAGAGTTTAGAATTCATTAATTTGTTATCATTGTAAACATTATTTTGGAGTTTTTTCATAAATCTTTGAGAAGATTAAGTAATGTATGTAAAAAGTTACATTTTAGAGAGATGGCGAGAAAGAATTGAAGGTTGGGAGATACAGAAAAAGAACCTAAGGTTTAGGTAATTAAGGGGATGATTAGTAAACAACAATTCTAACAAACTATGGGCTAGATTTTTGATGGGTTTTAATAAGTTTCAATTGAGGCTTTAAGTTTTAATCGGTTTTGTCCGAAGCACATTTGAAACAGCAGTTGGACCACCTACTGGTTAACTTTTTGTTGAATGTAGTTTGTAGGAAACTTTCGGAATTTTGGTGCTTCTTCAGAGTTATCCTACACTAACTTTACTATTTGTTCAACTGGATGTACATTAATAAACTAATGATGTGTTTTTGTTAAACAAGTTACATTTGCTATTAATTAGGTAAATGGTGCACATTCATGGTATATATGTCAATTGGCCTATTCGTCAAAGTATTTCATTTTTATTCAGTGAGTTCATATCTACTATTGGTCTTGCCAGTACATGACCAACCAATAATACTTATAGATTTTTTTTTTCTTTTGGTAAGATAAAATTTTATTAAAAAAGATAAAGAATACAGTCCTGGACCATCTGACAAGGCATGGTCAGGATGAAAATGAGCTAAAAGAATACTTAGTTCATATTCTCAAGAATAACAGTATCCCACTGCAACAACAAGTCCTAAAGTGAAAGTTGTGCCTCCCAGTTCAAGCTCCTCGCAGAGTCCCAGTTCAATCTCATCTGTTTTTTTTCATGGATTCATGTGGAAACATATAAAATAACTATTTCTCTTCTTAACCGTATTCTTGCTAATGGCATCTCTAGAGATTGAGTGTGGGACAATTGTGGCAGTCCAGTGCCATAGAAAACTAACTTTTACAAGACAACGAACTTCATTTAGTATGAACTTCATTCATACTTAGTTAGATTAATACAAACATTAAAAATGAAATTCATTTAGTACAATTACGAAATGTGAAATCATATTTATAATTCATTTTATAACGAAGTAAAAAATAATTCATTCTATTCATCCAAATATTTTTAATTATAATCAATATAAATGGCAGCTTGTACAGATCATATTGTCTAAATTTTGCTTATAGATTAAACTTTAATAGAATAAGTGGTATTTTGGATTTGTTATTCCATTTAAAGGTTGTTTGTATTTTATTGTTACAATTCTTTTCCACTTTGTATTATAATTGGCAGTGGGCGCAGTTGAGTGAGAAGATTTACAAATTCGTTGACACTAACGTGGCGAAGCCACGGGTACAACTAGTATTATTATACTGTGTGTGGACACACAAACATGGGGAGACAAACATAACTAGATAAATATAAGAAAGATCTAATGGGCTCAAATTACCGAGTAATAAATGGGGTTACATTACCAGGTAATGAATTTGACCCCTAAGGTTCTTTCCATCAAAACCTTATTTTTCTCTCTCTGTCTGCTCCTTCACTCGCACATCTCTCTGAATCTTTCTCTTTTGCATCTGCTTCGATTAAGTTCTTTGCAATCGCAATAAAAATCAAACGGAACTCGAACACAGTAGGTCTTCTTCCTCACAGTTGGTAGGTTATATTGTCTCGCATCTTTTTGTCGAGTACCAATTAACTTAATGCGCACTGTAGGTACTTCAACACTTGGATTTCTTTCTCGGGCCATTCTAAACACCTTTGCCAATGGATTGTTTTTATCAAACAATTTGATCAAACCTTTGACAATGTCTTCTTCCAAATTGGCACCTTGTTCAGATCTTCGCATAGCATGTATACGTTCATTTGCTTCATATTGAGGATCACATATATAAAGTTGGGCAAAACGTGGTCTTCGTCCTCCATCTGGTAGCAATGATCCAATCTTATGATGATTTTGGCCATTTATTTTGTAAACATACGGGCCACGTCCATCATTAACTGAGTTATCTATTTTTCCTCCCATTGAGGTGAATGCAAACATAGAGTTATAAGCTCGTATATTATCTCTGAATTGTCGAGACCTTGAACCACCTTTGTAATCCATTAGTTGTTGTAAACCCCCCCTCTTTTATGTTTTATGCTAATTTTAATTTGGAATTAAAAGTAATTGGGTATAAGTCCCTGGACCAAGGGTTTAAGCATAATTACTATAAAGTAGTGGACTATGGTTTAAATAACCCAAACTTGGAGAAAACACTCACGAACAGATCTGATTGCTTGTAGTTCGGAAACACGTCAACACGATCGAAATCGGATTAAGCATGAACCGTTAGATCAGCCGACTAACTTCTCTATATAGAGATTTAATCAAGGGTTTTGTTTCCTTAGTTTTGGAAAAAAAAAAAAAGAAAAAAAAAGAAAGAAAGGTTTGCGATAAACAGCGAGCGAGAGAGAGAGAGAGAGAGATCGAGAGTGGCGGCGCTGCGACTAGAGTGATCGAAATTGAAGAAGAGAAATTGCAGTGGCTGCTTAGTTTATAAGCAGTACTTGTTGTCGGCGATTGTGACAGGGAGTTGCAGATCTGTAGAGAAGAAGATCAACAGTAGAACAGGTGAGTGGATGATATCTTATTAGATTAGTTTAATTTAATTAAACTATGAGTTTGGCTTTAGTGGTGGGGTAAGACATGTTTGCTGTTGTTTTTTTTTTGTTGATTTCAGACGTGGGTATAACTGTGAGTGGCCTGTTAAATTTATATCTACATGGTTACATAGTTTGAAATTTATTATTTTGCTGTTGAAGGAATGATAGGAAACAGATGTGGGTATTGATTATTATACATACACTCACTGATACCTACCCATATATATATATATATATATATATTAATATATATCTTGCTGTAGAATGAGTATGGTTTAAATGATTTTTTTTCCAATAAACATGCTGGGTACTGTGTTGATATTCTAAAAAAAATGGTTTTGACTGATCAGATGTGGTATATATATATGTTTTGACTTTTAGACGTGTTATGATGGAACAGTACTGTAGATGCATCCAAATTGTCGAGTTTTCGAGATGACTAGAAATATATGCACCGAAAAATATAATTTTAATGAAACTGGGGTTAAAGAAAGTTATATAGTTTTATGGGTACAGTAAATATTATTCGCTGAATGTATTTTGTTTATGGCTGTATAGTAGATAGTATTTTTATTTTGATAGAAATATAAAATGTGTTAATATTAAATTCGAGGAATTTATTGTTGAATGCCTTGGAATGGCTTTATATACCATGGACGGTACTTGATTAATTTGGAAAATGCGAAAGGAATACAAAATGGATTTTATGTGAAGTTGATGTTAAATTGTCGTGTCGAGTGTTGCTTGTTAGTTTTAGTTGTAGTCGCCCAAGCATTAGTACATTTGCCGCACCTGTGGAATTAGGACTAAGAAAATTAGATATCACCCTAGACGGCTTAGCCTGCGGGTTGACATTTGGAATATATTTTTGTTGGGTATTTCCTAGACGGCTTAGCCTGCGGAACTGACCCTACAGACCTTCATAGCCTTCGGGGTTGGTCTGGGCGCCACATTAGAAAGCTCAAGGGAGCTAGTAGAGGCCATGAGTTAGGCATACGTCGAGGCTAGCCAAAGCTTGCAGGTGAGCACCCACTTGGGTTTTGGTTTCCGCGTAGAGGGTCTTAACCATGGTCAAGGCACACTGGTGCAGTGTGGGTATGGCAAATGTGTGGAGTGCATCCTGTGGGAGGTGTACTAGTGATTGGGTATAGGTTGTGAAGTGTTGTTTGAGTGTAATGATTGATTTGCAGTGATTGAGATATAGTGTCGAAACTTGAGATGCCATGAATTATATATTATTGTACTAACACAGTTTTGCAGGAGGATAGGTCAATTAACATTTCTTGCAGAGCTCGACCTATCCTAATAGGAGGTGCAGCTCAGGTAATGTATCACTATAATATATAATATTTATTTAGTAAACGAGATAAATATAGAAAGACCGCGGAGTCTGTTATTTTATTGTTTTTGGGAATGGAGTTCCCTACCCTTGTCCACTCATACCAGCATAATTTGCTGACCCATGTTGCTTGTTTTGCACGTGGGTACGTATCCTTATGGAGCGTAGGCGGAGGAGAGGAGCCAGTTGAGTACGCTCAGGAGCAACACCCGTAAGCTCGTGTAGATCCAGTTGTTCGAGAGGGAGTTTGAGATTTGCAGGAGTTACCATTTCAGAGTAGGTTTAGTTCTTTGATTTGTCGTTAGCTGATTACTCAAGTTTATTATTTCATTTATTGGATTACTATTGATGGGGAAGACAATACCTCAGTAGAAGCTGTGAATTTTATTATTGGAGTTGTGTAATTCAATATTTGGAGTTTTTGGATTATATATGGAATTTATTGGGAGTTCAAATTATTTGTGTTGAAGTATTGGTGTTTAATGGTTATGGATTTTACCTTGTGCAAAATGTTTATTTAGATTACTGTCCCGAACCTTTGTCCTTTTATTGGCTTATCGAGGGTAATCTTGTAAATTCTCTCTTTTTGCCAATTTTTGGATATTAGGGTCGTGACAGTTTTCTTGGTATCAGAGCGCTTGGTTAACTTAGGCCGAGAAGGTCTAGGTGATCCTCGGAATGTGGAATGGGTGATAAGTTTGGAGGAGTTGGGTAATTATCTAATAATAATTTAATCTTTTGAATGAAGGTTATGGCGGGAAGATGACGTGGTCAAATCTATCAGTTGACTCAAGACCAGATGAATCAGCTGTTGCTAGCAGTTGCAGGCAACAATGGGGGTAATGGTGACCCATTTGCTAAGAGGAACAAAGACTTCCTCAATCTGGGTGGTATCAAATTCGATGGTAAGGGAGACGGGAAAGCTGCAGTGTTATGGCTCCGTCAGACAGAAGCCGTGTTTGCAAAGATGGTGTTGACTGAAGTTCAGAAGCAGGAGCTCGCTTCCCATCAGTTGGAGGGTGGAGCATTACTTTGGTGGGACGCTTTGAAGGTCGGGCTTGACCTCACCACTTTGACTTGGGAGGAGTTCAGGAATACTTTTGAGGGGAGATACCTTTCGAGTGCTTACAGAGACCGATTAGTGGATGAATTTCTGAATCTGAGGCAGGGTACTATAACTGTAGCGGAATATACGAATCGGTTTAATGAGTTATCTATGTTTGCTTCGCATATGGTGGATACCGTCGAGAAGAGAAATCATCGTTTCATCAAGGGTCTAGGGCACTATGTGTCAAAGCAACTGATTCCATTTGAGCACGAGCCATTTGATAGAGTCCTGAATCTCGCAATGAAGTATGAGGAGAAGGAACAGAAGTTTAGAACTGAGAAGAGCAAAAAGACAGGTGATAACTTCAGAGACATGAATAGACACAAGCCTTATGATCCTAACTTCAGGGGTCGACGTTATGACAACAACCCAGGGAGGAACCAGGGTTACAACAGGCCACCGGGAGATAACCAGGGTTTCAGACCCCGTGGTGGGTATGGGCGTGGTGACAACCGAGCTAGAGCAGGAGCGCCACCACCACCACCAGCACCAGGGCAACCTGCCCCAGGTTTGCCTTATAGGCCAGCACCTTTACAGTTACCAGCGCCAGGAGCATTAGCAGGGTCGATCAGGGGTAACTGTTGGAACTGTGGAGGACCAGGACATCGTTCTGCTGAGTGTCGTCGACCAGTGAACAACAACCAGGGAAGGCCAGCACCTCAGCCGAACCGAGGGAGAGCCTTTGCTGTTTTGCCCGTATTTCAGGAATTGGAAGGTACTTTTGATTTTTCTCAATTTAGATTCCGAGTGTTATTTGATTCTGGTGCATCGCATTCATTTATTGCTAAGCAAGTAGTAGACAAGTATCAGATTGCGACCACACCTTTACCTCAACCTTTATACCTTCGGACACCTATGGGAGGGTCGACTTGTTTGTTTTACCAGTGCAAGAACTTTGTTCTGACATTCATGGGTAGACAGTTTGTTATTGACCTGGTTGTTTTAGATTTTGAGGGCTATCAGTTTATTTTGGGTTTTGATTGGTTGAGTCGCTATCATATTATTTTGGATTGTGCTGGAAGGAGAGTTATAGTGGATACACCAGGTCTACCCACATTGGTACACAGTTGTGTTAGTAGGGATGATTCGATTATGTCCAGCTTTTTGATGTCTCTGGCTGCCCAGTCGATTGATATTAGTGATGTGGCGATAGTTAAGGATTATTTAGATGTGTTTGAGGAGATTCCGGGTTTACCACCTAAGAGAGAGGTGGAGTTCCGTATTGATTTGTTTCCAGGAACGGCACCTATTTCTAAGACTGCCTACAGGATGGCGCCTAAGCAGTTGGAAGAGATGAAAACCCAGTTGGAGGAGTTGCTTAAGAAAGGGTATGTGATATTTGATGTTTTATTTGATTTAGTTTATTCTTTTGGTGTATATGTGTGAGCCTTTTGAGGTGTGTATGAACCACAGGTTCATACGTCCAAGCAATTCTCCATGGGGAGCTCCAGCTATCTTTGTCTCTAAGAAGGATGGGACTTTGAGGATGTGCATTGATTACCGTGAGTTGAACAAGGTGACAATCAAGAACAAATATCCACTACCGAGAATAGATGATTTGCTTGATCAGTTGAAAGGAGCAGCCGTGTTTTCTCAGTTTGATTTGAGGACGGGTTACCATCAGATGGGTGTAGAGAAGAAGACTATACCACTGACTGCTTTCAGAACTCGATATGGATTGTATGAGTTTCCAGTAATGCCTTTTGGGTTAACTAATGCTCCAGCATTTTTCATGGATTTGATGAACCGGATTTTCAGGCCTTACCTTGATAAGTTTGTGATCGTCTTCATTGATGATATTTTGGTGAATTCTAAGGATGCTCAGGAGCATGCAAAACATTTGAAGACAGTGTTGTAGATATTGAGAGATCACAAACTATATGCTAAGTTTAGCAAATGTCATTTCTGGAAGAATGAGGTGCATTTCTTAGGTCACGTGATATCCAGAGAGGGTATTGCCGTTGACCCTGAGAAGGTTACTGCGGTTAGGGACTGGAAACAACCAACCAACCCTACAGAGATTCGAAGCTTTTTAGGATTAGCTGGATATTACCGTCGTTTCATTGAGAAGTTCTCGCTCATAGCTGAGCCATTGACCAGACTTACAAGGAAGAATGTGAAGTTCTTGTGGACTGACGACTGCGAGAGAGCTTTTCAGGAGCTTAAGCAGAGGTTAACTTCATCGCCAGTGTTAGTTATACCGGTTAAAGGTGGCAAGCTTGTGGTATTCACAGATGCTAGTGGTACAGGACTTGGTTGTGTTTTGATGCAGGATGGGAGAGTGGTTTCTTATGCTTCTAGACAGTTGAAGCAACATGAGCGAAAATATCCAGTGCACGATTTAGAATTGGCAGCTGTGGTGTTTGCTTTGAAGATTTGGCGTCACTATTTATATGGAGAGAAGTTTGATCTTTACACCGACCACAAGAGTCTGAAATACTTGTTCTCTCAGAAAGATTTGAACATGAGGCAACAGAGATGGATGGAGTTCATTAGCAGTTATGATTTTCAGATTCAGTATCAGCCTGGGAAGGGTAATGTAGTTGCAGATGCTTTGAGTAGGAAGCATGCCACCGTTGCTATGATGATGATGGAGGAGTGGAAATCTCTGGAGACTATAGCGTCTCATGATGTGTACTTACAGCAGGGAGGTGAACAGGTCACCCTTTGTTCTATGGAGGTGAAACCTATGATGATTAGCTTGATTGTGTCCAAGCAACATGAGGACCCTTTCTTGCTCCGAAAGCTTGGGCAGTTAGTTGTGGATTTGTTAGATGATTGTCCCACAGAATGGTCAGTCGGTGTTGATGGAGGTTTGAGGTATAGAGATCGATTGTGTGTTCCTGATAAGGATGGTTTGAGGAAGAATGTTATGGATGAGGCACATCGTTCTCGTTTCACTATTCACCCGGGTGGAACGAAGATGTACAAAGACCTGAAGAGGACTTATTGGTGGGAAGTAATGAAGAGAGACGTTGGAGAGTATGTTTCTAGGTGTTTGATATGTCAGCGAGTGAAGGTCGATCATCAGAAGCCGTCAGGGTTACTTCAGCCTTTGCCTATCCCTCAGTGGAAGTGGGAGCACATTTCCATGGATTTTATTGATGGTTTGCCTAGATCACGGGGAGGCAATGAGTCCATTTGGGTTGTCGTCGATCGATTGACGAAGTCAGCTCATTTTCTTCCTATTTCTATGAATAGGAATGCAGATAAGCTAGCAAAGAAGTATGTGAAGGAGATTGTCAGACTACATGGTGTTCCGGCTAGCATTGTTTCAGACAGAGATCCTATATTCACTTCTGAGTTCTGGGGTAGTTTTCAGCGTGCCATGGGTACGAAGCTTAATTTGAGTACTGCTTATCATCCCCAGACAGATGGACAGACTGAGCGGGTAAATCAGGTCCTAGAGGATATGTTACGTGCTTGTGCACTCAGCTTTGGTGGAGAATGGGAAGAACATTTAACTCTACGCGGAGTTTGCTTACAATAATAGCTTTCAGGCGAGTATTGGTATGGCACCATATGAGGCACTGTATGGTAGGCCATGTAGATCACCGGCTTGTTGGGCGGAGGTTGGTGATACTGCGATTCTCGGACCAGTGATGGTTCGCGAGACTACAGAGAAAGTAGATATCATTCGACAGAGATTGAAAACGGCTCAAAGCCGAATGAAGAGTTATGCAGATAATAGGAGGAAGCCACTCGAGTTTGCTGTAGGGCAGAAAGTGTTACTGAAGATATCCCCGATGCGTGGAGTTATGAGGTTTGGTAAGAAGGGCAAGCTGAGCCCTAGGTATGTGGGACCGTATGAGATCACTGACAGAGTTGGACCGTTGGCTTACAGGCTGGCATTGCCACCTGCCTTGGAAAAAATACATAATGTATTCTATGTTTCTATGTTGAGAATGTGGAAAGGAGATGATAAGGATGAAGAGGATGAAGGAGTAGACTACGCGCAGTTAGATATTTATGATCCAGAGCAGTTAGAAATTAATGAAGATGTTACCTACAGAGTAAGGCCAATTATTATCATTGATAGAGATGAGAAACGACTAAGGCGAAAGACATTGAAGCTGGTAAAAGTGCAGTGGAGTGATGATTCGAGCGATGTTACATGGGAGCTGGAAGACAAGGTGCGAGCTAAGCACCCGGAGTTGTTCGATTGATCTTTCTTCCAAATCTCGAGGCCGAGATTTCTTTTGAGGTGTGTATGAATGTAAACACCCCCTCTTTTATGTTTTATGCTAATTTTAATTTGGAATTAAAAGTAATTGGGTATAAGTCCCTGGACCAAGGGTTTAAGCATAATTACTATAAAGTAGTGGACTATGGTTTAAATAACCCAAACTTGGAGAAAACACTCACGAACAGATCTGGTTGCTTGTAGTTCGGAAACACGTCAACACGATCGAAATCGGATTAAGCATGAACCGTTAGATCAGCCGACTAACTTCTCTATATAGAGATTTAATCAAGGGTTTTGTTTGCTTAGTTTTGGAAAAAAAAAAAAAGAAAAAAAAAGAAAGAAAGGTTTGCGATAAACAGCGAGCGAGAGAGAGAGATCGAGAGTGGCGGCGCTGCGACTAGAGTGATCGAAATTGAAGAAGAGAAATTGCAGTGGCTGCTTAGTTTATAAGCAGTACTTGTTGTCGGCGATTGTGACAGGGAGTTGCAGATCTGTAGAGAAGAAGATCAACAGTAGAACAGGTGAGTGGATGATATCTTATTAGATTAGTTTAATTTAATTAAACTATGAGTTTGGCTTTAGTGGTTGGGTAAGACATGTTTGCTGTTGTTGTTTTTTTGTTGATTTCAGACGTGGGTATAACTGTGAGTGGCCTGTTAAATTTATATCTACATGGTTACATAGTTTGAAATTTATTATTTTGTTGTTGAAGGAATGATAGGAAACAGATGTGGGTATTGATTATTATACATACACTCACTGATACCTACCCATATATATATATATATATATCTTGCTGTAGAATGATTATGGTTTAAATGATTTTTTTTCCAATAAACATGCTGGGTACTGAGTTGATATTCTAAAAAAAATGGTTTTGACTGATCAGATGTGGTATATATATATGTTTTGATTTTTAGACGTGTTATGATGGAACAGTACTGTAGATGCATCGAAATTGTCGAGTTTTCGAGATGACTAGAAATATATGCACCGAAAAATATAATTTTAATGAAACTGGGGTTAAAGATAGTTATATAGTTTTATGGGTACAGTAAATATTATTCGCTGAATGTATTTTGTTTATGGCTGTATAGTAGATAGTATTTTTATTTTGATAGAAATCTAAAATGTGTTAATATTAAATTCGAGGAATTTATTGGTGAATGCCTTGGAATGGCTTTATATACCATGGACGGTACTTGATTAATTTGGAAAATGCGAAAGGAATACAAAATGGATTTTATGTGAAGTTGATGTTAAATTGTCGTGTCGAGTGTTGCTTGTTAGTTTTAGTTGTAGTCGCCCAAGCATTAGTACATTTGCCGCACCTGTGGAATTAGGACTAAGAAAATTAGATATCACCCTAGACGGCTTAGCCTGCGGGTTGACATTTGGAATATATTTTTGTTGGGTATTTCCTAGACGGCTTAGCCTGCGGAACTGACCCTACAGACCTTCATAGCCTTCGGGGTTGGTCTGGGCGCCACATTAGAAAGCTCAAGGGAGCTAGTAGAGGCCATGAGTTAGGCATACGTCAAGGCTAGCCAAAGCTTGCAGGTGAGCACCCACTTGGGTTTTGGTTTCGGCGTAGAGGGTCTTAACCATGGTCAAGGCACATTGGTGCAGTGTGGGTATGGCAAATGTGTGGAGTGCATCCTGTGGGAGGTGTACTAGTGATTGGGTATAGGTTGTGAACTGTTGTTTGAGTGTAATGATTGATTTGCAGTGATTGAGATATAGTGTTGAAACTTGAGATGCCATGAATTATATATTATTGTACTAACACAGTTTTGCAGGAGGATAGATCAATTAACATTTCTTGCTGGGCTCGACCTATCCTAATAGGAGGTGCAGCTCAGGTAATGTATCACTATAATATATAATATTTATTTAGTAAACGAGATAAATATAGAAAGACCGCGGAGTCTGTTATTTTATTATTTTTGGGAATGGAGTTCCCTACCCTTGTCCACTCATACCAGCATAATTTGCTGACCCATGTTGCTTGTTTTGCACGTGGGTACGTATCCTTATGGAGCGTAGGCGGAGGAGAGGAGCCAGTTGAGTACGCTCAGGAGCAACACCCGGAAGCTCGTGTAGATCCAGTTGTTCGAGAGGGAGTTTGAGATTTGCAGGAGTTACCATTTCAGAGTAGGTTTAGTTCTTTGATTTGTCGTTAGCTGATTACTCAAGTTTATTATTTCATTTATTGGATTACTATTGATGGGGAAGACAATACCACAGTAGAAGCTGTGAATTTTATTATTGGAGTTGTGTAATTCAATATTTGGAGTTTTTGGATTATATATGGAATTTATTGGGAGTTCAAATTATTTGTGTTGAAGTATTGGTGTTTAATGGTTATGGATTTTACCTTGTGCAAAATGTTTATTTAGATTACTGTCCCGAACCTTTGTCCTTTTATTGGCTTATCGAGGGTAATCTTGTAAATTCTCTCTTTTTGCCAATTTTTGGATATTAGGGTCGTGACAGTTGTTTTAGAAAATTTGGGGGTTCCTTCAAAAGAGGGAACATAACCTTTCCTCCGTAACAACAAATAGAAAATTGTGGATTTTTAAGTCTGGTACGTTTTATGTTTCTTTCTTGAAACCAAACTATAGCTTTACAAAATGGACATTTATGTGTAGGCCCACCAGGTTTGACACTTCCCAATATTTTCCTGCTTGATAAATTATAAGAAGAGTTAGTTTTCATCAATTTTTGCAATTGACATACAAAATTTAATGCTAAGAAAGTGTGATTAGATTTACTTGTAATGATGATTTCTGTACTGTTTCTATTCTCACTATCATAATCCAAGGAATCATCATTATCATCATCTGTATGGCAATCGAAGTTAGTGCAATCATCATTATCATTATCTGTAGTGCACTTTGGTTATAAGTGTATATAATAATTAATAGTTAAATCATACCACTGGAAATTGAGTATCCAAAATCTCCAGCATACGTTGTATCATTGAAATCTGCGTCAACATCTGTAGATATTATGGCTTTTGGCCTTGGTTAATTTTTTTTTCTTGTATTATATAAAATTTGCAATATATACCTGTTTCAATAGGTGTGACAATTCTCTCTACAAAATCTGCATAGTCACTATAAGTTGCTCTACAATACGTTGTGGTTGAGGTGGTCACAGTTCCATCTTCATACAGTAAACATATAACATATTAGCGATGTGTTCATTATAAATATATGAATAAACATTGAAATTTTGACCTTTTTTCGATGAGTTCTTATCCGAGTTTTTTTGTGACTTTCCAGGTAAACCTGACAATGGCAAAATGAAGTTAGAATAATGCCTCGGTTATATTCTTAGGAGAAATATGTACATCTCTAATTTTTTTTACAAACCTGTTGGCGTTGGCATTGAGTATTGTATACCAATTGGTACATCGACCATTTCTGTTTCTTCCAATAGTCTGGATCGCATTTTCTTTGCTCTGACTTTTTGCAGAATTTCCTTTCTTCGTTTTCGTTTTTTTCTAGCCTCAGTTGCTTTATCGACCACTTCTGTTGCTTCCATTAAGTACTGTATAGCAATTGGTACATCGACCAATTCTGTTGTTTTCATTAGTTGCAATCGCATTGTACTTGCTCGGACTTTTTGCAAATTTTGCTTTCTTTCTTTTCTTTTTTTTTTCTAGCTTCATCCATCCTGTATTGTGAATATAGATTGTAAGGCGCGCATATTCAGACATCTCATTGTGGTTGTATGCAGGTGTTATATGAAGGGTTACACAGACGCGTATATTCGTTTTTTTGCTATGGTGATGTCTGCATTCTGGAGCTCTCTGTGCTGCGGTTTTGTATTTTTTTTCCTGTCTGGCCTGAGTATGTATTTGGATATACAGGAGGGTTGTCTGTTGAAGGGTGCAGTCTCTAAACTTTATGCTGATGCATGTATACTTTTGATTTTCAGAAGGATATATGTAATATATATGCAATATATGAACATGAGGGTTGTCTCCTGAAGGGTGCAGTCTCCAAACTGTATGCTGATGCTTGTATACTTTTGATTTCAGAAGGATATATGTAATATATGTACAATATATGAACTGTATATGAACATTATATGAACACTTTTGATTTTCAGAAGGATATATGTAATATATGTGCAATATATGAACATGAGGGTTGTCTCGTGAAGGGTGCAGTCTCTAAACTGTATGCTGATGCTTGTATACTTTTGATTTCAGAAGGATATATGTAATATATATACAATATATGAACTGTATATGAACATTATATGAACAGTATGTAAAATTCTGACATGTTTCTTCAAGGATAAATTTTGACCTGTTTCTTGTGATATTCTTCTTCTTCTTCCGTTATTGTTGTTGTTTCTATTATTCCTGTATTCCTTTGAGGAAGTAGGGTTTTAGAAGGTAGAAGGTTAAATTACAATTTAGGCCCATTTTTTTGGGGGATTGTGCAATTACAATTAAACCCAAAATTGCTCAAAATTCTCTTCAATTAGGCTATCAATTTCAGTCTTATTGATAGCCTAATTGAAGAGATATTTTCTTAGGGGTATTTCCTACTTTAAGTATAATAGGTAATAGATTTCAGTCTTATTGATAGCCTAATTGAAGATATATTTTCTTAGGGGTATTTTCTGCTTTAATAGAGTATAATAGATTAATATTTTGAACTCTTTTATAGTTACTAGTTCTACCGTTACTCCGTTAGACCATCTCCAACCGCTACAGTGGTTTTCTCTCATTTCTCTATTTCTATTTCTATATTTATAGAAATATCCGAAAACAAACTCCAACCGGTTTTTCTAATTATCACTCACCAGCCTTCACTCTACAAACGCTGGTGACCAAAAACTATTTTTTAAGCATTTAAATCACTAGCCTTCATAATTAAAATGGCTGGTGATATTTTTTAGTCATCCGCCTCTTCTATTACATGGCGGCCGTTTTTCATCCGCCCTTCCAATCATTGTTTATGCATATAATACGAATATTGCTATTCTCAAAAGTTTTCTCAAATTTGAAAACAGATTTGAGAAAATAGCAAAAAAAAAAAAAAAAATTTGAGAAAATAACAACGCGTTGGAGACCAAATTTACGAATATATGAGAAAATAGCAACCCGTTGGAGATGGTCTTAGTGAAAGTATATGACTTTGCGTTTGTCCCTTGATTTTCCGAACCAAAAACGCGTAAACGGTGATTTGAATTTTTATGAAAAAAGTTAGAGGACTTTGCTTAATAAGCAAGTTAATTAAACAGTGACATCTGTACCAACCGGACTAACGGCTAATGATTCAATTTCTATCAGACAAGATAACAAGAATGGTAATAATGTAGTTCATGATGTATTGATGTTGTTCTCTCTCATGTTTGATATCTACAGTAGTTAAGTTACACTTGTTGTAGAAAAGAAAAAGCTACATATTCAAAATGTGAATTCCTTTATCATTAACAAGGTCGATTGATCTACCTATGGAAGCAGTATTAATTATTTAATTATCGACCTTGAATTCAGAAAAAAAAAAAAAGAACAAATTAAGTTAACAATAAACAAAAATTTCCAATGATGATAGCTCATCGTACTATACACTAACACAATTGTCAATATTTCCGGCAAAAACTAGTAAAAAAAGCTGTAATGAGCCTAATTCATAAATCCTCATTCTTTTCTGAAACCCACACCCACCACCAAAGACATTCACGATGAATTATGACAAGTTTAATTTTCATCAAAAGATACGCCGACTAATGTATTCCTAGACTCTAAAAACTAGAATAGATATCCCAAGTAAAAAGCTTTAGTAAGAATTCAAAATATAGTCCACATGAGTGCCGATGTGGTGAGATCATAATAGAACAGCTTAGTTTGCCTATATGGCTATATGATATGATATGATGGCCTATGTGTTGTTTGAACAATTTTATCAAATAAATGAATTGCACTCAATGAACATGATTCCAATTTCTTTATAAATCCCTCATATAAAAATTTAACAGACATAAATAAATAGAGAGAGAAAGAAAGAAAAAAAAACGTCTACCAACCCTATAATGAATCAATCAATAATAATAAAAAAAAAAAAAAATTTAATCAGATCATCAGTACAGATAAAGAGAAGAGAAGATGGTGTGTGTAATAAAATAGAAACCTTCTTAACAGATTCAGCGATCTCAGGTCCGATTCCATCTCCAGGGAAAAGAGTTGCTCGAATCGGATAGCTAGAAGAAGCATCAGAACATAAGTTACGAATGGGAGACGAAGAAACAACCCTCGAAGAATTAGGGTTTCCGATTAAAGGTTCGAGTGAACGATTTCGAAGAACTCTTCTCGCGATCCGAAACGCCATTGGATATCGGATGGAAGAGAGAGAGAAGAAAAAAGAAAAAGGTGGAAGAATGAAAGAAACAAAGAGGTTCGAGCGATGTAGAGGTAAAATTGTAAAAAGCTAAATATCGGTGTCCAGCTTAACAAATAAAGCTCTCATGGCATGTTAAATTGTTAATAAAACAGGCATTAGGGTTAATAAAATAGGCATTAGTGAAAGTATATGACTTTGTGTTTGTCCCTTGATTTTCCGAACCAAAAACAGGTAAACGGTGATTTGAATTTTTATGAAAAAAGTTACAGGATTTTGCTTAATATGCAAGTTAATTAAACAGTGACATCTGTACCAACCGGACTAACGGCTAATGATTCAATTTCTATCTGACAAGATAACAAGAATGGTAATAATGTAGTTCATGATGTATTGATGTTGTTCTCTCTCATGTTTGATATCTACAGTAGTTAAGTTACACTTGTTGTAGAAAAGAAAAGGCTACATATTCAAAATGTGAATTCCTTTATCATTAACAAGGTCGATTGATCTACCTATGGAAGCAGTATTAATTATTTAATTATCGACCTTGAATTCAGAATAAAAAGAACAAATTATGTTAACAATAAACAAAAATTTCCAATGATGATAGCTCATCGTACTATACACTAACACAATTGTCAATATTTCCGACAAAAACTAGTAAAAAAGGCAGTAATGAGCCTAATTCATAAATCCTCATTCTTTTCTGAAACCCACACCCACCACCAAAGACATTCACGATGAATTATGACAAGTTTAATTTTCATCAAAAGATACGCCGACTAATGTATTCCTAGACTCTAAAAACTAGAATAGATATCCCAAGTAAAAAGCTTTAGTAAGAATTCAAAATATAGTCCACATGAGTGCCGATGTGGTGAGATCATAATAGAACAGCTTAGTTTGCCTATATGGCTATATGATATGATATGATGGCCTATGTGTTGTTTGAACAATTTTATCAAATAAATGAATTGCACTCAATGAACATGATTCCAATTTCTTTATAAATCCCTCATATAAAAATTTAACAGACATAAATAAATAGAGAGAGAGAGAAAGAAAAAAAAAAGTCTACTAACCCTACAATGAATCAATCAATAATAATAAAAAAAAAAAGATTTAATCAGATCATCAGTACAGATAAAGAGAAGAGAAGATGGTGTGTGTGATAAAATAGAAACCTTCTTAACAGATTCAGCGATCTCAGGTCCGATTCCATCTCCAGGGAAAAAAGTTGCTCGAATCGGATAGCTAGAAGAAGCATTAGAACATAAGTTACGAATGGGAGACGAAGAAACAACCCTCGAAGAATTAGGGTTTCCGATTAAAGGTTCGAGTGAACGATTTCGAAGAACTCTTCTCACGATCCGAAACGCCATTGGATATCGGATGGAAGAGAGAGAGAGAGAGAGAGAGAGAGAGAGAGAGAGAGAGAGAGAGAGAGAGAGAGAGAGAGAGAGAGAGAGAGAGAGAGAGAGAAAAAAGAAAAAGGTGGAAGAATGAAAGAAACAAAGAGGTTCGAGCGATGTAGAGGTAAAATTGTTAAAAGCTAAATATCGGTGTCCAGCTTAACAAATAAAGCTCTCATGGCATGTTAAATTGTTAATAAAACAGGCATTAGGGTTAATAAAATAGGCATTAGTGAAAGTATATGACTTTGTGTTTGTCCCTTGATTTTCCGAACCAAAAACACGTAAACGGTGATTTGAATTTTTATGAAAAAAGTTACAGGATTTTGCTTAATATGCAAGTTAATTAAACAGTGACATCTGTACCAACCGGACTAACGGCTAATGATTCAATTTCTATCAGACAAGATAACAAGAATGGTAATAATGTAGTTCATGATGTATTGATGTTGTTCTCTCTCATGTTTGATATCTACAGTAGTTAAGTTACACTTGTTGTAGAAAAGAAAATGCTACATATTCAAAATGTGAATTCCTTTATCATTAACAAGGTCGATTGATCTACCTATGGAAGCAGTATTAATTATTTAATTATCGACCTTGAATTCAGAAAAAAAAAAAAACAAATTAAGTTAACAATAAACAAAAATTTCCAATGATGATAGCTCATCATACTATACACTAACACAATTGTCAATATTTCCGACAAAAACTAGTAAAAAAGGCGGTAATGAGCCTAATTCATAAATCCTCATTCTTTTCTGAAACCCACACCCACCACCAAAGACATTCACGATGAATTATGACAAGTTTAATTTTCATCGAAAGATACGCCGACTAATGTATTCCTAGACTCTAAAAACTAGAACAGATATCCCAAGTAAAAAGCTTTAGTAAGAATTCAAAATATAGTCCACATGAGTGCCGATGTGGTGAGATCATAATAGAACAGCTTAGTTTGCCTATATGGCTATATGATATGATATGATGGCCTATGTGTTGTTTGAACAATTTTATCAAATAAATGAATTGCACTCAATGAACATGATTCCAATTTCTTTATAAATCCCTCATATAAAAATTTAACAGACATAAATAAATAGAGAGAGAGAGAAAGAAAAAAAAAAAAAAAAGTCTACTAACCCTACAATGAATCAATCAATAATAATAAAAAAAAAAGATTTAATCAGATCATCAGTACAGATAAAGAGAAGAGAAGATGGTGTGTGTGATAAAATAGAAACCTTCTTAACAGATTCAGCGATCTCAGGTCCGATTCCATCTCCAGGGAAAAGAGTTGCTCGAATCGGATAGCTAGAAGAAGCATCAGAACATAAGTTACGAATGGGAGACGAAGAAACAACCCTCGAAGAATTAGGGTTTCCGATTAAAGGTTCGAGTGAACGATATCGAAGAACTCTTCTCGCGATCCGAAACGCCATTGGATATCGGATGGAAGAGAGAGAGAGAGAAGAAAAAAGAAAAAGGTGGAAGAATGAAAGAAACAAAGAGGTTCGAGCGATGTAGAGGTAAAATTGTAAAAAGCTAAATATCGGTGTCCAGCTTAACAAATAAAGCTCTCATGGCATGTTAAATTGTTAATAAAACAGGCATTAGGGTTAAAAATCAACCGTGGATAGTTTATTATGGAATTAGTAATTTCTTTGAATTCATAGTTTCATTTCATTTCATTTCATTTCTTGGATAAAATTCATCATGCAAAGAGCAAACACAAAATGTCATAATAACCTTTTTAATCAATAAAATTTAAGGACTGCATACCAACAACACATTTATATGTCTGAAACATATAGCTTTAAGCTTCAAATAACATATAAGGATAAAAAGCATAACATTATTCATACAAAATTTCGAAGTCTGAAACAAATTAAAATACACAGTTATATAGATCACTCAGTCATATTCTCTTCATCATCATCATCTTCTTCATCGTTTATATCAAGTTCATCTAGCAACTGTTCCAACGGCACTGAAGGCACATCCTCTCCATCACTCACCGACTCCATTTCAGATGGTTGGTACTCTTTATCACGATACAAGTTTATGTTAAA
This sequence comes from Aquilegia eximia, assembly GCA_023053565.1. Classification (NCBI taxonomy): domain Eukaryota; kingdom Viridiplantae; phylum Streptophyta; class Magnoliopsida; order Ranunculales; family Ranunculaceae; genus Aquilegia; species Aquilegia eximia. The sequence continues at coordinate 3,161,044 of JALIGU010000015.1, forward strand.
TGTCAACTCAGGGTTTTCCTCCAGATCTTCTTTGAAGCGCTTATAGTCAACATTAATCTTCTCCTCATTGTGTTTTTTACAGGAGTCATCCACCTCCATGTTCAACGACTTGAGTTTCCAGGGACGAGGCTTTCCACGTGTTTTCTGACGTTTTTCTTCGTAGCTCTTCTTTACTAATATTGCATCTAGTAGCACAAGACTCTTATACTTGTCTAATACAATGTCATTATTGTTAGCTCCATATAAGTCATAACCAAGAGCACAATCGCCAGGATTCAAAAGATGGCCAAGGTGCGTTCTCATGGTGAAAATTGTGTCGTTCTTCCCAAAATCAGATGCACGTGCCACTTGAACATCGGCTAAACTATACTTTGAGCCTGCAACATTGACTTCAGAACTCAATGACTCCACATCAAGTACTATATATTCCACAAGCTGCTTGCTTGATAGCAGTGCCCCATAAGGAGCCCTCCAATATTGGTCTGCATCTATGAACGCATGCCTTAGAGTGAAGGGGTCAAGTAGAACAATGTTATTGCTCACCTTCGAGCACAATACTATTAATGTTGTACCCTAATTACATACTTAGAGTAAGTTAATGTAATATAACGCATCAAATTCATCTATTGCTTATCATAGAGGTTCAATTTAAAACGTAGAGGTTATCCCAACTTCATACACCACCTCAGTATCTTCACAAATAGCTTATCCCCATTTTCATGACATCCCAATCAAGAAACCCATTCTTCTCCACATCCACACCCATCATCTTGAATTGAAAAACTCCTTCTTAAAGTTGAAAGATCATTTTCAAATTCGTATTGTTGAGATCCAATAAGGCAAAACTATAAAACCCACTAACTTAATTAACCACAAATTCAATATTGATACTTCAATTTTTTGTACAAAGTGCTGATTCATTGGTGTTTAATGGATATATACAATGAGGGCAATAGTAAGTACAGTAACTAGAGTAGGAGAATTGGAATTTGGATGGGTTAAAAAAAAAAAAAAAAAAAGTGCAACCCAAGTGATGAAAATCGTCAACATTAGAATTTCCAACACCCATTTACTTACCAGGAGCAACAAAAATCTCCTCTTCATCCTCATTGTTGTTAGGGTGTTGTCCTCCTCCTTCGTGGCATTATAACAAACATTTTATGGTGGTGGTGGTGGTGGTGGTGGTGGAACTTGAGCTTCAGCAGCAGCAACAGTTGTGGTGGTGGTGGAATTAGAGTTTGGAAATGGCAATGGTACATCATGAATGAACTCACAACATTTTAACAGTAAGGTTGTCATCCTCATCCTTTCTTAATCCCATCCATCAACATCATCATAACCTCAATTTATAAATGGCTTCTCTAGTTTTGCAATTGAAAATGATAATAACAGATGGTTAAAGTTGGGTTCATGAAGGTAAATATCTAGATCCTCGATTGACGTACTAAATCACATGGCATAATATCTAGTTTCAATTTAGTCAACCAATGAAGCATTGACACGTGGAGCACAAAAATTACTGTTTTGAGTATTAAGTTGTCACGTGCCAAACACGTGGAAGGGTAGTTTAGACAATAAAAATGTATGGATGCTTTGACCCAAGTCAACTACGTTGACTGACAGTCAAATAACGATTTTGGGATCATTTGCTAATAAATGAAAAACTCTAGACCACATGCTAATTAGCTATCTTCTAGAGGGACCAAATACAAAATACCCCATTTTAAAATTGAAGGAGTGCATACCAACAACTTTATCGAAGGAGTGCATACCAAGTACCAACAACACATTTATATGTCTGAAACATATAATGTAGCTTTAAGCTCCAAATAACATATAAGGATAAAAAGCATAACATTATTCATACAAAATTTCAAAGTCTGAAACAAATTAAAATGCATAGTTATATGGATCACTCGGTCATACTCTCTTCATCATCATCTTCTTCTTCATCTTTTATATCAAGTTCATCTAGCAACTGTTCCAATGGCACTGAAGGCAGAACCAAACCCAACTTAGGCTCTTTGCTAATACTAGTAATATAGTCTTTGTCTTTGGGAAAACTTCAAAATAATCTCATTGCAGTTTACCCAAGTAAATAACTACACACAATACATTATGATTTATGTAGAACACTCTTCATAAGCAAAAACCATGTATAGAAATGAATCTTCCCAGGGAATTTTTGTGTTTTGGCTCATGCTAAGTTATCCCCAATAACGTTTCTTACAATGAATCTGTTTCTCTGATCTTTTGTGTTTGCAAAAACTGATAATACACACTTCCAGGTAAAGCCATACCTGTTGCTAACTGGTTAGGAATGCAACCAAGTGGTCCAAATCCACCTAATGCAAATTTTCTTAGTCCTGCATTGTACAATGCCTACATACATACACAATTACACACACAATGAAATGTAAGAACTAATTGGTCCTGCACTGTGCCAAGATTTCATTATTTCCATAGGTTGTAAAGAGAGTAACACGGTCTTAATAATGTCTTATCTCCATACAGTATTTTACTATTTTCCTTTCAGAGCTTTCAAACCTTTGAATTCTCAAATTTATATCATGCATGGAAATAAACATTTCTTTTTAAGAAATAATGAACCTGTAAGTGGTTGGCATACAGATCGATGAGAAGGTCAGCATAATCTACGGGCGTATGATAGAAGCTGGTGGGGTACAAGTAAGGCAAGAGGTAATTGTTGATATAGTCGTTGCTGCCCATGTTGATGATAGCTATCGATTTAGAAAGATGCTGGCTCAGGGTTTTTTCGCCCATATGATTCCTCAATAAATCTGTTGTGCTTTTAAACTTAGCCACTTGCTGACTAAAGGTAAAGCGATCTCCCTGCATGAAGGAACACAATTAGAGAATATCAAGTTTTTGAAAGATAGAACGCAAGTATTCTAGCTAGACTAGGAAGGTAAAGAGAGAAGTAGATACAAGAAATTGGCCTGTCAAATTAAGAATGCCACCATCTGCTGAAGCATAATTCACTCCATGAAGAATCGTTTCAACCGTGAGAGCATCTTCATATGCTGGAAGATAAGGAAGACCAAATTCCTCCCCTGCAAAAGCAAAATGGTATAAAGTGGTTTAGATGAAAGATGGAACACACATATATAGTCACTACCTACTTTTGAGAAATGAAAATATTAAAGGCACAACAGATACTCATATATAAGAACAACTATAACTTGCCTATGAGATCGATTGTGGTCTTTCCGTTAGAAAATCTTCCTGTAGGTCCTTTATAAAAATCAATCCCATAAGGCATGTAATTTGATTTTGCATATGAACTCAAATAGTTATTATTTCCATGATCTACTAAAGAGTCTCCAAATACAAACATTGAGGGGACCTGGGGAGGTGATGATCCAACAACTTCACTTGAGAAACAAGGAGAGATAATTAGAGAAATAGCAAGGAACCATAAGCATTGATCAACTAAGGAAAAACTTAATCCTTTGGGATTAATTGATTCTTTACTAGATATCAAGTTGGTCTTTAGGAATGCTTGAAGATATATATATTACTATAAAGGTGACCAGTTGGAAAGTAAAAGATATGTTGTTGAACTTGAACCCATCGCATTTTGAAACGGCAAAAAGCAGCATGCAAATATATACTAAAACAGACGTCTTTCCCTCATTTTGTTTCTGAACTTTTTTTCTCTTTTATGTCATAGGCAACGTGATACATGCAGTATACTGGGAACTAGAGACCTTTCCTTCCAAGAATTAGGGGAAAATTAAGTACAAGGGGTGGCATGAGAAACACCCAAATTAGGTGCACACAGAGAGACACGCTAATTGTGGTGTGATTTGGCAACATATGTAACTCACTAGAGACTATCGGTCGGTGTTGGTAGGCACCGGGCAGGCAGTGACCATGCTTGCTACCTTACAAGATATATGAGTCGAACATTACAAATACAAGCAACACCCGATCATAGTTTGAAAACTTTGAATCATGGTCAAGTCTGCTATGGCAGAATGTCAGAATCTTTGTCACCCAGATTATCACTAGTTGAGAAATGAGGTCCCAGAAGAGAAATCCTGTCTCAATTTAATGGGATGGTGCATCCCACATTTACAAAACCTGTGCTGATTATCTCCTTGCACTTGAACCTGCTATGTGAACTGTGGCAGACGCTTTTACTAGATTCTTTCCTGATTCACTTTTACCACTAATTTGTTGTAACGAGCTAGCGATAGATCAGTGATGAGATAGCACTTTGCCCAATCGGTAGAAAACCAACGAAATTGCTGGTGTGCAATAATACTAAGTAGAAAAATAATAGCTTCAGTAGCATTAATATCTTTGGATACAATTTAAACTTTGTCCCAGTACTATTGTGAGCAACTGAACCGAATCTCCGAGGTACTTAGTTGAGTCCTGTATGTCTAGCTTACCACAACTATTGCCAACATTGGAGCCCGCACTCATCTCTTTCCACAATTGCATCAATTTTTTTTTTTGAGCTATTACTTCCATACAATGCCACCCATTACATATCTTTTCGTATCTGTTCCTGCAGCATATACTTCCTTGAAATCAGCCTTCGTCATCAACTGGGTGAAATAATTTGAGGTGTATGAAACAGCATCATACTTGGTAAGTTTCAATATCTTGAAGTAAACTAAAAAACTCTGCTTTTTTTCATGACATCAGAATCATCACATCATCCCTCCTAGGCAGTGATAGTCAATGGCTCAATGCTACACAGCAAAGGAACATTCTCTATACTGTAAGCCTCTGATAAAAACTCTTTCATTCAAAACAGAAATAAAAAAAAGGTAGCACCTTTGTACAAACATCCCACGGTGCATATAATTGGGTTCCACCAAGAAATAATATCTAATAAATGTAATAGCAACAGCAAGGTGGAACAATTTTTTTGGTATTCTGCCATATTCACATGTTCGTTACACGCAAAGCAAATCGTGGTTGCAAGCTCTGTTTGGGATAGAGCTATGAAGTAGTATTGCACAAAATGAATCATTGTGTCTTACCTATCAGAAAATTGAGAAACAAACAAAAAATTCCAACTATGGGCAAAACTTATTTGGAGTTGATGTACAATTAAGATGCAAAAATCATACTACCAATACATAGAAATTATCTCAAAGGTTATCACAAATGGCTTTGGTAAAATCTGTAGTTGTAGAAGAGCCTCCCAGGTCAGCTGTTCGATACTTCCCTTCTGCAATGGTCTTGGTGATGGCATTATGGATCATTTCTGCTTTATTATCAAGTTTCAGATGCTGTAACATCATAACTGCACTCAACAGTAAAGCCGTCGGATTTGCAAGATTCTGAAATTGTTACGGAGGTCAAAACCAGAATTTAGTCAAAGAACCAACAAAACCATCCTAACACATCAAACAAATATCAAAGCCTAACTGTTATATGATCCGATAAATGTACTTATGTCTGCTTCAGTTTACAGGTGTCTACAGATGAAACTCAGCCATATGCAAACACACAGAATCTAGTGCTGAAGGAAATGTGATGCTTACAGGTATGCTACTTCTGATGTTACTTTCAGTTGTATATGAATTATGCATTACTTGGTGTCAACAAGAAATTTCTAAGCCGAAGTGAGAGAAATAACTGAACTGTGGTCCTCTATACCTTGAACGAACAAGCATGAGCAGTGAACTATGCAGTGCATACACATGTGAGAGGACCCTTTCCATAAATTCATTGAATTTGAAATTTCAAACCATTTCCACATACTATATATTATAAATATATTGATATGAAAGATAAAACTATTGCTTGCCGTGTGTCCTTTTTTTAGGTGTTCACATGATCAAATATTTTATACTGTCCCACCTATATATCAAAAACAGTGTTTATGTTTATACACTGATTGAGTATATAGATCTATATGAAGATGGTGTCATTTGCACATTTTCCAGATAATGTTCCAAACAGGATTAAAGATTTTGACCTCATATTATCTACTCCGAAGCAAGAACGCAAATTTAATGGACAAACTTGTATGTAAACAAAGGAAATATGCAAAGAGTTACTAACCTTCCCAGCTATATCAGGCGCAGATCCATGCACAGCTTCTGCGAGGGCAATGCCACCCTCACCGATATTGCAGCTGAGTAAAAGTTAGATAAATTATGGTTTTTTTACGGGCTGGGACCATGGTAATGATAAATTATAACATGTTGAAAACAATAAACACTTCTACCTGGGAGTTAAACCCAAGCCCCCAACCAATCCCGCACAGAGGTCACTGATGATGTCTCCATAGAGGTTTGGCATCACTAATACATCAAAAAGTGCCGGATTTTTTACAAGCTGTATACATGAAAATCACAGAGGATTAGACTACTTTGTGCATATAATTAAGAATATCTTATTTTGTTTCTCTAATAAACTTAGACCAAATAACCAATGGGGTGGATCATGGTTCACAACACAGATTATTTGCCAATATTTGGATGAATAGAATATAAGCAAATGCAAACAATACCATCATGCAGCAATTATCGATGATAACTTCCTCATACGTAATGTCCGGGTATTTCTCCGCGACTTCACGACAACACTATACAATAAGAAAATGCAACACTTGTTAGCTGATATCAAAAGCAATAACTGCTGAATCACATAAAATAACATATAGGTATTAAACATCAACATATGTACCTCTAAAAATAGACCATCTGTCTTCCTCATAATGTTGGCTTTATGTATTGCAGATACCCTCTCCCGTCCATGGGCCCTGGCATAGTGGAATGCATATTCTGCCACTCTCAGACTTGCAGTGCGGGTAATGATTTTTAGACTTTCAACTACACCTCTGACCACCTATGATGTCACATTATCAGCATTCTTCTAACGACCTTATTTTATTTTGGCAGACAAATATCAATTGAGGTAAAAGTGAAAGAGGTTTACAAAATAGTGAGAGTATACTTACTTGGTGTTCAAGACCACTATACTCCCCTTCTGTGTTTTCTCGAATAGTGACAAGATTGACATCATCATAACGAGTTTTGTATCCAGAGAGACTGTAGCATGGTCTGACATTGGCATACAGACCAAGTTCTTTCCTAAGAGTAAGGTTCAAAGATCTATGGCCTTTTCCAATTGGTGTTGCCATTGGACCTTTTAGGCCAACACGATTCTTACGAACGGATTCCAGGCTTTCCCACGTGAGATAACTCTGTGTCCTGGGATCTACTTTGGTCCCAACAAAGTGTTCTTCCCATTCTATGGGCACTTCAGCCGTGGCCAGTACCTAAAAACAATATCATATAGAAAATATTAAGGATAGCCAGATATTCGTATAATTTGAAAAGTAGAACTCAACCGTAAAAGAGAACAATTTTATCCTCTAAGATGTGTGGTTTGTATTTATAGACTGATAGCAAGTTTCCTTGAATACATAGTACATACACAAACCAATGTTGTAAAGAGATGAAAAGCAGGCTAGAAGATTTAAGGTGATTTAAATAAATCCACAAAAGGGTCAAATTTACCACAACAACCAAATTAAGTGATCCATCAATTAGAGTTTGGAACAAAGACGATATTACAACACATTAAACCAATAAAGCAGAAAGGTAGTTAAATTATTCTATTTAAGAACCGAACTGAAGGTGTAATTAATGGGAAGTAGTAGTAGTAGTTTTGTAATGGGTATGTATATAACAAGTAGCTATAGTACGTTACCTACTTTTGAAACCCACACCCACCACCAAAGACATTCACGATGAATTATGACAACAAGTTTAATTTTCATCAAAAGATACATCCACTAATGTATTCCTAGACTCTAAAAACTAGAATAGATATCCCAAGTAAAAAGCTTTATTAAGAATTCAAAATATAGTCCACATGATATGATATGATGGCCTATGTGTTGTTTGAACAATTTTATCAAATAAATGAATTGCACCCAATGAACATGATTCCAACTTCTTTATAAATCCCTCATATAAAAATTAACAGACATAAATAAATAAAAACACACAGAAAGAACAGAGAGAGAAAGAAAAAAAAAGTCTACTAACCCTACAATCAATCAATCAATCAATCAATAATAAAAAAAAAAAAAAAAAAGGATTTAATCAGATCATCAGTACAGATAAAGAGAAGAGAAGATGGTGTGTGTGATAAAATAGAAACCTTCTTAACAGATTCAGCGATCTCAGGTCCAATTCCATCTCCAGAGAAAAGAGTTGCTCGAATCGGATAGCTAGGAGAAGCATCAGAACATAAGTTACGAATGGGAGACGAAGAAACAACCCTCGAAGAATTAAGGTTTCCAATTAAAGGTTCGAGTGAACGATTTCGAAGAACTCTTCTCGCGATCTGAAACGCCATTGATTGGATATTAGAATCACGAAAGAAGTGTTGTGGAAATAAAGAAACCCTCTTCCTCTCTGAAAACTCGTCTCGTACTTTCTCTCTCTTTCTTTCTTTGCTATTTGAATCTCTTTTTGGAATTTAACAAGTCTATTTACAAATACATCCCTCGTTTATCGTCAAACTAGTCCTTTTTGTTTTGGGCTTTTTGTTGTTTGTTTTTTATTATGTTTGGAAAGCCTAGTTGATGTAATAATTCAGATCTAGAGCAAGGTTTAAGGTTTAGGTTTGGCATTTACAATGGAGGAGGAATCAACAATAATCTTATTATCATCATCAGATTCTAATCTTCAAACTTCACAGGTCTCTTCTCTCTTTGGTAGATCTGTTCAAAAAGTTAGATTCTCCCATTTAAGTTATTTGATTGGATTTTAAATAAAAGGATCATAATATAATTAGTTTAATACATATCTAATCTAACATAATAAAACTTGATTTTTTTTTTTTTTTTTTTTAAATTTTAATCAGAGATATAACAGAGATAGGTAGGTAGGAAATCAAAACAATTGCATATCTTAATAGTTAAAAATTTCTGAGATCTAAATATGAAATTAAAAAAAAAAAATTCAAAAGTATCTTATCAATATAAAAATCTGATTAATAAAAAGAGAGTGATAAATCTAAATAAAGTTGTGAAACGACATTATAGTAGCAAAGCTTGTTTCTTAGGTGCATTCCATTTTCCCCTTTAGTCGGAATCCTGCATATAAAAATGAAGGGAAATTAGTAATGTAAAATTTAATTTATGATTTATAATTTTGTTTATTGTTTTTCTTTGTCTGAATATTCTTACCTCTGGTTCTTGCTTAATGCATATCTTCTTAGTATAATCTTTCTGTGGAAGTTTGTCAACGTCGACTATTTCTTCCCGAGAGTGTTTCTTAGGTGTTGCTGGGACAAAGTTTTAAAAAAATTAATTTCATATTTTGATATTATTGACTATATATATATTTTTGATTTTTTGTGGGGGTGGGTTGAGGTCTTACCTTTTGTATGTTGTCTTTTGTTGTACCTTCTTTTACTTGCCCTTCGAATGTGATGTCTGTGCATGTAAGATATCCTTTTGGAAATTGCCTATTCTTTTCAGTTATCTTTATGTCAAAAATTGCTTCGGTATTCTCGATTGCTTGAATGTAGTTTCTCATGATGTCCTCTCCCTTTTCTTCCATACTTAGCAATGCAGCTACTATATTATCCTTCATTAGTTTTTTCGCTTTTTCACCAAAAACTGTAATTTTTGTATTTCCTGTTCCATCCGATATTTCCATTTGTATCTTATACCTATTTTTTTATATATATATTTTTTGACAATGAAACATTTAGCACACATAAGATTGCATGTTTAGATGATATATGTCATTGTGTTCAGTAAAAAACGGTTTTATACTTACTGTAGCATTGTATTTGATTATTCAATTATTCCACAATAGCATTGATATGCTTCGAGAACTTCTTCTGCCTTTGTATTGCAAGTTTTGCAAGCCAAGTAGTACCATTCTGGGGATGCATTAACTTTAACTATTTTTGCTGAACATGTGATGTAGTCCTGTATATTTTTTTTTTTTTTTTATGAAAACATATTTTTGTGCATATTTTAGTTATGAAATTTGAATATGTTTAAGAATTGAAGGGAAGTAAATGTACCTCATGAGTTTCTCGGTTGATAGATTTTTGCACATCCAGTAGGTTGCCTTTTTTGAATCTTGAAAAATCTCCTATCTTCAGAGTGATGTTCACTTGGCTGATCAATGTAAAACACATCATAAAGGAGCTGATTATAATTGGTTATAAGTAGTAAATCATTTTATTAAGTTGAGTATGTAAACATTTGTGAGATAGTTTTACCTGTTCTTCATTTGTATAACTTCTGGAATATCTGGATTTAAATATAGCATAGTTCCGGTTGTAGTGGACAACTGCGCCCGTGTTTTATAGAATATGAAATAATTTTTATTTGTATAGGATAACAAAATCATTATTATATATATAGTATTTTCACGTATTTAAAAAGTTAAGGTAATTACCCTGAAATTTACGGACTTTTGCTAGTGATATCACTACTACTGGTTTTTCATTCACCATAGTCTTCAGTTTTTCAATGTCAAAGATATCCTTCATTTCTCCCCACAATGTTACCTTCAATTTCTCTTCCCTGAATTTCCAATTGAAGTAAACCAAAAATATATAAGTTATTAGTTAAAAAACAATAATTTAATGACTTTTTGATTGCGTTACCTGTCATTGATAATTGTAATTTCTCTAATTTTTGATGGATTTTCTCCGCTACTGTCTTTCACGTTGGGCCATTCAGTAAGAAGCCCTATTACATCTGCATAAAATAATATAAGCATATTAATTCTTAAATCACATAATATTAAAATCTTTGATTGAAGAAATTAACGTTACCTCGTAAGATGTTGGTGTTCACTGAATGAAGATCAATTCATATTCTCTGTGAAACAACGCGTCGGGGCTGTTCTTCCACAAAAAAGTGGATAAGTCAGGGGATTCCTAATCTAAGTTCAAGGGGATCCCCAATCTTCTTGTATAAAGTCAAAAAAAATCAGTACAATCCGAATTTTGAATGATGAGCAATCGGGTTTTAGTATATTAGCTGGGCTCATGCCATGAATTTTGACTTAATCAAAAAGTTTACTTTTTTTTTTTGAAATTGAATCTTTTTCTTGGAAAGTTTTCTATTCCGTGCAAAAGAACTTCGAAAGAGTCTTTATTTGGGAAGGCAATGTAGGCTGAGTCCAAAGGTTTTACTGTTGCATATGACTTTCTTGCTTGAAAATTTGTTATGTAGTAGATCTCATTTTCCTTGAGTTTTTTAAGCAATTGAGAGAACGTATGTAATTCTTTTGTCTTCATATGCAGCTATCTCCCTGATAGTAAATAATGATTAGGCATTTGTTTAGGTGAGGTGAATATATGTAAAAAAAAAGAAAAAATTGAAAAAAATAGATCATACCTTTTCGTCCATTACAATGATATCTAGTGCGACAACTTTCTTTACAATTTTTTCCGCTTTTTTTTCTTCTTCAAAAGTTGGCCACATACGTATGACCATACCTTTTAGCTTCCATGACCTTTTGTTTTCATCAATCTCACTGATTGTGTTGTATTTATCCGTAGCCATTCCCTATGTTCATATAGCAGTCATATATATTAGTACAGAATGAAAAAGAAAAAAAAAAGAGAATGATATCACACAAACAAATAGTATGTTATTAGAAAAGAGGAAGACGAAGTAGTACAACAACAACGTAGTAAACCAAAACCTTAAACTGGTTACATTAGGGTTTATTTTCTTTTAGAAATCGAACTCTTTAGATTGAAACAGTAAATAGCTGGAATAATTAAAAGCAAACCATTAAAAAAGTGTACCTGCATACCTTTACAACAAATAGTACTACTGGTTTTTCATTAAGTTGACATACCTTTGTTTTTCTCTGAAGTAGAAGCAGAAGGTAGGAGATTGAAGTGTGTAGAATCTAAGTTATAAGCGACAACATGTACATAAGTTTGTCTATAGACAAACAGAGAGATAACTAAGACCGTAGGATGTTGATATTTGATCTGACGGTTGAGATTTTGATGAAGTTTACACCAAATTCTCTCTCTGAATGAAAAAATCCCAAAAAAGCATAACTAACAATCAAAATACCCATTTCATCCAATTTAATTCTCTTCTCTTTCATCTTAATCTTTTGATAACTAACAAATAAAGAATCTTCTCTCTTCAGGAAAAGCTCTCATAATCTTCTCTCTGATTCAAAAGCTCTTAATTGAAGGTATGCTTATCCAAGTTTTTAAATTTAATTTTGATTACTGCTGCTATTCCCAAATTTAATTTTGGCCAAAAGATATACAAATTTCTTAACAAAAAATATCAAATAGCCGGAATATTTGATTCTAAGTCAGTAATGGTTGTTGTGATGTTATCTTAGGCTCTTTTTTAATTAAATTAAAGTTCTTCAAGAATTAAATGTGCTTAGTTCCTCTCCAATCAGTAATTTGGCAGGGCTACAGACTTTAATCTACAGACTATCAAACATATTCAGAAACTGGAATTTTCTGAATTTTGATCTTGCATTGAGTTTTGCGAGTGTCCTGTTATTGTGTTAGTGTAACACAATCAAACATATTCAGGTTTTGGCTACAGACTTTAATCTACAGAAGTTCTATTGTTTCAGGCTTAAAAAGTGACTGTAAGGATATGTGCTCTTAACAAACTGGAATCTCTTAAAAAGCTGAAATCTCAAGTAATGTACTTGAGAAATTTATTCAAATTTTAATTGATCAATTGTAATATTTTAACTCAATGGGAACTAATTTGTAATATTCTCAAGTAATTGTATTTTCCAATTACCCTCCATCTTCTCAATGGATAACTAGAACTACCATAAGATATACAGTATTTCTTATTTTTGTTCTTTAAAAGATGTGATAAAAACATTTAAATCATACAAATACTGTAACAGATAACAATTTCACTTCTTATATCTGGTTTTTACTTTTCGGAACTTAATATGTATGAACAACAATGTCCATATCTAATACACTTACTCGGGTTTGTAGAGGAGATCCAATAATGAAAATAAGTTCTTAGGCGCAACCCTACAATGGTCGTTTAGCTACTCAATGCATGTGCTCAGTCTGCCTTTTCATCACCAACAGTCTAATATAAATTGGGAAAAGCTGAGTTAAATGGAAATTTGAATTACATATTGTGAGAGAAAAGAAACAGCAAACCGGCCAAAAACCTTTGAATGCATTGCTGCTTTGTTCTGAAGCAAGGAGTGAAGTGAGCTAATCTCTTCTTCTTTGGATCAAGTTCAATTCTGTGGTCTCCAGTACAGGTAAACACTCTAAATTTCCATCTACTTTTTGAGTTTTTGGTTTTAAGTAATCTCTTTCTTTCTTGATAAGTGTACTTGATTGATTTGATTTTTTTTTTTTTTTTTTTTGTTGCTGGGGTTACCTGTAAATAATATTACTTGGATATGCTGAATTATTGATCCCTTCCTATTTATGCAGTGAGCAACTCGTGATATATATCACTGCTTCGAAGGACTCCTCTTTGGATGGTTCTAAGTGGATCACAAAAGCAGATTCTGAGGTATGTAGTGCCTGCTACAGATGTATGTGGTTTGTGTTTTATTCTTTATTTTTGTAGTAGTAATTGTGTTTGGTAATGTAAAGTATATAATTTGCATAGTTTACCTTTAATTTGTCAAAAGAAAGAAACCTAACAGTGGGCAAGGTCAATAGGTAGAGAATCTGGTTTGATATAGAACAATAAGATGATTTAAATTGTATTATAATGACATTTTGGTATCTGATATTTTTTTTTTTTACTAACCAATAGTTCATATTATTTATATGTGGGATGTAACTGTTTTGTGAATTTTTATCTCAATGCTAAGATTTTTATCTCAATGATACTTTGCTATATGGCTTGTTATTACTCATTGTCCAACTTTGTGTGGTACCACCTTTGACCTTTCTAAGAAAACGGTAACAGTTGGGTAAATTTTGTAGGGTTGTTTTTTAGTGTGTTAACGTTATTATATTTTTAACTGTTGTTGGACTGATATTTGAAATGCCAATATAATTTGTTCTAGCGACTGAGAAGGAGAGGCCACCATCCATTATAGATGTGAACTCTAAATCTAGGTCAGACCAAACTTTGATGATGGCTTAGACAAGGCTAATCTACGAAAATGACCAAACTTTGATGATGACTTTGACAAGGCTAATCTGCGAAAATGGCTGGTTCTGACAGAACACGTTGTTGATATGCTAAATAGTATATTGACTACGTTGTGAGATAGACTTAAAAGAATGGTTTCAAATCTTTGTTGAGTGTGAAATAAGGTCATTCATAACCGTAGTATGATCATCTCATGTACTCCCCTTATATTATTCAATTTCTATAAGATTTGAGTCTATTGAATCATTGTTCAAGTTTCAAACTTTATCCTTTGGTATCTATCTACTAATTCCAACTTTGAAATTTCAAATCACCTAAAATTTGTCTTCTCCCAATTGGGAGTCTATTTTGATAAAATTGGCTAATTGGTATAAAGTTGTAACTCACTTTGATGTTGCTGGGTAGAATTTTAAGTTTGGTTCTTGTTATATCAATCCTTTAGGACAAAGTATGGTCAAATTTTATTCCTAAAAAAAACAATTTTATTTTGTTGTTACTAATTGTTTGTTTGTTTATTTCTAGGTAAATTCGCTCGCACAAGTTGATATTAAACAAGTTAGCTTGCACCAACATAACTGTCTGTGATTTTGGAGATTTAGGTTGGTGATTTATAATCACACGGAGGTGATCATCCATTAGTATCAATCAATTAACAGAGTAATCATCAGGTCATCTCTCTCTCTCTTCATCATCCATTAGTATCAATCACCAAATTTTAAACATTACACCCACTATCAGATTATAATTGCTATTAATGATTATTTTATCAGATTTTGTTTTTTTTTTTTGGGGGGGGGGGGGGGGGGGGTTTGATGTGAGGTTTTATTACAAAAAGCAGAAAAGTGCAGAGCACTTTTTGATTATGTAGCTTATAATGCAAAAATTATTGCAGTGCGCACAGAATGTATGCCATGATATTCTATGACATACAGTATAGGGTAAAATGTAAGAAATGACACCACTGACATTCTAATCTCCCAATAGTTATGTGATGTGTCGAGTAAAAACAAACAAGTAAAAACCGCGAAAATACAATTAACCACAGGAATACACAATTAAACTTCAACCTAACATACATGAAAATTAATAGACGGGTAGTCTGTCTTCTCTGCGAAACTTCTTTTCTCAGTGAAAACTTAAACCTCTCTCCCAACAAAACCTTCCTCAATAAGACTCTTCCCCCACCAAGCCTTACTCACTGGGAATCTTCCCTCTATACGAATTGTATTACCAATACTCCCTGCGGATTTCGAATCTGTCTTCTTCATTTTGTTAAAGGTACGAACTTTTAATTTTCAATACCATTTGTTTGTAATTTTTGAAATATTTCATAGACCCTTTCTGTTCTCTGGTCTGGTTTTAATTGTACTTCGTCTTAAAAAAGTTATGTATTAGGTCTCATCGTTTCGTTTGTGATGTTACTAACATTAGTAAGCTTCAGAAAATCTCTTCTTTTGTTACAGGCATGTTTAACTCTGAATTGATATTACTTATAGCTTGAATTGATATTAATTCCTACCAACTCTGATTAATTCGGTAGTATGTTTTTGTTCTTTATCATCTTACCCAAATTACTGTCTTAATTTTAGTTAACTTTCATCATTTGATCAATACCATTGTTGCACCATTCTGGAATATGGAGGTGCACTTCAGCATGTTTTTTCCTATAAATGTCACACTTTTTTTTATGTCTTTGGAGCTTAGTTAAGAACAATCGCTAAAAGTTGATCCATTTAGTCAACTTTCATCCATTTAGGCCAAACTTAGATGGTTATGCTTTAGATTAGTAAATCTTGGTTCATTTTGAAAAAAATAATAAAAAATATCGAGAAAATATGAGTCATGAACTATTACTTAACGTATAAAAACACATATAAGAAGTGATCGAGGTAATCTGACGGTCATCTTTACGGTAAACATTTTATTTTTCTCTTCGAAGGCAATATATTCAACACCTTCAAATGTTTTGATAATGAATGATGTTGATAGTAATCTGACTTCCATGATCTTGGGTGCGCATTTTTTCCTACATTCCTATGGTTAAAATATAACTTTTCTTGAACGCAAGTACTACTTCATATTTACTCAAGCTTAACGTAAACATAGGAATCTGCTATTGAGAATGTGAAACGGACTAAGGATCCACATTGTCCATTATGGGGGAGTATAAAAACTATACAGCAGAGAAGGCCAAAGAGACAAAGGACACTGCTGCTGAGAAGGTGAAGGAAACGACCAATAAATTGACTCAATTGAAGAAATCTGCGGCTGAAGCTGCCCATAGAACCATGAATATTTTCTCTGGAAAGAAAGAGGAGGCAAAGGAAACGACTGAAGAGACTGCTGAAGAAGCTATGGTCGAACAGTCACTACTCATCAAATTCTTGTTAAAGAGTCACTCACCAAATGATTGTTATGAAATTTTTTTATCTGTGGTTATGATTTTTTTTTTTTAAACTATTGTTGTTTTGTTGTTTGCAGATAAAGTACAAGGAGACAGAAGACAATGCAAGAAGGAAAATGGAAGAAATGAAGTTGGGAAAAGGTACAAGGATGATAAGTATGAAGAGGGTAGAAAAAAGCCTGGAAAGCCAGGAGGATTCTTGGAAGATAGGTCTGAAATAGCAAGAGGGGTTGCAGCTAATAGGTAAAATTAATTCATTCTCTGAAATATTATGTTATATACCATATGCACAATTTCTATAGTTGTAAAGTGCAATATGCATATTTAAGTGATTGAAGTATTTATGTTGATTGTCATATGTGTTGATTGGAAGGGGCTACGTACGCAATTGGAAGCATGACAATTGACAGGGGCTATTAAAGAGATGCTATAACCAAGCTTGGTATAAAAGCTTGAGAAGCCTATGGCTTTTTTGGGTTGTGATTTAGGTTCCTTGAAAAAACTGTTCGAAGTCAAAATATGATCCATACTAAGGATTCAGGAAAGCTTTGCCGATACTATGAATACGATATACACAGATATTTTGATCCTTACTAAGGATTAAGGAAAACTTTGCCGACACCATGAATACGATATACACAGATATAAAAGGCAGTTTTGACGCTGGGATAGGAGAGATATTTCGGGTCGAACAATCGTCTCGAAATCTGGTGATTAACAGATCGACGGCTGGGATATGTTTAGGCCTTTAGGTTTTAAACACGGGTGTTAAGTTTGTTTATAACATAACAAAGTTAATCCCTAATTCGTCCTTGCCTCTATGTCTCTGCGAAGCCCCCTTTCATCAACCAAACCTTAATTTTGTTCTCTCCATCTCCCTACGAATCTTTGTATCTGAAGGTGCAAACCTTTTTTTTTTTTTTAGGATTTTTTATAGGGTCTCTTTGTTAGCTACTTATTAGTTCCACCAGTTCAAGTGTTCAACATCTCTCCCCATTTGCTATTTCTTCTTAACCTCTTTAACAAAAAAAAATTATTGGATTAGATTGAATAAGAACTTTAAATTTTCAGATCTCAATTACGTTGTAACTACACTGATTGGTTTATGCTTCAATTGTATCTATGTTGTGGTTTCAATTGTTTTTACTAAATAAGAAACTTTTAGAAGATGAAGCAAAGAAGAGGAAAAAGATGCAGATAGTGGAACAAGAAGAAACTTTGGGATTGAGTCAGACCAACTTACTTCTATAACAATTTGGATCAAATCCCTAAGATCTGTAGAGTAATTATTTTTTGTAAGATCTTCAAATTTGGTGTTTAATTCTTCCTGCTGCTTTTACAAACTTTTAAAATTGCAAACCCTTGATCAAAACATTTTTTTTTTTATAAAGATTAACACAAATGAAATCTCAAAAGTATCGTCCATCCCCTTTAATTTTGGAAATATCCCTTTTAAACAAGGTTTTGATCATGCAATGACAAACATATCCTTTAAACAAGGTTCAGATTCAAAGCCTGCTCAACTTTTTTTTTAATGAAGGATAATGGTTGTTTTTGTGCATAGTTATAATGGCAACATATTAGCCCAGCTGCTTGGATGCAGTTTGGCCATTCCAACAATATGGACTATGCTCCTCCAGAGCCAAATAAACTGACTAATTACTTGACAGTGACGTAGGATGTGAAATCGGTCCTCCAAGACTTGTAAGATATCATTATCTGTAGCTTTGATTTCATCATCTCTATTGCTTGAATGAGAAAAAATTACAGTAGAATTATTCCTCATCTATGTGACAATATTCCCTTTAATATTAGGTTCCTCTGTAGTAGAAACCACAAGCAAGTTCAATACTTGCACACCTCCCATTAAACGATGGAAGGAAATTATATAACCCGTCAAAGCAATTATTTTCCTTAAATACATGCTTCGATAAAGACAAATTTTCTATATCCTAGGTCCTAATACCCTCCTTTGATTTTCACTTCCAAATGCAAAATATAAACTCTTATTGTTTGCAACTTGTAGAAGACTGCTGTACTAATTTGTCTACTTTTTTCTCTTATCTTTTTGTACAGTGTTGTTGATCTATTTAGAAAGCAGTTGCACATCTTGAGGAGAATGGTGGTAAAAGTGCGCCTGTAATGTTGTTGGAGAGGAAGCATGTGTCACTTCTTAGGTGCATATTCTCTCGCTAGCTACTTCTCATGTACTTTTCTTTGTTGCTTAAAAAATTATAATTTTTTTTTAATAGTTTATGTGACTATTGTTGATGTGAGTATTTTGATTAGATTTTGCAATTCATAATTATGCAAGTTATACAGATATAGAGATACAAAGGAATTAACTTCCTTTTCGTTCAATCACCAAGAATTATCTTCCACTATTTTCCTACTCAACTTTTAAGATATTTGGTTGTCTAGATTTTATATAGATAGAGATACCCTGATTTGTTTGTCTAATGTTGATATTAAAAGATTCACAAAATCATCGTGTGTCTGACCATCTAATAAGAAACAGTGGAAATAATTGTTGCAGTTACAAAGTTGTCTCACTACAATAAGGGTCCTACAATTATTATAAGGTTTGTCTCCATAAATCCTATTATTTGTATCATTATTTCAAGTTTGGCTCTTTATTAATGTCTTGCAACAAGACATGATTCTTCATAACTTATGTGTCTGCCTTCACCATGCTAATTCGTAATTTATTAATTTAGAGCCTTCAATCTGCAGTAAATGACTTTACCTTTGGTGTCAAGAATATAAAATTCCATAGTTATAGATATACAGTGCAAGATTATCAAACCTTTTTTGTTTGTTAAACTCTGACTTCTTTGCAAGGCAATAATGAAAGATAAAATACTATTTAAAAATAGTTCAAACATAATGCTCAGTATAAGTTGTTCAACATTAAGAAAGTCTCAATGGAGGGAGATACCATTAAGCACATGTATACCGAATCTATAGAAACTGAGTTGTAAGATACATTTAATATTTGCGGATGCTTAGCTGTACGCACCTTGCATATGTTATCTGTCCATTAACGATGCCATATTCTTCATTCTCATTTTTTCATCAAATAGGTTGTACTGTACTACTGTGGTGCATGGCAAAATATTATAATATTTAACGCTAAAGATTTTTTTAAGTTTATTGCTTTGTTGTTGAAAGTTAATGCATTTCGGTATTAGTAATCTGGAAATCCTTCAATTCAATGTCAGTTAAAAGCTCATATGTCTATTCTTAATGGTTTATATTTTTTGTTATTCATTATCAAAAAAAAAAAAAAAAAAAATCGTTATGAAAATAAAAACCAGGTAGAGTATGTACTAAGCGAATGAACATTTTACCCTACAAGAAATAGCCTATAGGCATGACTTTGGAACTATCTTTGCTGTAGTGCTCTACTTTGGCTCATATGATTGTTAGCAGACCTCAGGTTTAGAGGTCCATTGTTTGCTAATTGTTCATTGAAGGCCCATTAGCTCAGTTGGTTAGAGCGTCGCTTTAATTATGCGAAGGCGCAGGTTCGAGTCTTGCATGGGCCATGTATTACATTTCTCATTGACATTTTTTGATGTCTTACTATAATCTTTTTATTTTTAAGTTTTTACAGTAAAGAAAGTGAGGAAACAAGTTTCGTTTAAGGTTCATAGATTTTCTTATCATTCAGTAATCAAGTTAAACCACATCTTTGTGGTGTGTGAACCAGTATTTTATTCTTTTTCTATTCTTTTTAATGTTGACCTTAGTTGTTTCTTAATAAGATGTTTTAGCACATTGACTTTCCAGACTCACCCATTTTTTATTTTGATTAACCTATGACCCTTTTTATTGCATGTCTTGTAAACCAGCTGCTATAATTTTATGAATTGTATACCACTTCTAATCTACAGGGTGTCAAGAAATGCAATGTGGAAAGGAGGTGCAATGTTTAGTTACGTTGTCCGAAAAAGGAATCATAAAATGCCCATTGTGCCAAAATTTAGGAACGGTATATTATAATGTGTAGTTTTGCGCTGCAGGGTTTAGTTCGTGTTCCATCAACATGTTCATCCGGCTCACCGCTTCACCTGCTATAACCAGTAGAACAGGTACAGGTGCTCATTGATAGCTACAAACTGAAAAACAAGCTTTCTAACGAAATTCACAATCCTTTATCGTATAGAAGAGAAAAAAAATATTGAAGTGCAAGACTTTCTCATTGTTTTACTGGTCAAGATCTTTATTAGAATACATAATTATCATATTGAAGTTTTGTAGTTGTTGTGAAGAATGAGATAGGGAAAAGAATGGAAGAGGTTTGTATGGTTTTACTTATATATTCAATTTATGGCTTCTTCACTACTTGAGAGTAATAAATATACCAGATTACAATGATTTGAATATGGTAGTGGTGATTAGTTGTGGTGGCCTTACTTTACTAATGTCGATGCCAAGAAGGAGAAGAAACATTATCAGCTCATCAGCTCACCAAGGTGAAGAAGCTGAAACCTCTAAAGAAAAGTGAACTATGAATGTAGTAAGAGTGGCAGCCTATCATGCCAATTCAGCAAGGAAGGTAATTGTCTTCCCCCCATCTTTTTTGTGCATATGTTTTTTGGATTTCTTGCTTTTGGTTTTTAGGAAGCAGTACATAACATTCAGGAACATGGGAAATTCGCTGCTCTTGCCCATTCTTTTGGATTATTGTTGTATTCCTGTCCTCCATAGTATTGGATGTGTTTGGTCGTTTGGACTACATAGTAAAGAGTATAGTATGGTTGTTCTGATGAGGTTGATATAGGTTGACAAACAGCTAGCTACCAGGCTGTTAGTAAGATGGAGAAGAAGGTGGAAATGATGTGATGAAACCAAAGGTCACAGAGTTGTAGCAGGTCATTGAATTAACAAACTGTCAGATTCCATTAATCTATAGGTATTATGCAACTTATGCATTAGGCTAATTACCTACAATAATTTAATAGGGGTATCCAATGAACATGATTCCAATTTCTTTATAAATCCCACATATAAAAATTTAACAGACATAAATAAATAGAGAGAGAGAGAAAGAAAAAAAAGTCTACTAACCTTACAATGAATCAATCAATAATAATAAAAAAAAAAAAATTTAATCAGATCATCAGTACAGATAAAGAGAAGAGAAGATGGTGTGTGTGATAAAATAGAAACCTTCTTAACAGATTCAGCGATCTCAGGTTCGATTCCATCTCCAGGGAAAAGAGTTGCTCGAATCGAATAGCTAGGAGAAGCATTAGAACATAAGTTACGAATTGGAGACGAAGAAACAACCCTCGAAGAATTAGGGTTTTCGATTAAAGGTTCGAGTGAACGATTTCGAAGAACTCTTCTCGCGATCCGAAACGCCATTGGATATTGGATGGAAGAGAGAGAGAAGAAAAAAGAAAAAAGGTGGAAGAATGAAAGAAACAGAGGGGTTCGAGCGATGTAGAGGTAAAATTGTAAAAAGCTAAATATCGGTGTCCAGCTTAACAAATAAAGCCCTCATGGCATGTTAAATTGTTAATAAAACAGGCATTAGGGTTAATAAAACAGGCATTAGTGAAAGTATATGACTTTGCGTTTGTCCCTTGATTTTCCGAACCAAAAACACGTAAACGATGATTTGAATTTTTATGAAAAAAGTTAGAGGATTTTGCTTAATAAGCAAGTTAATTAAACAGTGACATCTGTACCAACCGGACTAACGGCTAATGATTCAATTTCTATCAGACAAGATAACAAGAATGGTAATAATGTAGTTCATGATGTATTGATGTTGTTATCTCTCATGTTTGATATCTACAATAGTTAAGTTACACTTGTTGTAGAAAAGAAAAAGCTACATATTCAAAATGTGAATTCCTTTATCATTAACAAGGTCGATTGATCTACCTATGGAAGTAGTATTAATTATTTAATTATCGACCTTGAATTCAGAAAAAAAAAAAAAAAAAAAAAAAGAACAAATTAAGTTAACAATAAACAAAAATTTCCAATGATGATTGCTCATCGTACTATACACTAACACAATTGTCAATATTTTCGGCAAAAACTAGTAAAAAAGGCAGTAATGAGCCTAATGCATAAATCCTCATTCTTTTCTGAAACCCACACCCACCACCAAAGACATTCACGATGAATTATGACAAGTTTAATTTTCATCAAAAGATACGCCGACTAATGTATTCCTAGACTCTAAAAACTAGAATAGATATCCCAAGTAAAAAGCTTTAGTAAGAATTCAAAATATAGTCCACATGAGTGCCGATGTGGTGAGATCATAATAGAACAGCTTAGTTTGCCTATATGGCTATATGATATGATATGATGGCCTATGTGTTGTTTGAACAATTTTATCAAATAAATGAATTGCACTCAATGAACATGATTCCAATTTCTTTATAAATCCCTCATATAAAAATTTAACAGACATAAATAAATAGAGAGAGAGAGAAAGAAAAAAAAAAAGGTCTACTAACCCTACAATGAATCAATCAATAATAATAATAAAAAAAAGATTTAATCAGATCATCAGTACAGATAAAGAGAAGAGAAGATGGTGTGTGTGATAAAATAGAAACCTTCTTAACAGATTCAGCGATCTCAGGTCCGATTCCATCTCCAGGGAAAAGAGTTGCTCGAATCGGATAGCTAGGAGAAGCATCAGAACATAAGTTACGAATGGGAGACGAAGAAACAACCCTCAAAGAATTAGGGTTTCCGATTAAAGGTTCGAGTGAACGATTTCGAAGAACTCTTCTCGCGATCCGAAACGCCATTGGATATTGGATGGAAGAGAGAGAGAGAAGAAAAAAGAAAAAAGGTGGAAGAATGAAAGAAACAGAGAGGTTCGAGCGATGTAGAGGTAAAATTGTAAAAAGCTAAATATCGGTGTCCAGCTTAACAAATAAAGCTCTCATGGCATGTTAAATTGATAATAAAACAGGCATTAGGGTTAAAAATCAACCGTGGATAGTTTATTATGGACTTAGTAATTTCTTTGAATTCATAGTTTCATTTCATTTCATTTCATTTCTTGGATAAAATTCATCATGCAAAGAGCAAACACAAAATTTCATAATAACCTTTTTAATCAATAAAATTGAAGGACTGCATACCAACAACACATTTATATGTCTGAAACATATAGCTTTAAGCTTCAAATAACATATAAGGATAAAAAGCATAACATTATTCATACAAAATTTCGAAGTCTGAAACAAATTAAAATGCAGTTATATAGATCACTCAGTCATATTCTCTTCATCTTCATCATCATCATCTTCTTCATCGTTTATATCAAGTTCATCTAGCAACTGTTCCAACGGCACTGAAGGCACATCCTCTCCATCACTCACCGACGCCATTTCAGATGGTTGGTACTCTTTATCACGATACAAGTTTATGTTAAATGTCAACTCAGGGTTTTCCTCCAGATCTTCTTTGAAGCGCTTATAGTAAGCATTAATCTTCTCCTCATTGTGTTTTTTACAGGAGTCATCCACCTCCATGTTCAACGACTTGAGTTTCCAGGGACGAGGCTTTCCACGTGTTTTCTGACGTTTTTCTTCGTAGCTCTTCTTTACTAATATTGCATCTGGTAGCACAAGACTCTTATACTTGTCTAATACAATGTCATTATTGTTAGCTCCATATAAGTCATAACCAAGAGCATAATCGCCAGGATTCAAAAGATGGCCAAGGTGCGTTCTCATGGTGAAAATTGTGTCGTTCTTCCCAAAATCAGATGCACGTGCCACTTGAACATCGGCTAAACTATACTTTGAGCCTGCAACATTGACTTCAGAACTCAATGACTCCACATCAAGTACTATATATTCCACAAGCTGCTTGCTTGATAGCAGTGCCCCATAAGGAGCCCTCCAATATTGGTCTGCATCTATGAACGCATGCCTTAGAGTGAAGGGGTCAAGTAGAACAATGTTATTGCTCACCTTCGAGCACAATACTAGAGGACCCAGATTCCCCAAACTAACTGCAACTTTCGGGGGAAGGCAGATCAGATCTTCACGACAAATTGGGCAGATTTCAACTGAAAACGTGTACTTGTAGTTGTAGTTATTGTTTTTAGAATCATGGGATACCAGCTGTTTGTGATTGCGGCTCTTTATTGGAACAACTTTTCCCACAAACTCCATAAATTTCAAGGCATGGCTCCGATTAACAAAGAAAAAAATCAATACCCTCATGCATCTGCTTGATCTTTATGGCTCGGACAGCTGCATCATGTTTAAGAATAAGTAGTTCCAAATAGAAGAATGTCCTCCTGTGAGAAACATGCTGTCTAAGTTGAACTGCAGCAACCCACTGGTCGGGATTGGCTTGAACCCTGGAACAGGACTCACACATGTGATCTGTCAGAGCGATTTTGTGGACATACAGTTTTTTCTGTCCACAAGACAACGTTATATTATTGCTCCACCTCATAAAAACTTCCACATCAGTGTTTTTTGTTTCTTAGGGTGTGTTTGTTTAAAATGCTGGATGTTGAATGCTGGATGCTGGATGCTGGATGCTGGATGCTGAATGCTGGATGCTGAAAAAGTTGTTTGTTTATCATTTTTAAAGAGTTCTGTTTTGAATTTGTTTGTTTATGTATAATTGTGATTTTGACTATATTACCCTTTTTATGTTCCAACTCAATAAAAATAAATAATATTTTTATTGCTAAAATATAAAAATGACATCACCAAAGAGTTCACATTTTCAAAATAACTTAGCACAAAATCTTTATTATCAATACAAAGTACCTTATCACAAATTCCAAAAACCTAAAGTTGATTTGCAATCTGGTTGCGCAAGTTGACCATAAAATGTTGTGCTTCAGATGAGAATACTAAACCATAACTTGGTGGAGCTTGTGTTGGATCAGAGTTGGCCAAATTATTTGTGTCTTCATCAATATCTTCTTCAAATTTTCGAAATAAATCATCATTGAGGGAAACACGGCGCAAGAAATTATGTATCGCCATGCATGCAATGACTATATCTCGCTGAGTTGAAAACTTGTATGAAGGCATGCTATTCAAAATTGGGAACCTTTTCTTCAAAACACCAAAACTTCTCTCGATGACATTCCTCAATTGGGCATGAGCATGGTTGAACTTTTCCTCTTTACTTGCAGCAGGATTATTTCGATATGTTTTCAACCAATACCGTGTATTTCGATAAGGAGTCATAAAGCCCCTAGTATTTGTGTATGCAGCATCACAAAGGTAGTACATATCTAGAACAAAAACCATTAAATAATTCGTAAGTTCAGGTAATAGATTGTAAAATTAATTTACAAAAATAATTCAAGAAATACTTACTTAGTGGAGGTATTGGAAAATTGTTTGCTGGATTTCGTATCGTTTCATTTAACACCCTCACGTCATGTGCTATTCCTTCCCATCCAGCCATCACATATATAAACTTCATATCAAAATCACATAGTGCCATAACATTTTGGTAGCATTTCCCTTGGCCCCTTCCTCTAAATGGTACTTGTTCACCAATTGGAATGTGTGCATCAATGAGCGTGCCATCTAATGCTCCAACAACACCTTTGAATGCTCCTTCTCTTAAATGAACATGAGATCGAATTTCTCTCATTGGTTGATCAAATGCTGGAGGTACAATAATTTCACGAGCAAAACACATCATAGCATTTAAAACTTCCTGAAAATACCTGCTTACTGTTTCACCTGAATGCTGAAAATCATATTTTACCACTCGTGTAAACCCCCTTATTTTAATGTTAATGGAAATTTCATTTAAGTTTAATTTGAATTAAAAGTAATTGGGTTAAAGTCCCTGGACCAAGGGTTTAAGCATAATTACTGTAAAGTAGTGGACTATGGTTTAAATAACTCAAACTTGGAGAAAACACCCACGAACAGTTTGGGCTTATGAATTTTGGAAACACGATCAGATGTGGGGTATTGCGAATCGGATTAATTGTAAACCGTTAGATCAGCCGACTTAACCACTATTATATAGAGATGGGTATCAATTAGCGAGGGTTTTGTTCGCACACTAAGAGAGAGAGAAAGCGGCGCTGTGATCGAAGTAGAGAAAGGTGCGATAAACAGCGAGCGAGAGAGAGAGAGAGAGATCGAGAGTGGCGGCGACAACTATAAACAGCGAGCGAGAGAGAGAGAGAGAGATCGAGAGTGGCGTGCAAATCTGTTGAGAGAGATCGAGAGAGAGAGAGAGAGAGGTGCGTGGTGTTGCAGAAGATTAAGAAGGAGAAGAAGATCAACAGTAGAACAGTAACTGTGAGTGGATGATATTTTATTAGCTTAGTTTAATTTAATTAAATTATGAGTTTGACTTCTGTTAGTGATGGTGTAAGATATGTTTGCTGTTGTTTTTTTTTTTTTTTTGATTTCAGACGTGGGTATAACTGTGAGTGGCCTTTTAAAATTTATATCTACATAGTACATAGTTAGAAATTTATCCTTTTGCTGTTGAAGGTATGATAGGAAACAGATATGGGTATTGATTATTATACATACACTCACTGATACCTACCCATATATATATATTAATATATATCATGCTGTAGAATGAGTATAGTTTAAATGATTTATTTTTTATAAACATGCTGGGCACAGTAAATATTATTCGCGGAATGTATTTTGTTTATGACTGTATAGTAGATAGTATTTTTATTTTGATAGAAATATAAAATGTGTTAATATTAAATTCGAGGAATTTATTGTTGAATGCCTTGGAATGGCTATATATACCATGGACGGTATTTGATTAATGTTGAAAATACGAAAGGAATGCAAATGAATTTGATGTGAAGTTGATGTGAAATTTTATTGTCGAGAGTTACTTGATTGATTGATGGTTTGGATGTTTGGTAGTCGCCCAACCATTAGTACATTTGCCGCACCTGTGGAATTAGGATTAAGAAATTAAATATTGCCCTAGATGGCTTAGCCTGCGGGTTGACAATTGGAATATATTTTTGTTGGGTATTTCCTAGACGGCTTAGCCTGCGGAACTGACCCTACAGACCTTCATAGCCTTCGGGGTTGGTCTGGGCGCCACATTAGAAAGCTCAAGGGAGCTAGTAGAGGCCATGAGTTAGGCATACGTCGAGGCTAGCCAAAGCTTGCAGGTGAGCACCCACTTGGGTTTTGGTTTCCGCGTAGAGGGTCTTAACCATGGTCAAGGCACACTGGTGCAGTGTGGGTATGAGAAATGTGTGGAGTGCATCCTGTGGGAGGTGTACTAGTGATTGGATATAGGTTGTGAAGTGTTGTTTGAGTGTAATGATTGATTTGCAGTGATTGAGATATAGTGTCGAGATTTGAGATGCCATGAATTATATATTATTGTACTAACACAGTTTTGCAGGAGGATAGGTCAATTAACATTTCTTGCAGGGCTCGACCTATCCTAATAGGAGGTGCAGCTCAGGTAATGTATCCCTATAATATATAATATATATTTAGTAAACGAGATAAATATAGAAAGACCGCGGAGTCTATTATTTTATTGTTTTTGGGAATGGAGTTCCCTACCCTTGTCCACTCATACCAGCATAATTTGCTGACCCATGTTGCTTGTTTTGCACGTGGGTACGTATCCTTATGGAGCGTAGGCGGAGGAGAGCAGCCAGTTGAGTACGATCGGGAGCAACATCAGGAGGCTCGTGTAGATCCAGTTGTTCGAGAGGGAGTTTGAGAATTGCAGGAGTTACATCTCACAGTAGGTTTAGTTCTTTGATTCGTTGTCAGTTGATTACTCAGTTTATTTCATTTATTGGATTATTGTTGATTTGGGAAAGACAATGCCTCAGTAGAAGTTGTTGAATTTTCTTATTGGAGTTGTGTAATTTGATATTTGGAGTTTTGGATTATATATGGAAGTTATTGGGAGTTCAAATTATTTGTGTTGAAGTATTTGTCATTAATGGTTATGGATTTTTACCTTGTGCAAATGTTTATTTAGATTACTGTCCCGAACCTTTGTCCTTTTATTGGCTTATCGAGGGTAATTTTGTAAATTCTCTCTTTTTGCCAATTTTTGGATATTAGGGTCGTGACAACTCGATTTCGAGAATTATGGCCTATTGTTTTTAAGAACATTGCCATCTTCTCTTCTACATCTACGTATTTGCTATCACCAAGCCATTTTTTATGTCGAAAATATTGACACAGTTGTATAAATGGCATCTTGTTCATCCTAAAAACTTCATACATATGTGTAGATGAGCCCTGCAAAAGCTCCCGCATATAGTCTTTACCAGAACGTGATGAAGTTAACAATTTTTGCCGAACATTTCTACAAGGAGTCCTAAGCTTAAGCAAAATAAGTAATGCCAGTAGTCTTACCAACAACCATTGCTTCGGTGTCATTATAACTAAAAACCAAGAAAAGATAAAAAAAAAAATTAAATTAATATGAATCTACAAATAAATGTAATGCAAATATCTTTGTTCTAAAACATACAAGAACACTTTAAAATAGGAATAAAATCAAAGAATAATAATAAGGGGAAAAAAAATATAACTTCCAAACCATCTAAACAAAATTCCAAGAGCATATAATCATCAAAATTCATACTAATTAAAATACCAAAACATATTGAACTCGAACACATACTAATACGAGTTTTATTTATTTATTAGTTTTTTCAATTCTGGTAGCTTACAAAACTTCACTAGAGCCTGGTTGTAAGTAGAACTGGTTATAACCCCCAAATTCTTCAAATCCTTTAAAACTTCTACTACTTGGGCAAAAGATGGTCCACTGCTAGCCTTTTCCTCATTGATTTGTTCACTGATAATATCAATGAGCTTTTCAACTTGTTTTCCTGTTTCATTATCACCACCTAATCTCTTGCGTCGCTTCTGCTCTGGACGAGAACATATGTTCTCAACACGGTGAGTGGTTCCCTTCTCATTATTCATAACCTCAGTATTAGTCAAATCTTCAATAATAACATTTGAAAAGTAAGCATCATGTGTCCCAATAGGTATGTCACTATCCAGTTGTTCCCCATCCTCTATAACCATGTTCTCAGGATTTTGATTTGTGGGTCGAGGCTGCGATGATCGTGGGGTTCATGAATCTTCCCCTTTTGCAAGAGTGGTCTCAAAAATTACCTTCAATGTATCAATGTCTTCAAGAGGCGCATACCTAAACTTTTTAGCTTCTGGGTGTGTCTGTATAAAACGAGGGAAAATTATAATGTCAAACACATGCATTATCGTACTAGTTAATATATATATATATATATATATATTTATAATCAAGCTAATATACTTGCCTGGATAACCTCATTCCATTTCTCTGGAGGCCAAGTTAACATATTGGTGTCCTCGTTATATCCATGCCCGGATAATCCAACAATTTTTCTCCAGATACCATAATCAATTCTCAAGTAATCGTAATAGTTTTTGAACGTCTTGTGTATATAATTCACCTTCCACTTCTCATTGAATTCTTTCTCAAGTCTTTTCCATGAATCTTTTGTCAGAGATACTCCTTTATGCCCTTCGGCAAGGACCTCTCTCAAACATAATTCAAGGAAGTGCTTCTTCTTTTCTGGCTGCTTGGAAAAACTGGCCCTATCCTCGTTAGAGTTAATTTCTTCATTTTGTGATTTTTTTTTCGGAACTCTCTTAGCCATACCTATTCAAAGTATATGTGGAATGTTAATTTTATGATAACTAATACATCTATACTGTACTAAGTTCAAATATCAATTTCGGCGACGACAACAAATACAAATATCTACACTATATTGTTGTAAATAAAATAAATTTTGATATGTCAGGAACCATGTGGAAGAAAACCCAATAAGTTTTGTTAATGTGCATGTGTGTATAAATGTATTGTTTGTTACCAACTTCAAGATTGAAGAACAAAAAATCTACTTTTCTATATATTGGCATTATTGGGGCGTTTTATTATACTACTTACAATAAATAATCAATTGTTCTACCAAACCCAATGTCCCAATTTCAAATCTTCAATATGTAGTATGCCTGCTCTTGTAGTACCTCTAGCTACCTCCCCTGAAGCTTTTCACGTGAGAAAAATCAGATTCTGTATAAGACTACCAACCAGCTGAAATTAAAGTTAAGAAGAGCTAGACCTCTATATCTTCTTCTTCTTCTTCAGAAGTTAATTATATTATTGAAGAAGCTATGGTGGTGAGTGGTTATTAATTATAGCTCAACTTTCAGAAAAAAATCATTATTTCCTTAGTTTATCTAATTAATTTGTCTTTTGTCTCTGCTAGCCTAGCTAGCTAATTCCCAGTTAGCTATAATTTAGATAACTGATATACACTATCTAGTCATCTACTTAACAGAGATTTTCCTAATTAAGGTTGGAACTTGGAAGAGGGAGCACACAGAATTAACCATATATCTATCTATATCTCTGTCACACACTCTCTCTCACTCACTCGATCTCTTTAGCATATGAAAAGAACATTAACCATATATCTATATTTTTACACATAATACATACAGAATTGCACTATCATCACATTTACAGCATGGTTTCAAGTAATCAAAGACGTCAGGAATCAATATTATTGGTTCAAATAATGCTGAAATTTTATCAGCATGCCTCTGCATCACTATAATAAATTGGCTACAAATAAGCGACTCTTGTCTTGACTATTTTATTCAACAAATACAGATGTTCATTAAAGTAAAGAGCAGAAATTTACCAGGAGGAAGAAGCTTGGCCGGCCGCACAGGTTGTTTTTTTTTTTTTTTTTTTGAGAAGAAAGTGAAAGCCCTAGCAGTTAATATGACATAAAGGACATGAATGATAATAAAAAGGTTTTTACAAGGATAGAATTGTCTAAATAATACAACAAGCATTAAGAAGTTAAATTAAACGTGAGATTTTCGCTGGGCCAAAATCGCTGAAATATCCCAATTAATTCTTAATGCTTGTTCCAAACAAACAACCTTAAAAACACTTATTGCTGAATTTTAACATGGTCCACCATTTAAGAAGTGCTTAATGCTTAATGAAACAAACACTACCTTAATTTTGTTTTGTTTTATTTTTTACTTTAACGCTGATGTGGAAGTTTTTATGAGGTGGACCAGTAATATAACTCTGTATTGTCCACAAAATCGCACTCGTGATCTGTCTGAACGTACTCAACTATGTAAGGTTGTTCCAAAGTAACGCCATTAAGGACTTCCTTGCGCACTAGCAACTTCACTTTGATTCTCTTGGAATGAGGCTTAGTCCAAACAAATTCAGCATGTGCGGTCGTAAGTCGTAACCTCTTGACACAAAAGGTTAAAAGCTCCTTGGACTCTAATTCAGCCAAGGAAATGGTTCTAGGCCTTCATTAAGCACCTATAAAACACAATTGGCCCAACTAAGGCCCGGTTTGTAAAATAACACTGACACTCTGGGCTGATGACACTTTTCTGCAAGCCTTCAGTAATGTCAACTTCAGATCGAAGACACTTCACACACATGGTGGTATATGTCTCAACGAAGATCCTAAACCTTCATTCTATACAGCTTGATGATTGGGTTGGGATTTTTTGCTTTTGTTGCTTCAATTTTTATGCCCTCCTGCTTTCTTATTGAACGTCAAGGATGTTTCCTGATGTTCAACTGACAGGTTTGGATTTTACATATACTAACTAATTTAGTGTTCTTTATAGGTTGATTGGAATTTGATGAACTGAAGGGACAGGTTTGGATTTTACATATACTAAACCCTAAACCTACAAATTAAAAGATAAAAGAAGAAAAGTCGAACTAACCTTAGTAAAAATGGCAAAGAAACCTTAAGAAGAACAATATATAGGCAGCGCAAAATAAGCATCTAAATTAACTTATGACAATCTTTTATAACAACTGAAATCATAGTGGAAAGGTCACTTACAATTTGATTAGAGGAAACCACAGTGGGGATATTGTAATTGGAGAATTAGAAATAAACTTCAAACTTCAATTTCGTAAATTTGAAGTTAAAGACTTATGTTTGTTTTGGCAGAAGAAGAAAGATTGGGAGAGTCTCGAAATTAAGAAAATGAGATCTTCGCTTTCTCCTCTTCCCCTTTGGTGGCACGCACCTTCCTTCTTCTTCTTCCCACCGCCTTTACTCCTCTATATATGTACATCATATCTTCTCCGTTTCTACCTGTTCCTCTTCTACTTTGGATTCGTTTCTACCTGTTGCTCCTTCGAAATATATTCTCGCTTCTTCGTGTATTTTTTCAACTTTATTATTCGTAAACCTTGCTCCCAATTTGGTCTGTTCATGTTTATGTGTGGGTTTCACAAATGAGGGTTTAATTGTAATTGAGCTTGTACAATTTGTTCTCTTCCGATAGAGATCAAATTGTCCTGGCTGATTTTACAATTATTACTTCATTGATTGTCAAGAACTTAGAAGATTCTGATCTGCTGTTTTATTTATGCGGTTGAGCACATTTTATTTATTATTTTTTCCCTGTTTTCCTGGTTTGATTTTTTGCAGATTGCTGGGGTGTTTTTTGTTTTTCGTCTGCTCTTTTGTGTCGGATTTGTTTGGTTCGGATATTTGGAAGGTGAGTTTTTTTATTCTATACTATGTGCAGTTGTATCCTGTGTTCTTTTCTACTAGATTTTCGGAGTCGTCTTTTTCCATGGACACACTATTGAAGAAAGAATTTGCCATGTTCTACTTCTAACTTACATTTCTGATTCTGAATACATAATAGTAATGTTCTACTTCTAACTTACATTTGTGATTCTGAATATATAATAGTAATGCTTATTGCTTAAACAAAAACAACAACAACAATTGAGTTCAAATTCTAGAGATAGTACATCCATGATCCATTGTCATACTGTAATGCCAATTCTTGAATAGTCTTCATCTTGATAAGTTCCACTTGAATTCCAATTTCCAAGGCATCCAATCCATGTTCATCCACTAACCAAACAAACCATTATCACATAACTGGAAAATTTCAGGCCTTGTTTGGATGACCAATTATTTCTGCTAAAAAAGGAAGCTATAACCAACACTTGATCAACTCTTTATAAAACCAGCTTTTTTCAATTTTCTTCTTCTTCTTCACTAAATGATAAGTTAAAATGTATAAAAACTGATGATCACCATTAGTAAAGAAAGAAGAAAATATGTAGTTGAGGGAGTAGTGAAGAAGGAAGAAAAGATGTAAAGGTTGTCTGAAAACTGATCTTATTCCAGACGATAGGGTGCTCCACAGTCCACACAATCTGGAGTGGAGTGTAATCTGCTTTGGATAAAGCTAAACGCGGACCACGCAAAGATCTAGGTTTATGACACAAGTATAGTTTGGATGGATTATTTATAATCCATCAGATATCATCGAGATTAATTAGATTTTGAGTCTGGGATGGAGCAACTTATCTGTTGAAGCCGATTCTGAAGTGGCAATGAAATCATTTGAAACTAACTCTGTTCACTGGAAGTTAAAAGGCTGAATGGGAGGAAGTCAAAAAATAAATATGTACCTAATGTGTTGCTCATAAATGAACAAGAGAGTAGCAAACTTTGCGTCTGATGTGTGTACCAAAAATGGTAGCCACTTGGAGAAGGGGGGGAGACACTGGTGGCAAGGCAAGCCACCATACAACCTGCTGATTGAGAACCCTAACTTGAGATACTACAGATTTGTTTGTAACTGAATGTTTGGGCTATTATAATCTCTATTGTAATTTTTTTTTCTTATTAACTTTAATATAAATTACTGTTAGCAAATAAAATATGTAAGTTTTAATGAACTGGATGTTTGGTATTATAGTATTAATTATTTATAAGGTATTGCAGTCCTTTACATATGTAAAACATGGGCGCCATTTAGGACTATTACGGTTCTTTACATCTCTGCTTCTTTATAGGAATAGGGTGTCATTCGTATTGCAGTCCTTCATATATCTCTGGTTCTTTACATCTCTGATGAAATAGATGACCAGGTAAAAAATTCCTGTTTAATTTGCTATTATTGATTGGTTTCTGATCGGTTGATTATATGAAATGATTTCTTTTCAAATTTCTTCATATTTTTAATGATGCTTGAATTCCACATTTCCCAATTGAAATACAAGATGAATCTTTTTGTATGACTAAATTCATTTAATCAATTCGAGTGAGTTTTGAGTCAAACTCTTTATGAATGCGGCAAATTTGTTTAGTTGGTAAGACAATTGGACCATCTTTTATTAGAGTTAAAAAGACTCACTTATAATGGTCATGGTTGTGAAATTCAGAGGTGGTAAAAAGGTGATTGTAAACCTTTTAAAATAACAAGAGCTATTTATCAAGAAGTATTTTCAACTTTGTATATCATAAGTAATCAATTTCTTGATTGATGTATGAACAAAAAATCAGTAAATATAGTGGCCCAGTAGTATTCCTATAAAAGTATACTCATCATTCATCAGTAGATTTTTTTGAGGTCCATCACCTAGAATTCAACAGTGGGTTCTGAGTAGATATGTTCCACTTGTTGTGTCACTTCTTTCAATACTTATATACAATTTCGTCTATGAATAACTATGCTAACATTTAGCTTTATTTCTCCAGAGGTATCTCCATTGAAGTCCACCAAGCCTTGTCGTGTTGATATAATCATCAGTTAATTACCCTTATATATCTAACTTTACTTCTGTTGCCATGATGTACAAGCTGTCTATAGAAAAAGTGTCATGAGTTTTGTTGGATTTCTGGATTTTGTTGAATGCAAACAGCGATAGTTGGTAAATTCAGAAAACACAGATAATTGAGAAAGAGAGAGTCATACAATCTAGGCTATTAGTTGAAGAAAGGCAGAAAAAATTATATGGTAGGTTCCTGTGCTAGATTGTCACATTTCCCACATTACATTAAGTTTCTAGAGATCCAGACCAAGATCAGTAAGAATTCTGGTAAAGAGCCTCAGGATAATCCACAGTAATATTAACATAGTTGTTCTTCATTTTTGTCCTATTAATTATTACTAAATATTTTAATTTTCCCTTACATTTCTATCATAATTATTAATGTTAGGAATATATTTTAATACATTTCTTTTCTTAGTCTACCGAATTTTCGCAGCTGCTATCTGATGCTAATGACATCTGAGGATAATTTGGATATTGACGGTAGAACATGACCAACTTCTAAAACCAAATCTGTTCTGAAAACTTAATTTGGGGTTTTCCAAGAAACTTGAATTTAGCTCAGCAAAATTATGTTCATCTGTATTAATTGTAATGTTCATTGACTTCAATATCATGCTTTCTCTTCTTGCGGGAATAGCAGGGTATTTACTATTTAATATACATGTATCATACACCTGCATATTCTGCCATTATATGGAGAAATAGGTAAGTGTCTACATGCATTGGTATACACTAGAAAAAAAGGGGTCTGTTTACGTAGATAGATATGTGTCAGTTGGAAGCTTTATTTAAAGGACGAATAATATGCTTTAGAAGGCATGATCCATAAATGTTCAGCTAAAACGAATTGACTGAAAATGGTATAGTGTGGTTCTCCAGTATGGCCTTATAATGGGTTGTTCTGTGACAGGAGTAAAGACTGTCTCAGCGGACTGTCCCATACAGGTATTTAATATTTGTTCCTTCTCCATAATACATTTTAGTATTGTGTTGTACGTGACTAGATGCTATCAAGGATACTTGGCATACCTTATTTTGTTTCTACATTATGCAAGCATTTTGCACCTGATAGGTAATTCCAAACCTAAGATTTTACACATAAAAGTTTTATTATCAAATTTAAAATTCTTTTCCACTTAGAATCATAACTAATCTTTAGTACATTTCAAGATTTCCCTGGTCGAATAGTGCAATGAACAATGAACAGAAATATACAGGAAGATTACAAAAGGAAAATTTATTCCTGACAGGAACCTGAATGTCTATATCTTCCTCGACGACCATATCAGGAAGAAATGAGCCAAACTAAGGAAGAAATACCCCAATTTGGTCTGTTCATGTTTATGTGTGGGTTTCACAAATGAGGGTTTAATTGTAATTGAGCTTGTACAATTTGTTCTCTTCCGATAGAGATCAAATTGTCCTGGCTGATTTTACAATTGTTACTTCATTGATTGTCAAGAACTTAGAAGATTATGATCTGTTGTTTTATTTATTTGGTTGCGCACATTTTATTTATTATTTTTTCCCTGTTTTCCTGGTTTGATTTTTTGCAGATTGCTGGTGTGTTTTTTGTTTTTCGTCTGCTCTTTTGTGTCGGATTTGTTTGGTTCGGATATTTGGAAGGTGAGTTTTTTTATTCTATACTATGTGCAGTTGTATCCTGTGTTCTTTTCTACTAGATTTTCGGAGTCGTTTTTTTCCATGGACACATTATTGAAGAAAGAATTTGCCATGTTCTACTTCTAACTTACATTTCTGATTCTGAATACAGAATAGTAATGCTTATTGCTTAAACAAAAACAACAACAACAATTGAGTTCAAATTCTAGAGAGAGTACATCCATGATCCATTGTCATACTGTAATGCCAATTCTTGAATAGTCTTCATCTTGATAAGTTCCACTTGAATTCCAATTTCCAAGACATCCAATCCATGTTCACCCACTAACCAAACAAACCATTATCACATAACTGGAAAATTTCAGGCCTTGTTTGGATGACCAATTATTTCTGCTAAAAAAGAAAGCTATTGTAGGTAAGAAAAACAAATAGGTCCTTCAGTTCATAAATTCCAATCAACCTATAAGAACACTAAATTAGTTAGTGTATGTAAAATCCAAACCTGTCAGTTGAACATCAGGAAACATCCTTGATGTTGAATAAGAAAGCAGGAGGGCATAAAATTGAAGCAACAAATGCAAAAAATCCCAACCCAATCATCAAGCTATATAGAATGATGTGTTTTGTTGGCATTTTTTATTCTTTTTCTACTGTTTTTGTACTTATTTTTTTGGGAGTGTATTTTTGTTGATTTCTTTATTTGTTTCCCACATCTAAATTATCAGGCGAGAGGTTTTGGAGAAGCTAAACCCTTTTTCAGTTTAGATCTCGGAATGGAGTTTAGCAATGAACGAGGACAGATCGCTTTATCTGTTCCAATTGAGGTATGAGGTCGCATATTCATTTCAATTTGTATTCATGTTCATTGAAAACATGTATTCATTCTTGTCCAGGTTTCTTCCGACAGAGTAGTTGCCGAAAATGTTCAACGATTTTCGAAAAAATCCAAAAAAGGATTGCTACCAGGTGGGAATGTATTACTGCATTGTAGCATCATTTTTTCCCCTCTGGTCGCTTCTTCCACCCAAATTTTGCTTATTGATTTTTTTTTTTCGTTCTACAGATATTTCTTCCTGTAGTGGATCGGCTTCTTTTGTTCCCAACGATTCTGCGCTGGTGTCTACCCAAAACTATGTGAGGTGGGTTATTTCTTGAGTTTTATTAGTGTTGGTGTATTTTTTTTCTTTCCTTTGTCTTATTCGAGGTATTTCTTCCTTAGTTTGGCTGACGGTGGCGCAGCTGATATGGTCATTGAGGAAGATATAGACATTCAGGTTCCTGTCAGGAATAATTTTTCCTTTTGTATTCTTCCTGTATATTTCTCTTTGTTGTTCATTGCATTATTTGACCATCCATATTTGTTTGTTTTTGGCAGCTTAGGTCGGGTCCTGACAATCAAATGCCTGGCTGTGTTGTGCCTACGATAATTTCTCAGCGTTCGGCTGCGCAAAGGGCACGTAGAGCTCGGGAAAAGGTCGCTGCTGCTGTGATCATTGAGACAAACATAGATAGCCAGGTTTGTGTAATGCATAATACCTTCTCTGTATGTTTCTGTACATTTTTGTCCATTGTTTTGTTCAGTCATTGATATTTAAAAAAAAATAAAAAATATTTCCCGTTTAAAATATCAGCTGGAAAATTTTGGAGACCCTAAAACCTTTTTCAATTTTGGTTTGGAATGGAGTTTATTCATTTGATCTCTTTTTAGGTTATTACACTTTTGATGATTTACCAGTTAGTAAAAATAGGTGGCTATAGTTTGCTGAATACTATGGATCTATTTGATTAATCAGAGGAATATTACCAGGGATGTTGTTTTTTTTAAAGTCTTACTTTTGCTTGTAATTACCAATAAATCTCCTCAGGTATCAGATATTATCCTTTTTACTTGTGAAAACACTACCATGAGGTACTAAAAAATCATTCCTGCACAATTATTACTTATATTGTGGTAATAGGTCTCACAAAAGCAAGATTCTCTTTTCAATATTAAGCATATTAATGAACAATGTAGATTTATTCCCTTTATCTGTTCCAATGGAGGTATGAGGTCACATATTCATTTCAATTAGTATTCATGTTCATTGAAAACATGTATTCATTCTTGTCCAGGTTTCTTCCGGCAGAGTTGTTGCCCAAAATGTTCAACGATTTTGGAAAAAATCTAAAAAAGGATTGCTACCAGGTGGGAATGTATTCGTGCATTGTAGCATCATTCTTTCCCCTCTGGTCGCTTCTTCCACCCGAATTTTGCTTATTGAATTTTTTTTTTTCGTTCTACAGATATTTCTTCCTGTAGTGGATCGGCTTCTTTTGTTCCCAACGATTCTGCGCTGGTGTCTACCCAAAACTATGTGAGGTGGGTTATTTCTTGAGTTTTATTAGTGTTGGTGGTTTTTTTTTCCTCCTTTGTCTTATTCGAGGTTTTTCTTCCTTAGGTTGGCTGACGGTGGCGCAGCTGATATGGTCGTTGAGGAAGATATAGACATTCAGGTTCCTGTCAAGAATAATATCTCCTTTTGTATTCTTCCTGTGTATTTCTCTTCGTTGTTCATTGTTTTTATTCGACCATCCATATTTGTTTGTTTTTGACAGCTTCGGTCGGGTTCTGACAATCAAATGCCTGGCTGTGTTGTGCCTACGATAATTTCTCAGCGTTCGGCTGCGCAAAGGGCACGCAGAGCTAGGGAAAAGGTCGCTGCTGCTGTGATCGTCGAGACAAACATAGATAGACAAGTTTCCAACCACTCAACTTGCTTGTACATATTTTGTTGGTATTAATTAATTAAACAACCAGCCATAAGGACATAAGGTTCTCTTTCTTCTCAAGTATTCTCAGAATTTAATAATTAAAAATGTCCACTAATCCACTTGTGTTTCACATGAAACACAAGCTTTAATTCTTCTTTTCAATTATATTTCTTTCTTTACAGTGCAAAGATACTATATGTGAGTAATTGTGCTACTTAAATGCTACCACAGTGTCTTCGTATATAAGAACAGGTTTTTTCCTAGCTTTGCTTTCATTTTCATCTTCTTTTCAACTTTAATGGCTTTTTCTTTCTCTATATATGATTTGTATTCATGACTGATGGTGGTATAACAGACTTAACAGTTCTATACTTGTTCAGGTATTTTTATGAGATGGGTACTTGATTTCTCTAAACTGCTTTCATTTTTTAATGAATTGTATTGTTATTGGTTTGTGCTTCTTTTGTACACTTTTCTTGTTTATATTTTTTTTCTGAATTTGGATTGTTTTAGGGAGATATGTTTAGTTCTCACTTAATTAGACCTATATATTGTTTGTATGAATTAAATTGATACAATTAGCTTGTACTGTTTATTGTCATTAAAAGTAAAATCAATGGTGTTTTGTTGTCGAATTCATGTTCATTTGCTAGAAGTCAATACACAAGTCTTTTCGGTTATCTGAGAGCCAATATATTGTTTTCTGATTTTGCAGTTATTCCCAGTTAAGAAATGGTGTTTGAATTTGACTTAAATTCATATGAAAGGATAGGTATTTGAACTCAGGGAGCAGAATAATTAGTCTCCTCGCCATGAATTTGGCTTGGTGTCTTTTGTTTCTATCAGTATTTTCATTTGCGGGATTCTCGAATGGGGCATCACGACCAACTGAAGTGAAAATTGGAGCTATATTTGTTCTTAATTCAATTAGTGGTCGAGTTTCAAAGATTGCCATGCAAGCTGCTGAAAATGATGTGAATTCTGATCCTAGGACCCCAGCCAGATCGCTTCGAATAAACAGGTGCTCTGCAAATTCTTGTCTACGATTCGAGCAACAACAGCAGATAGACACCATAGGAATGAGACATCTAGCGATCGCAGAATCCACTGATACAATATGACATACTTTTTCATGGTGTTTGGCCTTGTTACAACTTATAACTGTATATAATGGATTACAGGTTGCTTGTGTTTTGATGTTCAACCTTCAACGGGATGATTTTCCGGTCGACACTCATGTGAGTGTACAAGTATTATCTAAGTTCCAGCTTCACTAAGAATTATGCTGTGCTATACCTAATACTTAATTCTGCCTCATTCCAGGTATTTCGGCTGACAAAAGCCATAGGTTGGGTACCCGACAGCTCAGACAGGAAAAAGGCCTACCTTCATCTCAACAAAAGGATTCCAAATGAATTGAAACTTGATCTGAATTGCCTTTTAATCACACATGGGAAGCTTTGCCAGAGATGCAAGAAATGGAATGACCAAGTAAGCCAACCCAACATTCCCCATTCTTGCCCTTTATCCAATTATTATTGTTCCACTATCAGTAACTTTAAAGAAGTGAATACATAATTGGTCTACTTTCTCTGTAGTTTATTGTTTCTTTTTCCCCATTGTCCAGTATGGAAGAAGAATATAGCCTCATGCAGGTCTGTAAGTTGATGTTGTTCTCTATTTAAATTAGAAAAGTGAATCATTTGAGTACTAATAAACTATAGGAACATTTTATAATGTAAGTATTAAGCATAATTCATAGTTTTCAACATGTCCCTAAAGCTGAAGGAGGGCCCAAAGAATGCAAATTTCATGCAAAAGCTTTGTTAATTTAGATTGATCTATTCACAGTAATACTTTTTGACAAAATACTACACAGAACTGGTTATGGACATGAAAGACTTGTTATTCTATGTGCTAATAT
Source organism: Aquilegia eximia (assembly GCA_023053565.1). NCBI lineage: Eukaryota > Viridiplantae > Streptophyta > Magnoliopsida > Ranunculales > Ranunculaceae > Aquilegia > Aquilegia eximia. The sequence continues at coordinate 3,202,522 of JALIGU010000015.1, forward strand.
CAGTGCTTACTTCTGTTTCTTTGTTAGTCAATCATGAACCATCCCTTTTAATAATTTAGATTGATCTATTCATAACCCATTTTTTATCCTATATGATCTTATGGAATGCAGAAAGAAATTTTGGTTGTGCGGGAAAGATTAAAGATATAGTAATTTACAAACTGCTTTATACTGTTATGCATTTAATAATGCACACATGTTCACCTTCAATTATATTCCAGTAATTGATCTGTGGTAGTCGGTACAATGCGCTGTGTACTTCTGGCTTTGAGCTTTTGTAATCCCAGCCTAACCTTTTCATTAAGGCCCATCCAGCAGCAAAGATATTGTTGACCGCACTGAATTGGAAAGTTACATCAACTAAAACTGAAGTGGTTTGCTACAAGCCTACAATGCCAGTATGTGTATGTAAACTCTGCATCAAATCCGGTTTTGGTGTTTAACATAAGCTCCAGACTCCATGTTATGTATGTTGATCGTTTTTTTTAGGCAATTACCCGAAATGGACTTGCAGTAGAAACCCTTTTAGTTGCACAATGGGGCTCGTAGATCGATATTTGTTAGGCACTTTGACAGGGTTTATTTGAATTTGTTCTGTATAAAATCTCATCAATAGGCGCTCTGTTCTCGCAAAGATGACACTTAGATAGTTGGATGAACATCAAATCATTCAAAATATCAAATTACACCCCTGACTAAAACTCTGTCAAAAACTCAAAATGTATCACAACTTCACTCTAAACATTTCATCTTTATGGGACAGTTTTCTGTATACCTGCCTACCCTACATATCTGTCCTTCAAGGCTCAAACTATGTACATTTTTTCAGCATGAAAACTACAAATTTCTGAAAAATACAAGAAAAGGAAAAATAAAATGGTCTATAGGATTGATTGCTTCACAGATTCGTGAAAAGATGGTGCCTAAGATTTGCACCAACAATGAGTCTAAACCAACTAAATGAACACAATCCACATCCCCCATATTTGGGACCAAAACACAATGTGGTAAAGTTTACGCAACTCATTCTCACACTAAGTTAGCATCATCAGGGGAGTCTAACTGTCGAAAACGACTCTGACGCACTTCTCCCTAGTCCATTAACAAGCTTTCCCAATCCATGCCTTCAAACTCGTCTTTCTCCTTCTCATCACCCTCTTTAATCATCATTAACATCTTCTTTGCTTTCTCCTTAACCCTATCACTCCCTTTCTCCACCACCTCACTTAACACTTCAACCGCGCCGGATTCCTTAGCCATCCCTCTAAACCTCAAACTCCCACAACTCAATCCATACAATGTTTCAACACACTTTTCTCGACTAACCACTGATTCCAACTCACTACTACACTTCATCATATCTACTAATCATTTAACTGCATTCACATCCAACAATGCAGCTCTTCCCTAAATTACATAAAATACGTAAACTGCAATTATCCGTATTAATCAATCCGAATAAAACGCGAACTGCTCCAAGTTTAACAAGTTTGGATCGGTTACTTTGAACAAGTGAAAGATGAAACAATGCTAGAAGTGACTCATGACTAACTCGGTGGTTCTCCGATTTGACCAGGTTAAGAAGTGGCGGTAAACCACCTAAAACACCGATTGCAGTTTTATTTTGATCATCAAGAGATAAACTAAACAGCAAACTCACTGAGTACTCAACCGATTCAAATGATCCACACTTTAACACTTCAATCAACATTGGAACTGATCCTGACCGTACGATCTTGACTTTGTTGATCATCTCTAAGGACAAATTCACTAGAACTGCAATTGAGTTCACTTGAAGAACAGAGATTTTAGAGATTATAAACGATCGAAGGGCTGACAGTAATCGAGGAGTACAAAGAGGAATTCTGATCGTTGGATCATTTCTTGTAATTTGTCTTGATAAGATTAAAGCTTCTTCTTGTTGAGAAACTTCAGAGGTTTTCAGAGTTTGAATCTTCTTCAATAATAAGAAGATATCGATTCTTCTGAGCTGAATCGGAAATGACTCGGTCGACGACTTGACTCAATTTCACTCTCTGTTTTTGCTTGTTGAGACGCCATTAATGAATGGACAAGCTTTTCTGCAATGTTTATAGAAATGGGGTTTGGTAGAATGACTCTATTAGTGTCACACCAATTGAGTATAGTGGATTTAATGGCGATGTTGGGAATTAAAGTAGAGAGAATGGGTTTTGATCCATCAGAGAGAATTGGTGTAAAGTTAAGATTTTTACTAACTTGAATGCAGTTTCGTTCGAAAGTTTGACCTGAAGAAACAATAACAGGATCAGCCATTAATGATTGAGAAATGGGACAAATGAATTCATTTGGTGGGTGTGGAGGTTTGAGTTTATGAGTTGAAGAAGGTAAAGATCGAGAAAATGTGATCTTTCACCTCTTTTTACTACTACCCATCTCTCTCTCCAAATCAATTGCTAATAAATATGAGGTATCTTGCTCTGTTTTCATCAACAATTTCAAGAAAAACATCTTCTTTCAAGAATGGTAATAAATATCCTATATATTTGGATTCAGAGAGGGAGAGAGAAAGAATAGAGATTCTACTGCAATGTTGGATAGAATGAGTGTAAAAGAAAGGGAAGATTAGACATAGGATCATTTGAGTGGTTATTGATAAACAAAGTTTAATGGTGAAAACATTACCTTATTACAGTGATTTTTCATAAAGGCTATCTATAATTTATGTTGGTTTGAGTCAGCAGAGCAGTGTGACTGACCAAATTAATTTACCCTTTGTTGTTGTTCACCCATATTCCAGGTGTATCTGTATTTGAACTACTGAACAAGATGTTAGAATCAATGATGCATGATTTGAACACACCTTTTCTTGCGGCCTTGACTGAAGATCTGCATGTTCTTCCAGTCTTTCATGGGAACAGGTACAAGCTTCTAAAGTGCTGTATAATATGGCTCAAATATTATATCTTAGAAAATTAAGCATTACTACATTCATCTTTGTGATGACATAGGTCTCCCATTGCTGACCCAAAAGCCAAAGGAATGATTTTCTGTTTGACACTAGATACAAGTAAGAAACAGCTGGGTCTATAATATCTTGCTGCAGTTCAGGGGACTGCATATGGAACACGGCATATTGTGGAGCACTGCGATTCTCATGGGCACCATGTAAGCATCAATTTTATAGTCTTGATAGAATCTAATTCTTAAATAATTGATCTTGATGCAAATAACTGAGAATGAGATGGGGTTGGGTTGCCAATATGATGAGGGCAACCTGTTTCTCAAGCTCTTTGTTTTCTTTTCATAGACGCTTTTTTTTTTTTTTTGTGTTAAACATGTCTGCCTGTTCTTGGTGTGTTTGGTTTGCCTGGTGTTATCCATGGGTGATCTTTGAACGTGAGCACTGTGGGCAAAAAAGTTGTCATTTATATTTGTATTATTTAGGCAGTAAAAATAGTGTAAAGTTCATGTTTGTAACAATAATCATAATTTGGGTTTGCTGTGCTATTTCTAGATTTAAGTACTCTGTAGAAGAAGAAGAACAAGATATATGAAGATTCTATGTAGGGAATGGAGCTGGTGCTCACTGCAATTCCAAGTATAATATGTGAACTATATGGTAGTTTTTAATTGAATTACTGGTGCCCAATGTTTTGGTAACTGTTGTTACGTATGATTTATATATGTCCTTGTATTTAGAGAATTATCTTTTCTTTCTACAACTACTGTGTCAAAAAAAAAAAAAAATTAATGTATCGTCTTCTGACGCTTTTTTTGTGTTGGCTGCAGCACCAAGTCCATGAGAAATGATGGAGGGTATGAAATCATCAAGAAAGCGATTGACAAACTTAGTCTGCGACACAAGGAACTCATTGCTGCCTATGGAAAAGGCAATGAACGTCGTCTCACTGGACACCACGAAACAACTGACATCAACTCTTTCAAATGGGTAAAATGGCTTTCTCATTTAGTTTGCACCTTTTCTTTTTCTTTAATTACTGTTATACAGGCTCGGTTCTGCATTTACCTTAATACTTGATAAATTTGGAATGACTCTTTATTGTTTTGCAGGGAGAAATTTTGACTGTAGCACAACACCGAAATCTGATGAAAACAAACACATTCTGAAATGAGACAAGGTACTTGCGTTGTTGTTTTATTCAAAAATATCTATTTAGGATGAAGGCTTCAAATTTCATTCTGTTTTTCAATAGACTTGATTAGGTTTTGTCAACTATTTGGTCGTTGATGGTCTTGATCCACGGTATTTGATGTTTTGCCAATTTCAAGGACTATTGATATCATGTTAGGACACTTGGGTCTATACTGAAATAAATAAACATTGTCCAAATCCTTTTTCTTATACATTCTATTGGACAAATAAGATCATAGTACCTTTCTGCACCTAACATTTCAAAACCATTCTCTCAACCATTATTTATTTTGTTGTAGTTCAACTTATGGTCTCTACGAATATAACTCTTCTTACTGCTACTAATACAGATAATATTCCGCTAATTGTTCAGAGACTAAACTGTTCTTTGATTATTAACAGTTGGAATTCCTGCTCAGAAGATGTCCTTATTTGCACAGATTCCATACAAATATCAGGTACTTCTTCTATTCTCAACCTGTTTCATTCCTATATAGTGCAAATTGAAAAATGAATTGCACGACATTGTAGATTAAAAATGACAGCTTCTACCATTGCAAAACTTATCCTCAACCTACTCTTTCACACATTCATTCTCTCTCACTGTTCACCGTTCTTTCTGTCGTAAAGATAAATCCCTCAAAACCTAATGTTCTTCATCTGATTTAATTGAATTTGCGTATAATTTCGGTTTATCTGTTTCCCATATTTTGAAGAAGCAAAGAAAGCCCGCTGTCAGATGACCCAAAGATTGTGGTAATTTAAACAATTATACTTGTTTCCGATCTAAGTTTATTTGGAATTAATCATGAATTTTATTTAGTTTTTCCTCATTTGTTTGTTTGTAAGAAATAACTGAAACAAAATCTGAATTGCTAGGTAGAATTCAAGGTTTAAAACAGGTGAATTGAATATACCTTTTTTTTTTTTTTGGTGTCTTTGTTTTGTGTTTGTCCTGTGATCTTTATTTGGTGTTTTTGTGTCTTTCAGGATTTGCAGAGGTATAGGTCGAAGTTAAATACCCAAGTTAGGACGTATCGTGATGTGAGTACTTGTTTTGTTTGCTTCCTCATTCCTACTTTTAATAGCATGTTATGCTATCGTGATGTGAGTAATTGTTTTGTTTGCTTTCTTATTCCTACTTTTAATAGCATGTTATGCGCTTGGTATTGAGCTTATTGTTACTTAGCAAGGTTGTGTATCAATCATTTGTACAAACAAGAAAGGTCTGGTTTGTTTTGTGGACATCTTATAAGAAAGAGGGAAATATTGTTGCTTAGAGGCCATGAGATTGTCACAGTATTGGCAGAAGTTAGGTTCGCAATTCATGGTGTATGAAATGGAAAATAAATAAAGAAATCAATGAAAATACTATTCCCAATCCTTAGTAAGCAGCTTATAGGGAAATGTTAACCACAAAAGATATTTCAGTGACAAAGGCACAGGCTTAACTCAAAACAATCTTCCTTGGGCACAGGGCCAAAGCATTGGTGCATGCCCAGTACTAAGATTAACTTAATTTCGCTTCAAAATCATTTAATTTTATTTATTCTAAAAGGGTTTGCGCTTTTGCCGATCCTTCTAATCATGGATTTTTTAATCTCATTCCAAATTTGTTCACCTTTTATTTCTAAACGGGTTTGGGAATTCATCAGAGTTTCTGATCATGATGTTCTTATTAGGTTTGGGTTAATATTGGATTTCCTTTAAAGTTGAAATCATGTTGTTTAAGGGACCTTTGTTGTATTAATTGATATTATTTTGTGAAATTCGCAGGAAAAATGATTCAGAGATTTCGTCATTTCATTCCTCCCCAAGATTTCTATTAAAATGATTGTCTGTAAGATTTCTCTTATCCTCTCTTCCTATCTGTTTGTAAAAGGGCAATTTTCGTTTTGTTCTATTTTCTCTTGAAAGATTTTTTGCCATTTTGTTGAGTTCGAGTTTCATTTGATGATCTAAGATATGGGTTTGATGAGTTTTTATTTGATTGAAAATGGGTTCGAAGGGTTTCATGTGGATGGATCTGTGAATATTGGTTTTGTTAATGACCTTATTGGTTTTTTTTTTTAAATAGATGGATTCCTTCCGGATTTCATTTTCTTGATATAAAATGGTGCTTACAATGCATTTACCTACAGATAAATAATGCTTTTTAAAGGTTTAGTGGGGATATTTAGATGGATCATTTTTTTGGGTGTTCAATTAAATAAAATAAATCTCCTCCTCTATCTCTTCATACAAAAGCTCAATTTGATACCATTTTCAATTTTGAAAACAGGTTGGTTAACCGACAACAACAGATTGAAAAACAGGTTCAATGGTTAGATGACGATTTATAAACGACTTCTCTTCAAATCAAGCTTCGTCGAATGGTTTTGATGTACAACAAGGTATATATACACAAAATATTAACTCTGATCCCTACCATATATGAATTAAATCGAAGTTACTATATATATTTCTTGATGGAACAGGTGTTTTTGATAAATTTAAAGATGAAAATGGTAGTTTGAAATCGTGCCTTTGGTGAGGATGTTAAGGGAATTGAGTTTGTATGAAACTTCTTTTCTTGGTTTGGAAGGTGAGGCCTCCCGGTTGTGCTTGATCTAACCAAGTTAAACTTCAACATTGTCCAAGCCATATAGGAGGCCGAAGTTGTCAAATTAACGAGGTAAATATCAATGATTAAGATATCATCGATTGGTGACATCGACTTGCTTAGTTGCATATATAATTAAAATTAATATTTTGCAGATGGTGGGTGGACGTGTCTCTTAACAATATGAAAGGTTTCGATAAAATGGACTTTTTCGGAGACTGATTGCTAGAACAATACTTCTGGTGTATGGGACTGATATCAGAACTACAGTTTGGGCATTTTAGAATAGACCTGGGAAAAATTACTCAAACGAATACTGTTGTGGATGACATTTTTTTGGAAGAGTTGGAACTTTTTACCAAAGAAATCGAGAGGTTTGTGCTATCAGAATTTGTTTTGCTTGATTATGTATTTAATAAAGGAATCTAAATAATTTTTTTAATCATGAAACATTTTCCAGATGGAATGTTAGTGAAGTGGAAACACTTCCACCATATATGCAGGTCTTCTACCTGGGTTTGCATGCACAAGCTGCTGTTGCTCGTATTTCACCTTTTTGGCGTCATATTACTGATCTATTGGCGTCCTTTGGGCCAGATACAGTATGTTTGTGACATCTTCATATCTTCCTTTCAGATAGTTTGTTCGACAATTAAATTTAATGAGGGGTTTGGAAATAATCAGGCAAAAGGAAAATAGTTAGCTCATGTTGTCCTGAACCACAGGTCTTAACCCTAGCCTTTGTAACTAATGATATAGCTATCTGATTTGAACATATATATGTTGCTTAAAAAAGATGCTCGCATTGTCATTGTTACATTTGGGAAGAAACTATTAAAGCTTCAATTTTTTTCACACACTATACACATCCGGTTAATATCTTTAGCTTTTTTTTTTTCACACTTTTTTCCTGATTTGAGATATTCTCCATCATGCTCGCAAGGTGGATATTTTGGTCCCATGGTAATGTGCCCTCCTGATTGTTTTCATTACAAAGGAACACTGGATGGATGTCTTCAATAAAATTATTCGTCAGGTTTGTCGTTTGCACCTTCATTCTATTCCTGTTGAACATGCAAAATAACAACCTGTTGAATAAGAAGATATGTATAATATACAAGTACAGAACTATTACCCCCTTTGGCTAAACTACTATTATTATTATTTTTTCTTTTTTTTTCTTTTTTCTTTTAGTTCCTTTTCAAGTTTATTCCTGTTATTATCCCTTGAGGGATTGACAACAGATTAGGTACAAAGCAGAGCTGCATTATGTTTGTGAGTTCTATCATTGAGCCGAATAAATACAAGTCGACGAAGATATCCTTTATTTTTCTATCATACAGTTGTAATCATATACATGGTTAGTGTGAGCTGGAAACCTTTCCAAAGGAACTTAATTTAGAATGGTATAATCAAATGTTAGCAGATTCCAAACTCTTGAAATCTTAGACTTTCTGATTTTCTTGAGATTACCGTATACAGGTATCAAATATGCCATAAACTCTGGTGATTATATCATATAAAAGCATTAATAAAATATATATGTTAATATATAGTGAATGGTGGAGAATTAGAGAATCAAAAATTGCCTCCTATCCCATCATGGTTGCACACCTCACATGGAAGGGGAACACAAAATTCTCTTTACACTTTGTGCTTAGATTTTTATGTTATCTTTTATGTTGGAAGGACTTTAGTACCAAGACTTATGATCATTGAGGAATGAAAAAATTGTTAAGTCTTATAAATTTCACTAATAGTGGGTGTCCTCCCATTTTATTTTCCCAGTGGCTGAAATTGCTGCACCTATGGCAGCTTTCACTCAAGAGGTGGTTGTTTGGCATGAACCTGTTGTAATGGACAAAAAGTTATCAGTATTAGTGACTTTAGCAACCCATGGTCAATAGAGGCTTGACATACATATTATTGTGTCTCCGCTTTTTAGGTTTACATTATTCACTTTTCTGGGTTGGCTTGTAGTTTTTCAATAAGCCAAGTTAACTGTAGAAATACTTACTACTGCTGAAATATAGCTGTAAATGATACCTCTCCTTTCTTCCTTTCAAGAACACAATACACGTGGGCAGGAATTAGTTTTTAAATGTGAATAGATGATCAAATAGGACCAGACTATGGTGTTTGTTTACAATATTTTAATGTCGACCATATTTTTATTAATTGGCTGGTGTAGCTCAGATGGTTAGAGCATGTGGCTTTTAAACCACAAGGTTGAAGGTTCAAACCCTTCCTCCAACATTTGCATTTTTTGGGAATAGTTTAACGCTTAGCATTATGTACATATGTAGTTAGCGTGGCTGTTAGAGTGGATAATTTTGACCCCAATTTTTTACCTGAATCATATGCCTTGATGATTGATATATACATGTAGGTAGCTTATATTTTACTTTTTGGTTAATCAAACTAAATTATTAAAAATAGATAATGATAGATAGTAAAGATAGATAATGTTTGTGTTTGGACTTTGAGTGTTGATAGAGTTATCTAGACATAGGCATTATTTTTACTAACAACGATATTTTTGTAAACATGAAAATGCAATTCCTATAATCTATTTGTAAAACGAATTTCGACATGATTGACTGCATTGACTAGAATGTAAGAAGGAATTAAGGGAATAGTAGTGCGAACAAGATCTTCTTCTTCTTCTCCCTTTATCTTACATGCTCAACCCTATTTTTTTATGCCAAGGTACGTCCATTAATTCAGTTTGTTATAGGTTATCATTATTTCCATTATTTTCAGTAATTCATTTTATCTGATTTATGCTTCTAATAAAAAATCCAGTTTATTATCCTTTTACTCGATTTTTTTGATTATGCAGAAAGGTTTTCATCAATGCCGATAGGATGTCGACGGTTCAAAAATTAAACTACCTTTGCTACTTGAATTTGCATTTTCTCCTCATCCAGGTTTGTAATTACTTACCATGTATCCCTACTTTTTTCGTTTATAATGTTGGAATATAAATATGAAAACAGAGCATTGATGTATTGAATTGAATTTGACCTTACTAAACTCAACTTATTAATCTATTCTATGTCTAATGTTCTGCCACCATATGTTATTTTACTTTCGCATTTCTTCATCAATTTTTTGTTATGTAAATCTTATTGTATTCTGCAAAACCAAACCAGGAATCTGCTGTAGGACCTTGATTTTGCTGTAAGTTTCCCTTCACTTTATTTTTCTTTGGCAAAATAAGTTTTTAGTTATTGTTGGAAGTAAGGGTATTGTAGGCTTTAGGTGTGTAGTTTTGTCCCACATAGCTTAGATATAAAGTCTAAAAGAGCAACAATTATTGGTGCCTCAATAATCATCGGTCTTGACTTTAACTCCAACCGATTCAATGTGGATCAGTAAATTACCTATTTCATGTTGTTCCTTTGCAATATCAGTTTACTGTTGTTCCTTTCATCCAACACAAGATTAATGGTAGTCTTTGCTTACCGGCCACTCGATATTGTTTATAATTGAGGAAGACTATTGTACGGTGGGTGTTACCATTAGTCCGGGTTTAGGTCTTGGCTTACATCGTAATTTTATCTACCAAGTACTTAAAGAATTTATTCGATAAATGATTTCTGTTATATGGAAGTAATTTAAGTTATGAATACAGGTGTTAAACAAACACCTAACAGTGGAAATGCGGAGGTAACATCAGGCAGTTCCGATACAATATTCGGTCTACAAACTTGTCAGGATCGAAAATACACCGCACAGGTACAACATATCTCCTTTTGTGTTAACTTGGTTCTAGGTCTTTTCTTTATCCAAGCTTTGTTGATGTTTAAAATTTTTAAATGATCTCCTCAACAAATAAAATGGTGGTATGTTAGTTTCATCTACGTCAATAGAATGACTTTGTAACTCACGTAAAAAATGATAAACAATTTTTTTTAATGTTGATGTAAATAGTTATTGCAGCATATATTATTGGATAAATTGATTACATTTATTTTAGAAATACAATGGAAGATTTTATAATAGTACCTTTATCAATCTGTGTGTGCCATTGCCATATCCTTCTATTCATGGGTTTGTAGAGCATTGGTTAGAGCCAAATTCTACGACCTAACTGTAGTTTCTTATGTGTTGAGCATTCTTTATGGGTTTGTATATTCTCCTATCTAAATTTAGCAATTGGTAATTGCTTTATCGACATTTACTTGTCCCTGCGGCTCTCAGTCACCTGTTTTTTTAGGTTCAACCACAATGATTATATTTATTCCTCACTTCGTTTTCCTGATTCCTCTTTCCTTATTTATATAGTACTCTCCCTAATTGATCTCTTTAAAGAACAGAAGAGATGTTGGCAGAATTGGTTTGTAAATGTGAATAGATGATCGAATGGTACCAGAATACAATATCTTCATTTACAACATTTCAATGTTACCAAATTTTACTTATTGGCTGGTGTAGCTCAGTTGGTTAGAGTGTATGGCCTTTTAAACAACAATGTTGAAGGTTCAAGCCTTTCCTCCAGCATTTGAATTTTTTTCTTATTATCAAATAACCCCCAAAAATCCAAATTACTAAAATGTGTGTTTAGAAGTGTTGATATTTGTACTTATGCATTATCCTGACTAACAACAATTTCTATAAACTTAACAAACACGCAATTTCTGTCAGCTAATTGTAAAATAGATTTTCCGACAAATTTCTTTTTAGAGGAAATCAATAGAGCATTTCATTTTGTTGTCATTGATAAAGCCGATGATGTTATTTAGGTCCGAACACCTATGCCCTTTGAATTGGCGAGTGTCCATGCTAGATGTTAACCTTACGAGGCTAAATTTAGTTTGATTCCAAGATCAATACCTATTATTCAAATTATAAATAAATATTTGTGTTGTTATATATATTGTCATTTGGCAGGTTTACACATAAATTTTCAATGTTTGAGTTCAAGCTTTATTGCTTCCAGATACAGTTTCTTCCCAAATCAAGTTCTTAGTGATAGGGTTTTACTGACTATTTTATTCGAAACTTTTGCTCCCTGCTACAATGATTTCTTTAGAGGTATGTAGTTTGCATGCAACTTACTATTTACCATTTCCTAATTGATTAAATAAATATTTTATTGCTACTCTTTTTAATGATACGTGAGGCATACATATGTGATGAACAAAAAACAAGTCCCAAGGAGAGGCTCAATATGTGACTACGTGAGGGTTCTTCTCTTGCAGTTTGGAATTGAAGGTAAGTTTTCGGAATCTTCTTTTCCACATTCAATAAATATTAACAAACTGGCTCACGTCTTCTCTTCCCTTTCCCTCTTCCTTCTTCTACTCAGTTCACCAACAACTCCAGAGGAAAGGTTCAGCTAAAACTGGTTGCAGGTTAGATTTAGTTACATCTCAAATTGAAACAAATTGGTTTTTGTTTCTTTCTATCTGATCTTAAGGTGTTTGCAAATTTTCCATTATTTTTGTTCCAAATTGTCTTCTCTATTAAAAGTTGTTATGAAAAATTAATTTCACAGCCTTCTTATTAAAGTATATTGGTGCAAGCATGTTACGCAATTCATTGGCTCTTTCAGCCTCACATTAATTTTCTTTTATCTCTGCTTATTGAGATGATATAAAAATTGCATTATAAAAGAGTGGAAATACATTTTTCCCTTTCTGATAATTGGAGCGTTAGGCATCGTTAGTAGTTTAATTCTAGAGCTAAATATTTATGTTTGCTTCTATCTATAGCTATCGGCTCATGGTTGTTGGAAGTATTTGAAAACGCCAGTAGTTGAAAGTGAGGATGATTATGTTAAAAAGATAGCTGGGTTTTAAGGATCACTATTGTTATTTTTATATCAGGTCAGTCTCTCTCTCTGTTTACTTTGCGATTTTACGGACTTCGGAGTGTACCTGACTATATTGCATCGTCTTGCAGCATTCTTATTTAGTATTAAGTTCCTATCCAAATTTTAACCTTATGTCATGAGCAGACATAAGCATGCGCAGTGATACGGACAATCATAGTTTCTTTCAGGTCTCTTGCTTCCGTATCAGACTGAAGGAGATTTCAAGCTAAACCTGGTGAGAAATCTATTCCTAAATCCCATATTGTCGGGGAAGACCACCTTCACAGGGGTACAAGTGGTTAATTGTTGAGGTCATTAGTTAAATTATTGTTTCTCCAATGTGTATGTTATTGGATATTAGATATAGTTGTTGTCTGGTTCGCAAAAAAATTTATGCATACCAGATAATATCTCATTCATTTGGCCTATAATGGAGTGATAGCTATGGTCTTTTAAATAAACATTTCCTGATTCATTCCCATGATATGTTCCCAGTTTTTTGCCTCCAACTGACAGCAACACAGACTACTGAAATGGTTATTCAAAGAGGAAGTAAGGTAGGTTTTTTCCATCACTATCTTCACTTTGTAGTCTTTCGAACTTGGTTCTGTTAATACATTCTTTTACAATTTGTCAGTTTATTTAGTGTAACTTTTTCTTAGTTATCAATACATTCATTATACTTTTATTCTTTCTTAATAGGTGTAGTGTCCAGTAGAGGGGAATCTTGCTGAATCTGGTGTAGCACTTGGCGGGGTAATTGGTTTTGAACAGGCAATGACTTCCATGATATCACAGCTTACATGGTATAAAAGGGTGGCGAAATCACTGCCGTGGGATGTACGGGTGGTGCAGCCTTCGGTAAAAAAAATCCAGTAGTACATTTAATTGACATATTAATTTCCTTTATTACCTATTTGGTTATATGTAAGATCAATGATGGTGCAATACTATTACCTATTTAGTTATATGTAAGAAAATTGAAATTTAATACATTTTAATTGACATATTAATTTCCTTTATTAATACATTTTCCTCTGTTTAGGGCAACATTCTAATATCAATTTGGAGGCTATTGAAGTTGGTAATGATACACTGCAATTTCCAAAAGGTGTATTGGGCTCTGCAAGTGCGAAAGAAACAATAATTGATAGTGGCAAAACCATGATGTATCTTCGAAATGAGGTCTATCAACCATTGATGACTAAGGTATATATGAATATTGCTGAACTGAAGATCATGTTAAGAGACCTAATTTCAACAATAAATGTTGGCGAACAATGATGAATTGGATGTGCGTACAGTTGAGGAACATTTTCAATGGCTCGAGTTTAATGCAAGGTATTATCAGCATATTAATTCAAAATCAACTCATTATTTATCATGCTCTTTTGTTATTCTACCTTTGGCTTCGATTGATTTTATGAAAAAGTAAGAAATCCAAATCGTTTAAGAAATAGTCTTCTTCAAATGTAGGTCATAATCTCCACAATGTAGTGCCTACTTTTGCATTTGTTATTCTGAACCAGTACAAAATGAGTAGCTGCAAACTAATTAGGGCCCTATTATTATTTCCTACAGGGTATTCAATGGAATCTTGCCGTTGTTTGCCTTATTATGTCCTACATAGGCAATGGAATCTTTGAAAGAAACCTTGCGTTGTGGAACTGCTGATGAACTGGAATAGACTTTTGATTGATCCTCACTAAAATACTAAACTTCATTACCTAGGGGATGCAGCTCCACGATTACAACAAGGAGAAATACGGCACTGTACGAGATGTAACCTAGGTTAAGATGTTTCCTGGTATGTTTGTTGTTTTTTTTCTTGGTCAGAGGGAGAGGTCAAGGGGTGAAGTATTGAAACATGTAGGGGTACTATATACAACATACATGTGGCACCATCTCTACCGTCCATCATGGTGCCACATGTCAACATCTAAAATCCCCGTTCTCTGACAGTCTGACTCAAATGATATGAGGAATATTGACATATTGTATGGAAGTTTCATTTTTGTTAGACGTATTAACTGTTGGTGATAGATGTTTTGCCTTGTGTAGGTATCCTTGTTTTGTCGTGATGCCAAGTTGAGTTGTGTACCTTCAGCTGAATTCCTTCAAGAAGTTGTAGTCCCAAGCAGTTTATCACCATCGTGAAGGCCTTTTCGTTAATATCTGAACTAGACAGTTCTGTACAGACCTGCTTGTAAATCACATATGATCTAATCTCTAACATAAATCTTATATTCGGGTTAGTCTGACAATTATATGAAAAAAAATGTGGGTCTTTCAGTAAGCTAGAGTCCTTTAATTGTTTATAGATGGACCCTGTGAGTATTTTTCTTTTGGTCCCGATATTCATCTCTTTTTATTGCCAAATTTATATGCTTGTTTCTTAATATGGTTTTGAAGCGCGGCGCGACTTAAAGTTAATTGGCTGGAGTTACTACTCATATCATTTGTGTCAGAGTAGGAATCTTATAGTTTTACTGACAGGGGAAAATGTTTTAACTCTAGCTATCAAGAAGAAAAGCATCATCCTTTCTCCCCGTGGACGTAGGCATATTGCCGAACCACGTATATCTTGTGTCTTGTGTGGTTGCTTGTTTGTTTTGTCGTTTTTGTTTTACTTTCATACACTAGTTCAATCATATTATTTGTGCATTGGTTTCCGCTGCGCACAACAAAAAGTATGTCCTCTAAACAGATGCTCCTCATATTCCTCAGGAATCCAATATGCCGTTGTTGGAGTCATATATGAATAACTTATTTCCATGATATATACGACTATACGAGAACTTTCACATACAAGGTCTAACAAGTTTCTCATATTCCTCAGGAATCCAATTTGAAGACCTCATATTCCTCAAGAATCCAATTTGAAGACCTCAACACTCTCTCATGAGACCTCACCTCTCAGGTCTCATCTCTCTCTTGAGCTCTCTCCATTATCGAGCTCCCATTTTGTATCAGCACTACTATAATAAAGTTCATTCTCTCTCTCCGTGGATGTAGGCACAATTGCCGAACCACGTATACAATAGTGTTCACGTCTCTACATTATTATTGTTCATATCATACACATCATCATCCTTCATTAATGTATTGACCAACCTCACAAATATGGTTAATACATTTGGCGCCGACTACAGGGACTTGGGATTTTCTCAAGCGAATTCCACCCACCAACCCCACCGAACACCATTGTTCTAAGGTTCTCAGGTGGTGATTTTCAAGAAATTCATTGAATTTGAAAATATGGAATTGCAACTCACAGTTGGGGGCTTGGAGCAAATTGTTTACATAATTACTGGACTCGACAGAAGCAAGATAAGTATCACTTTAATATTTTTTTGGTGATTGAAATGAGGCACCGAGCTATCAAGGAGCGACCTCATCATCTACTGTTTATTCTACACAGTTTCACATATATTTATATGTTCAGGTCTCTCATCGTGACCTCTCAGGTCTTGTCGCGACCTCACCAGGTCCTTCATACCAGGTCTTTCATGCCAGGTCCTTCATACCAGGTCCTTCATGCCAGGTCCTTCATGCCAGGTCCTTCATACCAGGTCCTTCATGCCAGGTCCTTCATCGCGACCTAACCAGGTCTATCAGCGACCTCCTCAAATTACAGGTCTTTCAACGACCTCAAGAATATTTATGCCATACAGGGGGCTATTATCACTTTATCTAATGAAATTAACTTATTATTAGCACAATTAGCTATTAATGATATTTTTTGTAGCTCTCTCTATGTGCAGGTCACATGAACACGACCTCACTCCCCATGAGCTATTTTTGCACAAATGTGCCACATTGCTTTCACTGAACTCTTTACAAGTGAAATGCTTGATATACAATACGGCCACCCTCATTGACTAGTGAGTCACTCGTATGCGGGACGACCTCAAACACAATTCTCTAGCCACACGCCTGGTCGAACGCATTCACTCTCAACGCAATGCAGACCCACAAATGCCACATGCCCGAGAATTGTCAAACAGGTCTCCACGCTGCGACCATTCACTAGATCGGGCACCAAAAGGTTCCAAGTAACTCTCAAAACACTTGGTCAACCAATGCTCTTTCTCAAACGAGCTACATGTGCACTCCAAAGTGCCACATCTATCGGAATGTCCAATCACAAGGCGACAAAGATAGTACATACAAAACTCATAAGGAAAACATACAGTTCAGTGTAAGTCTCTTACTAAATTTTATAATATTTCACATGCTAACATTATCAACAAGTATCAGGTCTATGCAACTCGACCACAAAAAGACAACCACCCATGTATGCAAGAAGACCCACTTCAGTACGACCTGCTTGCAGCTGTCCATCTCGTCTACATGCCTTCTGAACGAGCTACCAGGTCTCCCTGGAACTAACTAGCTCGCTATACATAAATTCATGATCGAGTTGCCATTACCACAAAGGACCTTCATCGCGTCCTGCAAATCTCAATGATCAAGCTCATCAAAATTTGGGGCGGATCGACTTCGTTAAAGAACCCCATATTTCATTCATCTTGGGGGCTGGATCGGTTCGATTACTTCTTTTCAGCCCGAACTCCGTTCAACCTAAAAAGAGGGGGCTTATGTAGGGGTACTATATACAACATACATGTGGCACCATCTCTACCGTCCATCATGGTGCCACATGTCAACATCTAATGGGCTCTCTCTTGATGGCACAAGTTACAAAGTTAAGCCTTATTATTACAAAGATATTTTCCCCATTATTACCATATTAATTGCTAAGAATGGAGTTACATTGTAGCCTATAAATATAAAGGCAAACTACTCATCTTCTTATGGTCTCATGGTGAATCATACACAAGACCTCAACACTCTCTCATGAGACCTCACCTCTCAAGTCTCATCTCTCTCTTGAGCTCTCTCCATTATTGAGCTCCCATTTTGTATCAGCACTACTATAATAAAGTTCATTCTCTCTCTCCGTGGATGTAGGCACAATTGCCGAACCACGTATACAATAGTGTTCACGTCTCCACTTTATTATTGTTCATATCATACACATCATCATCCTTCATTAATGTATTGACCAACCTCACAAATATTGTTAATACAAAACACTGGTCAGTTATTATAAGTTATGGCTCTAGATGACACCTAATTGATTGATCAGGTAATGGAATGAGACATGATTGTGTGACATGGATAGTCTGAGTTAAGCATTAAACCAGGAAAAAAGAATAAGAGCTTTTAAAAACAATGAAATTAAACAAATTATGATTTCCCATAGTTAATTTGTTGTTTGTTTACTATCAATGTTCTTTGAAACTTACCTCTTATATCTCCATGAATTTATAAATACCATAGACTCCATTAGACATACCTGGTAAGAAAGCTCAAGTCATGACTTGGTAGTACCATAGGTTCTCTATTTGATAAGTCGCTTTCTTAAAGAAACTTTAATTTGAAAACCCGGTAATACCATGTTTCCTTTACAGTCCTTCAGCTGGTGGATATGTAACTACTACTACATATGTGGGTAGATCCATTTTAAGGGGCGAAGTGGTGAACGCAATATTGAGAACCCACTACTGAGAAAAAGGCCAAATACATTTATTTGTTTCTCATTCAAATAATAAATCTATTTACAAAGTATTGAGCTTTATTTGATTTATTTGTAAAATTTCTGACTCTCATTGCAAAACTATTCGAATTTATTTTTTGGTGTAAGCAATTGTTTCTTATTAAAATCTAAACAGATAGTTTAGGCGTAATAAAATTAGGTAGCCACATTGAACCATGAGTCCATGACACTGTACAGTGTTGGAGATGAATAGAGATGAAGACATTGTTATTGTTATTTATGTTTATTTACACCAAATGGATGTAACGTATAAAAGATATGCTGTTAAATTTTGTTGCGGACGTTTTTGAAGTAGGGCTCAACTTAGTTGGGGTGCTCAAAAGTTTGAATGGTGGGCAAAGCGAAAAATACATTGTATTTGTAAGATGAGTGCTACTAGCAATTGTCTTATTTAAGGATGTTAATCACAAAAATGAGTATATTTCAGGGAGAGGAGATTATAGTTGGTGAGAAAGTGTGTTCAAATATTGCTCTGAAACTAGGTAGTAAATAGAGTATATGTTTTGTGGCGCATACAATATTAACAATTCTCAGTAACTCAAAACCAGAGTTTAATATTTTAAAGTTTATGATTTTCACTAGCATTATATTGTTTAGCATCAGGTTACTGATTCTTTTGATGTAGTTAATTCCATATGCCAATTTATTTATGTCCTTTTAATATGGTAATTGATGGAAGACAAACTTCTAAATGCACCTGATGGAACAATTCATCACAGTAAGTATCAGTCTATTATCTCTCCTCACAGTATCTATGAATTTTGGCCAATTAATATTTGTTTTCAATCTATATATTAATATTTGTTTTGTAGAAATTTGCATGCCCTGTGATATCTAAATTACCTGCAAAGGGAAATATGTGTCAAAATTGTACGCTTAACTAACTTAATACACATGGCAAACAGTTCATATTCTAAACAAAATTTAGTAAAATGTGAGTAATCTGATGCACACTAACATTGTCCAGAGAACAACAAGGTGATAAATTTCAAGACTACACTATATTCTTGCTTATTTATGCACAGTAATGTTGGTCATTTATTTTTTCTTCTGATTTTCAAATGGTGTTAATTACGAGACTGCACAATGATATATACTTGCTTACTAATGCACAATAATACTGGTGATCAATTTTTTCTTCTGATTTTCTTATAAAACTATTACTATAATACTAATTAAAATGCAATTTTTTCTCATACAGGGCATCTTACATTCTAAAGGGACCCCATCAGTATAAGTTTGCAAAGATGCCTTGAGAATTTTGATAGCGAGAAACGTAGGTCTCTGCCAAATTGTCTTTGTTTCATGTTAAGCATATGTCTCAGACTACCCTTACATAACTTTAGGGGTTAAGTACTCTTCCGTACCCTTTTATCAATCAAACTTCTCTATGTCTATTTTTTTTTTCAATAAAAAAATTCTTCGTAATCAAACACTTCGATTTCCCGTTTTACTTTTAAAAGTCCAACTTTCGAAACTGGGAACAACTGCAAGTAATTGATTTGTTTTTATTGTTCACATAATTTGACATCCTACACTAGATATCTCTTTATCATTAAAAGTGTTGTGAATCTGGATGGTATTATTTCGGTCAATCACTGTAGGTTTGAAACATCTAGGGATTATGGCACAAAAAATCAAACATGATGGTGATCCAGGTGAATAATATAATACTACCAAGGTTGACTTTGCATTCAACATCTTCAAGAAGAACATTTTCTTTACTACTGGTAGTAAGTCATCAATGCTTGCGAAAGATAATTGTTTTGGTGCTTAGCATTGAGTTTTTTAGTAGATGTCTAGCAACATTGACTTCACTTTTTGAATTAATTTGAATAGTGATGGTGCAATTGCCTCCAAAGGTTCAGGGTTTTCTATCACTCTTATGTATGTAAAAGAAAGTTCATTCAACTCAGATTCACAATATTTCTTATTTATATGATAATCCATATTTAAGATCCTTTAGATCAAAGGCATTGGTGCCTTGGTTGTATTTTCTCATGTCATGATAATCTTACATTTAATTTTTTTTTTGTTTCTTAATTTTTTAACTAAAATATTGAACTTTTTTATGTGTTTAAAAATTGTTGATTTGGGTTATGCTTTTGTTTTTCAAATGGATAGACTCGCACTCATCTGGAATGGATTTTAACTTATCCTTTACATTTCTACTGAAGCTAGGAAAGGGAAGGGAACCCAATATCAAATTGTCCAGCCACATAGATAACTTATACAACCAATGATCCAACTATAAATCAAAGACCAAATGGAGAAAAATGCAAGTAAAAATACTCGAGGTGAGTTTGTTTTTGCCATTGCAGATACCTATATGTAAAGCAACCGTTACATACAATATTTGTTTTGCTCTTGATAAATTTTAGTTAACTCAGGAAATATGAAAAACATATCATACCATGGGAACGGGCTTTGTATGTACTCGATTTTCGTTCCAAACTTATGAGTTGATGAAACACATATGTTTCCGCATGGAAAACAATACATATAATAGACTAGCCACTCAATAGCTTAACTCTGGGCGTTCTAAGATGAAAAAACAATGTTCCGTCGGTAAAAACAAGGTTTATGTCCGTCCGTTCGGTCGGTATTTACTCGGTTTTCGGTTCAAACTTGGAAATGGATGAAACTCACTTGTTTTGGAATCTAAAACCTCAAGATCGACAAGGCTTAGTCGGGACGTTTTAAGGCCAATATAGAACATTTGGACCATGGGAACGAAATTTTGTCCTGACATTCGGCTTGTTATGTACTCGATTTTTGTTTCGAACTTATAAGTGGATGAAACAATGATCTATGTTGTAATTAACCTAATTGTAACTGTTAAATTTTATGAGTAAGTAATTTGGAAGGTTTTTTTACGATGATGACAAAGGAGTGTGTGTATGAGTAAGTTAGAAAATTTGGGAAGGTTTTTAAGATGATGGCGAAGGAGGTTGTGTATGAGTAAGTTAAAAAATTTGGGAGATTATTACAATGGATACAAAGGAGAGTGTATATTTTAAGAGTCATATACCAAAGCACAAAATGTTTGAAAAGAACACATTAATGTTCAAATAAGGGGAAGTGAATCCTGGGTAAATATAACTACTTGAACTGGATCCGGGTAAAATATACTATATATTTTTTTGTTATAATAAATTGAATTTTATGGGCTAACAATGATCTATTTATAGTGATATCTATTGTCAATTGTTAGTTACAAGTTTAAGAAGTAAAAACATTTTTACGCAATTATTACAATATATACGGTGGCATCTGATGGAGCTACAGACTATCTATATTGACATATTTAATACATTAGCTTATACATAATCTATAGCTCCATCAAGATGAGCTGCTCAGTTTCGTGTGTTCTTTCATTAATCTAAAATAATTAGAAGGTTCTCTACGAATGTTGTAAAACGTTAAAAATTTAATTAGTTTATGAATAAAAAAAACCAGGAGACATGATGGCGTTTAGTCGGTTGATTGTCATAATAGGGTTGCCTTAAAAAAAGTATTTCAATCTCAAATTGCAGGGTGGGCAAATTTCAAGGTTCTCTACGAATGTTGTAAACAAAATGAAGTATTTCAAAGAGAATGCCTTTGATTCTCTCAAGTGGATTTGTTTATCACTGAAATTGAATACAAACACAATTGTTTTAGCCATCTTAGTTATATGAGCAACATCAGCGCACACTCACTCAACGATCACTGATGTTGTGATTCATATTTAACCCATTTGTGATCAATAGGCAATAAGGACATACTATATATAAGCAAACCCCATTGAGTCGTTATCTCACCAAAATCAATTTCTTGTAGGTTGCCTTCACCAACTATATTAATTATTTCCTTGATTACATTCAACATAAGATGAAATATGAAACTCTCTCTCTCTCTCTCTCTCTCTCTCTCTCTCTCTCTCTCTCTCTCTCTCTCTCTCTCTCTCTCTCTCTCTCTCTCATATCCAATTAAATAAGGTTCATGTGTTCTTATGCTATATTCAATGTGTGATAGAAATGTTAGGATGTGTTCTTTGCATTCTAGGACACAAGCAAATGAACTGATAATTAATAGTAAGTATACAAAAGTACTTTGACAATTTTGATGGCGAGAAGCACATGTCTCTTCCAAATGTCTCTGCTTAATGTAAACGTTTGTCGGAGTACCAAAACATAATTTTAGGGGTTGTTTTCTTCAATACTCTAGGAATACTCTAGGATATGTTTGAATACCCTAGCATTTTTTAGAAGATGAAAATCATCATAGATACTAAGGTTGCTTTAGGGGTTATAGATTATTTGAAATTTAAATTATGAGGTTATATATTATATTAGTTAATGCATTATGTTGGCAAGTAAGTCACCAATGTAAAGAAACTTTACATTCTGGATGTCTGACAACATACACTATTACATGGATGTATTTAACATTTTGTCATTTTTAGGTGAATACCGGAATGATAGACAATGTAAAGGGAGAAATGATCATGCAAACTTGCAGAATCCTTTGATTGGGAATCAACTCAGTTTCTCTAAGACCTATCGCACAAGTATAATATGGTCACAGTGAGTCCAACATGTGAAATCCGGAGAGCCTCTTCGGAGATAATCTGAAATCATGGTATTATTGACAAACACCACAAGGTAAATTTATGCTAACACTATAGTTAATCGTTGTGGACTGCATATCGTATAATTGGTGTTCCTCAACCTTTTTTCTATGTAATATTTATCAGACATCACATACCCAAAATCAGAAATTTCAGTGAGAACTATTACTACATGGGAGGAAAAAATGGGTTTCTGGTGTTTGAGACAACTTCATGGAAGATAATTGTTAATATATAATATGAAAGACACTATTTTGTGAAGCGGTTAGAATTCGCTTTGAACCGCACAAAACATTTTTCAACCCTTCTGCTACGATTGTTAAACCCAGTAAAGAAATGAGCCCAATTGAGGTTTTTATAAAAAATTCATTTTGAGTTTTAATTATTAAATTTTGCAAAAATATTTCTTCATAATATATTATTCCACTTTCATAATTCTCGAAGGGATAAGTGTCTATTTATGATAATGTGTATAGCCAAATATGTGATGTAACATAGGGGGGAAAATTAGTTGTTTACTATACATCAGGTTATTTTTTTCGTAGTTGACATTTTCTTTGCTTTTGTATATATAATCAGTAGGTGGTTGAAAAAATCACCTCAAGTTGAATTTATTGTTTACAGATGCGTTTAGGAAAAACTATATGAAGTTGTGGCAAAATCTGATACAGATGGGTGCCAAAATCTGATATCGATGATTCGACTAACTTAAAAGTTGTGGCAAAGTTAGGATGAGGTCATGGTGTACTGAAAAGATGGCAACCTCGAAATTCTGTTAGAGTGGGATAACATCGGGTGATACTGCCCTATGAAATTGTTTTGATACTATAGGCTATGTGCAACGAAACATTATTCATAGAATTAGAAATACATTTGTCTATGAGTGATGCATCGAAGAAAATCAACCTGGAAACATATTGTTGTTTGTCTGGACTGCACAAATTGATACTAGCAGGTGTGTCCTCGAGTATGGGACAACATCTGGTTCTAAGGCCGGTATTATTATATTATTAACTTTGTGATTGTTATCTTGAGGGGTTGTTATCATGGATTACTTGTTTAATAGACGAATTTTTTCAGTACCATTGTTTATGTTGCATAAAGATTAAGATAGATACTTATATTTTTTATTGGATCAGAGAAAGTTGCAGATGAGAGCAAGCTATTAAAAGTATGCAGATCTCTCAAAATGAAAATAACTTTTGTTTGGTTATTTTGATGATCAGAAACAAGTAGCAATTGCATCAAATAACATCTAATAACATCTAACAATTGCATCAATGATATTGGATCACTCTTATTATTTGATTCATTCATCAAAGTCTATATGAGCAGAACTATGTTGTGATGTATAAGCAACTTGGGGTCATACTTCCTGAATAACATTTTGTAATGTCTTCTCATTATTTAACTTTGAAATAGATATGTTGCATGTCTTTGATACTTTTTACAATCAATGAGCACCCACATAATAACACTTTATTATTTTATTTTAATGAAATAATTTTACACTTATATAAGTAAATAGATATTGTTATCGTAATTTCATTACTTATAAAATTTTAGTGTACAATATAGTTGAAACTAACGTTCTTTCAGAACGGGTACAACTAATATATATATATAGTGAGGCTCTCATATCGGACTGTCCGTACGTATTTCTTTTACGAAAACTCACGTGCTCTTCAAATATCAATGACGCAAATATGGTTTCTCTAACGGGTACATCTCGACCCAGTTAGGACCCGGTGCAAAACCAGTCAATCTCTCGTCCTTTCTCTTTGTCGCAACACAGAGAAGAGTAGTTTAAGGCTTTAAGCATCTTCACTCGAAACCAGTTTAAAAAAAGAAGTGAATATTGTTTCAATTGTTCACTTTGACCAAATCAACCAAATCAAAATTTGAGATTATGAACCTAAAATAGCTTGATGTGCTCTGTTATGGATTCTTCTTCAATTGATTCTGAGATTTGTTTAAATAATTTGTGCACAAATCTTGGTTCAATTTTATGTCATTGATTTTGCAAATTTGGGCTCAAACAAATAGATACCAATTCCAACCAGTAGGGGCAATTCCTCTAGTTGTTTAAAGAGAGATGGTTTTTTTTTTTGTTGTTGTTTTCAACCATTTAGAAAGCTTCAATAGACAGACCTTGAATTGATTCATTTAACAATTATGAAGCAAAGATGTTTTACAAATATGAACTAACATGGAAGATTAGGGTATAGGTTATTGAAAAAGAAGATAGATAGATAGAACAAAGCAACAAACTGAAGATAGAATTTTATCGTCCTCTTAATTCGTTGCAAAATCCAATCAGGTTTAATCTGGGTTTGTATATTTGTGGTTGATTAGTGGCTGTCCAAAACTATGACCTTTCTGTGAATGATTCTTAGTCATTAAGAGAAGAGAGAGATTTAAAAAAAGAACTATAGGAAGAGTTGGAGAGATGTTCAAGAGAGAGGTAGAAAGAGATCGATAAAAAGATAAGTTAAAAGAGAAAGGTAAAGAGAAGAAGGTTCTCCTTTATGTAACCGGTTTAATTTAGACCCAGAAAAGAACCACATTTACGTGTTATACTTATATTCTTATACTGATCTCTCTTTTTGACTTTCCTTTTATATATATATATATATACTAGTTGTACCTAGGGGTGGGCAAAAAAACCGAAAAACCGAAAACCGAACCGAAAAAACCGAGTCAAAACCGGTCAAAACCGAGTTGACTAAAAACCGGTCAAGACCGGACCGAAACCGAACCGAATTATATAGCTATTGGTCCGGTCTCGGTTCTTGTTTTTATAGAACCGAGAGAACCGAACCGAACCGAAATAAAAATAAATCTCATTTCTATTCTATCTCCTACCTTTTCCATTTCCATTTCCATCTTAATAAGATTCTTTTTCTTTATCAAAACTCTCTGTTTCTATACAACAACAGATAGAGTGTAGAGAGAGAGAGAGAGAGAGAGAGAGTAGTCTTACAAGAGCAAGAGAAAGGCCTGGAGAGTTGAACATAGACTTAGTGAGAGAAGGAGCAACTAAACGTGACTGAGAAATGGCACCAGCAGGCATGTTACTGTAAGGTAAATCAGCCACAACTCTTCCAACACCACCACCACCACCACCATTAGAACTGTTATCGAAAAAACCCCCAAAACTCATCAAATACTTATGTTTGTCTTCCCTTTTTATCTTCTACTTTTTCACCTTTTCAAACCCCTTTTTTTCTTTCTCTACCAAACAAGTCTCAGATTTTTCTAAATCTTTCAATCTAATTCCATTTTTGCATCTTTCTCTTCTCTCTGTACGATCTGATTCATCTTTTTAAATTTAGCTATATATTGATTTTAGAATATCTGAAATCCTTTTTGAAGAAGAAACTAGCTATGATCTTATGAATTCATAAAATCTTGATTTGATAAGAGTAGTTTTTCTTCTATTATGATTGCTTCTTTTTGTCGTTTGTTTTTCCACAGTTTGTTTGATCAATTTGATAAATAAATATATATAATTGATACTTCTCTGTAATTGTTTAATTCCTTCTCTGTCTTATACTTATTTGTTTATTAATTAAACTAAAAGAGTTTTTATTTTTCAAGAAAGATAAATGATTCTTGGTATTTGTCTTCATCTCTAAAACTTTCTCTGACAGATTTGTGTATTCTTCCATTTTCAGGAACAAGAATAGAATAAGCCCAGTTGTTAACTTGGTTCCATGGACTAAAGGCCCAATAAAAAGCCCAGGACCGACTTTCGGACCGAAACCGGACCGATTGTATTTGGTCCGGTTCGGTCCGGTTTCATTCAAAAAATTTCGGTCCATGGAACCGAAACCGAACCGATACTTTCAAGTCGGTTTGGTCCCGGTCCTATTACATTTTAGGACCGGACCGGACCGTGCCCACCCCTAGTTGTACCGGTTGCGTAGTGTCAAACTACTTTTTATTTATCTGATTAAAAATATATATTTTTATTATTTATATTTGCTTTGTAATTTTTCTGTGAAGTTATTATAACAATTGTTTCCATTTGATTTCTACTGTTGTTTGATTTTAGTTTCATACATTCGAAAAGTTCATTTTAGCCAGGCTAAAAACCAACGTACTACAAGCATGTTGCATGCAACATCATCAAATCAGACATCTTTGATTCACCAACGTGCTCCAATCAGTAATGAGGTCTATAAAGTATGTCCTGGATTCTTTGATTCACCTCCAATCCAGAATTAACGAATTCTTTTAATCCGGTTGCAGATTCTGACAAGATTCATCTGCTTATCATTGAAATTTGAAAAACAGTTAGATTTGCTGCTGCAGTACGTTAGCTGCTCAAACTGATGTTGTTCTCAAACTCTAGGTGTTCTCCTGAGATTTAGGTCCCACAAGACATTCCCTACCACATTATCACAGTGATCAGCCACCAAAACAATTTTGTTTGTAGCAAACCTGTAAATGGCTACGAAGCTGGTTGCCAATGCGAAGTTACCGCACCGCTCGTCATGCCAAAAGGAGATTTTGTCATCTCCGCCGAGTTTGCATTGAAAGCATTGCTTTAACCTTTGAAATTGTAACATGATCCCCTTCCAAAGACCGCAACCAGAGGTTTACGAGAGTTAGTAGGCCACCAATTATTCTGGCCAATACCATATAGTCTTTGGAGTAATTAAGAGCACCTGCCATTAATGATAACTTAGCAAGTCTAAGAATGCCCTCAAGAACATGGTATACTTTCTGATTTCCAACATAAACAAACCAAGGAGGCATATTTAGTAACTCATAATTTTGGTGCACATAATCCAAGGGTATCTGCAAATTTTTAGCATGGCAGCTAGAGCGAGAGGCAGATCTCAACTCAGCAATAAAGTGCAAGTACTGAAGATGGCCCATCCAAAGTAATTGTCGCGAGAACCAACAAATACAAAATTTTGACCAATAAGAACCTTCCATGAACCAAGAAGCTATTATCTGCATGGCATACCAAAATATTACTCATTTCATTTATATACAGAATTATATGGTATCATCAATATTAACTCTGAGAGTGGACTCCACATATGAAAACAACAGAAAATTTGTTGCATCTATATGTGCATATAAAACATTCAAAACAGTTTCTTTTCTAAAAACTTACAGAAAATTAACACTCTATTGTGTTAGGATAAGTTAAAACTCCTTCCAGTGAAAAAGAAATCAAACCATCCACAGTTTTGATATGTGAACACTGAACACGCACACACTAATGCAACCACAATTTTGCAATAATGTCTATCTAGGGTCATCAGTCAGAAAATACGATGTTACATGGTAGTACATATAATTAATTACCGCCTACAAACACATGCTAACAGACACTCCTTCCCAAGCCCAAACACCATCGCAATGTTTGTGCATATATGATATATGTCATAACGGTACAGGCATAGAGCTCAGCTAGAATGAAATCAAAGAGAGGTACACGGTAAACACATCAGCAAGTTGGCTTTATATATTCACATAAGGACTTCAGAAGGAAACTTTCTGGACTCTCATAGCTCAAGGTGTAATCTAAACCTTGGGATGCCAGAGCCATGGGATAAAATTAATTTCTCTCTATGAGCTCAAATGCATTTAAACCGTCTACATAGTAAATGTGATTCAAATTAAGTTCAAATTTTAAACTTTTAATAAAACCCAACCTTCCGCTTTGTACAAACTCAGGACCTTTTGTATTAAATAAACAGACCCAGTAAAGTAAATTATCAAGCATACCTTGACCGTTAACATGAAGAAAGTACTTAATCGCCATTGCATGTCAATGTCGCTCCAGTATTGACCCGTTTGCCTGTACCAAACTTAATATTTGAAAGAATAATTATAATACTAAGTGGAAAAGGATTCATAATTTGACAATCAAATAATTATGCATACAACCTTAGACTGGAATGAACTTATCATGTGTAAATATCTGAGCATGGATAGGTAAAATTTGTCTCCATGAGCTCAAATGCCATAAAATCGCCTACAAAGTAAATGTGAATCAGACCAAGTCTTATTGCATAATGAATGTGACACTATCATGCACATTATGCAAAATTTCAAAACTATACTAAGAACCAAGAGTGGGCTCAACAGATTTGCAAATTAGGCAGATGCCTAGAGCCTCAACTAAGCATTAATTTGTGGGACCTAATTTGGTGGAGATATTTCTTATCTTTCTCTATTTTTAGGTTTTTTCCTCTTATTTTTCCTCTTTTTTCGGTTAAAAATCTTTAAAAAAATTGGTATAGAATCTAAATGTTTATTTTTTCCTATTTTTATTCGTTTTTTCCTATTTCTTTGGCCTAGGTTGTCCAAGACCCCTAATTTACTGAGTCGTCCCTGCTAAGAACATGAAGATGCTGAAGGAAGGGCTTGAACCTTCGACCTTGTCTTTTGAAGCCACACGCTCTAACCAACTGAGCTACTCCAGCTAATTATGATCATATGCTAAATTACAAACCTTTGTGGTTCAATAGATCAAATATTCACACTAAAGGGAATTATTTACTCGACTGTTTCACTAAATTCACATAGCCAAAGAATAGAGAGTTCCCACACAAGTATAAACAAGAAGATAAGATAAACAAAAACATATCGGTAGCATAAAACCTGAGTTTTATAATTCATAGTGGTCCAATACATTAATATTCAAGCATCCAACTGGCTTAGTGCCTGAAAAAAAACATTATGCTCTAACCTAATAAACAACACAAAATATAGCACTAGGGGTGTTATTCGAGCCGAGCGAGCCGAGCTTTGAATGCTCATACTCGGCTCGTTTTAATACGAGCCGAGCTCGAGCCGAGCCCAATTTCTGAATCGAGCCTGGTTTTATGTTCAAGCTCGGCTCGCGAGCTATTTATCAAGCTCGAGCTCGAGCTCATTAGGCTCGTTTAGCTCGAGCCGAGCTCAAGCTCGTTAGGCTCGTTTGAAGTGATCAAAAAAAAAAAAAAAAATCTACAATTAAAATTAGAAACAAAAAGACATGAATGATGATTGATGAATGTAGTGGTAGAGATTATGAACCTTGGTTGGATTCCACTGAAACATAGAGATTAACTTCTTCATAATGAATTGAATTTAAGTTGAAAATTCTTAAAAATAAAAACAAAACATTACATTTTCATTGGTCAGATCCGACCAATGAAACTTTCTTCTCATTAACAAAGACCTCAAGTTTTAGCTCCTTTATTAGATCTTGAAGCTGAAGATGAAGAAGATAAAAATTCAAGAGAGTTGCAGTTTGTTAGACGTGAAGAATCTATGGTTAGAGGTAGAGATCTGAGATTGAGAAATAGATCTTTGCATAGAAGAGCTTGATCTCTTTCTCCTTTAAGAAACACTTTACCATATCAATGGCAAGATGATGATGATGATGAAGAAGAAGAAAATGAAAGAAGAAGAAGAAGAGAGTTTAATCAATGTTGTGATATTGATTTAGATGGAAAGAAACTTGAAACACCATCAACTGAAACAACTCCTTCATTTTAAAGCTATGCAAACTTATACTCAAACACCGTCCTTCTTTCACTCTCAATTACAATTTTGTAAATAAACTCTAAAAATTTAGCAATTACAAACAAAAATTGAGTTAGAGAAGAAGAGGCGACGGGCAGAGAAGGCTAGGTTTGCAGCAGAAAATTATGTTCTTATGTTATATATAGTGGGGGTAGGATAGGAATAACAGATATTAACGGGGGTAGGATAGGAATAACAATATAAACTCGAGCTACTCGGCTCGGCTCGAATAAAGCTCGGGCTCGGCTCGAGCTCGAGACGAGCCTAAAATCTGCTCAAGCTCGGCTCGTTTTACAAGATGAGCGAGCCCGAGCCGAGCTTTTTTCGAGCCGAACACGAGCCGAGCTCGAGCTGCTCAGCTCATATAACACCCCTATATAGCACTGACCGGCTTTACTCAAAATTTGGATCCACAACTTGTACTCAACTTTGTAGTTTGTAATTAATATTTTTACTCGTTCTTGAAACATACATATTAATTCCTGATGTACATCTCAACTCTCAACTAAATAATGAAGAAATATTGAAGAATTTCTAAGAAGTGTCCAATATTTATTATCTAGATATTACACAAAATATAAAACTGAATTTAAAGGGTACTGGCTATGTATAGTCATTATTATCAATGGTTTTAACAGTCAGTAATAACTATCTAGAAGTTGCTTTAAATTAACTTAGAATTACAAATTCAACATCCAAAATACACTGCTACCACTTTCAAAATATATAATCAAAATTTATTGGAAATTTTAAAGCTAATTGTATGATTAACACTGAAAACAACTGAAGGTTATCAATATACTTTACTATATTTTCTATGATAGTCAACCTGACCACTGATAATCTGAATGCCAGAGGTTACATATGATCACCAATCAAAATTAGAAAATTTGAAAAATGATGAAATTGTTATCTATTCTAACACCACCTATTAACCTGCTGCCTTTAATGCTTGCCAAAATTAGAGGAACCTTGAGTGAAATTAGAGAATGCTACAAAGAGAAGTGTTGAAGATAGATAGATGATTGGTTCAATCTTAAACGCAATGGACCAACTACTTAAGTTCAGCTTTATCTCTGCCATCGATCTCGATTGCCAACAAATCTCGATCAGTATCTAATGGCTTCAAAATATCTAGCTAAAGTAAAGTATGCAACACGTGGCTTATAATTGTCTTCTTAAACTAAAAATTGCTATTTTTTAAAGCATGTACTCAGAAGATATACCATCATTTACTAACACATTTTGAATAAAAATTATTTCTTCAAGAGAAAATTAAAATACCTGATTGTGCTCGGCCTATGAATAGGCTCCTCAAGAACTTTCTTCCAAACGCCCAAAAACTTTATCTGAGAAAAATCATTCAAACCCAATTTGAAATCAATTTTAACTAACCCATTTTTCAATAATCAATTAGCTAAATTAGCTAAAACAATATCTAAACCCACAAAATGAAAGAAAACCCAAAGAAGTTAGAATGAAATTAGAGTAAACTATTCCAGAATATGCTCCAAAAAACATAGTCTACTATTACATTCACTTTGAAAAGAATAGGGGTAACCCAAACCACACAAAGGGGTAATTATAATTTATCACATAAAAAGCATAAAGCAGTAAAAAAAAAGGGGTAACCCAAACCACACAATATTTTATCATAAATATGTAAGATATGTTATTTACATGAAGCTAAATTTTGGTGTGTCGAAGTAATATGAAAAAGTTATGGACTTCATATCTAGTAGTGATGACAGTGAAGTGAGAGTAGACAGGTACCTGATGCGCTAGTATTAAAGCAATACAGGGTTAACGACACAAGTGGCTTTCAGCTCCTAACGGCAACCACATCAGTTGATTAAGTATCAATATTTAATTACCAAATAAAAGACATACATTAGAATCCCTACAACTAAACTCACTCCAGAATACACACACATTACTTGATTAACAATACAAAACCGAACAAAACACATTTCTTGATTATACAGAAGTTGAAGGTTTCACTGCACAATTTAGAGGTTACATTCATTCATGTCTCATAAAGAAGATATTTTGATCTATCTAAATAATAAACTAACAACTGAAATGCAGCACAACTTCAATCCATATCATATGTCAATTTTGTGGACTATAATTCAAGTTGGATACAGAGTAATCCCAATCCCGTATCATGAACTTATGTTTGAAACTTAAAATTGATGATAAAAATTTAAAACTTATGAAGTTATGATGAAATTGCAAAACATGTAATTGAGAATTTGAAATCCCTAAATCATCAACATATGTTTTTTTTTTTTTGGTAAATCATCAACAACAATAGTCAATTACAGTGAAAGCAGAGGTATTATTTATATATACTTCAACTTCTATTGAATAACTAAAGTTAGACATACCTAAAGGCTCGACTTATTGCTCAGATCATTATTTTCAAATTGTTTGTGTTATTCTCTTTCTCTAATAGTCTCTCCCTAACTTAATATTCAGTAAAAGTAGCATCAAAATTTGATTTTGACTCATTTTTATTTTACCATTATGTATTAAGCTTAACTCAGTTATTTTTGAGAAATCAAAACAGTAAAAGATATCGGATCATACAGTATAAGATATCAAAATCAACAATGTATGAAAAGAAAAATGCCGTCAAAATATATTCACTAAGATAAGAATCTAAAGAGTCAAAAGAATATTGATGTGGGTGACTATACATACATTTCTCTAAACTTTCTTCACTCATCACTTTCAATTATATAGCAAAGAAAATGGCGTGAACATATATACACTAAGAAACTGTGGATTTTTTAAGTTATATTGAACCTTATTCACAACTAATGTTAACTAAACAATGTACACAAAAATCATTGCCGCCATAGATGGTTCAATAGTACATTGATTATTAAGAACCTTAATGAATAGAAAGCAAGTTAGATACATACCTCAGCTAATGAATTTACACACTCCACTACAACACATTCTAATTTCCAGGACACCAGACCCCATTCCTATAGGCATAATCAGTACATAAACAGATTATTGATGCACACATTAGATCCTTAACAGATAAGATTTTCATTTGACACAAGAACCTAAACATTAATGTAGCCTCACATCCACTAACTGAATTGTTCAAAATGAGTTTTATTAAAAAGTGAGCTCTGATAATTGCATAGATCATACTGAAACAAAGAGAATTCATATCGATGATTTTGATAATGAAAAATTGGTAAAGGAAAACTATATGTAGAAGAACACAAGTACATATCTTACTTAAGAAGCACAAACGCAAGTACAGATCTTACTTAAGAAGCACAAAAAAAGAAAATGCCATAATGGAAGTATAAATTGAATCACAAACATCATTAAGCATAAAGATGCCCTCAATAAAATTCAACAACCTTTAATGTCAAATTGCAAATAACGTTCCTGCCCTCAACTCTATGTATGAACAGATATTAGATCAAGATCTAGACTGCAAATATGGGTGTTTGTAAACCCTTTCAAAAAAAAAAAAAAAAACAAAGCCCAGAACGAATATCTCATCCAACTGCATTCCAACCTGTTCATTGTAAATTTGTGAATAATTAACTTAATCTGAAAATCTTTCCTACACAGTTTTTTGTGTGAATTAGTTGCTGACACTTCAATTGAAGCACACTTATTCCCGCAAACCCGTAAGACAACATTGATTCCCCTAAATACTCAAAGTTAGTCTAAGTAGGAAGTCACATTAGCAATGAATGTTTCCTCTTTAGAGTGATACCATCCCTAGAATTGTTTAAAGTTTAGACAAAGATGCAACCAGCTTAAAAATCTCGAATCTCATCGTCACTCTTATACTAAGACCTTGACACGCTTAATAATGGGACCTGCAATTGTTTTCTATAAAGTTCTAAAGGCTCCATTGTTAGAATATTAGTAAAATTAGGAAACTCTAGCTATGTTGGCATCATAAGTAGCAATTGAGAGATACCTTAGCATGCTTGATTGAAGATATACTTCAACCCATCATTAAAAGATCTTTCGAAGTGCCACTGAGAGGCAAATTGGTATCCAATTAAAGCTGATCAGTTTCCTTCTAAATGAGAGTAGGAGAGCAAACAATTCAGTCAATATGTATTACAATATATCAGATAGCCCTCGAGCAAGAAATGATGCAATGATTATTGTTACTACTCAATGCTGCTTGACATGTTTGGGTCTGCAATTCAGCAAATTTCAAAAATATACTCCAATTCAGTTCATGCTAGTGATTTATAAACTCTTACATCATTCCGATCTCAGATGTAAAATTTAGAAGGTCTTCCTTTTAAACCCCACTACTTGTTTTGGAGTCTTGTTTCCATAAAAATCAAGCAATTCCTTTCTCTTTGGCACACCTTAAACGAAGACAAATTGCTTATGTAGTTTCAGCAGTACGTAAAAGTTTTCAAACCTAAAAATGTAATTCTCCCTTTTCCGCTCTTAACATTCGATACTTGTGATCTATGTAACAATTTATCTGACCTATTTTTTTATTTTTTTTTTCTGCAGGTGAGGTAGGATCATTAGTGCAGATTGAAATTTGTTCCATTATTATTCGCGACATCAAACAAATGAGTTACATAATATTAAACTACATAATGATATGCTAATGGTGTAAAAATCATGTTATTCTCTCCTCAACTCCATCTCAAAACCTCAATTGTATATTTTCTCATGTAAAGAACAATCATCTATCAAAACCTTCAATGTTATTTGTGACCTGATAGATACTATACCACACGATTGATCATAGATTGTCGTAATTGGCTAAAAAATCGATAAAGTTCATTCAACCACAATGATGCTTTTCAAACTGTGATACAAACATGGTTCAATGATTGCTAATTGTTCCCAAAATAATTTTTCAGTGGAGGTTGGTTCTTAGTGCAGCAAATTAATATCGTAGTTTCCATTTTAATTGAGGAAAACGGTTCACTTGGCTTTCCTTCCACTATTAACCAACAACTATCTACTTCATCTTTTACTATGCTACAATTGTAATATACTCGTAACGAATAGCAAAGAGATGTATTTGTTTATCCTTCACAGATCCCAAGGGATTGCCTCGTATGATTAAAGATGAGTTACTAAGGTTTAAAAGGAAGCACCTGTCGGAAAAAGCCACATGTGGTTCTTTGACTTGATCAATATGAAGCTGTAACATTTTTGGTCAATGTGAGTGCTCTCCCATGTACATCACATATGACTGCCCAAGCAGGAAAATGCAAACCCAGGTTAGATTTACACTATAATATTAATCATTAAAAATGATATTTCACAAACAAGAGTTCGTGTACAGACCAATTTATCTATTAATAAATAGAAAGAAAAGGAAGTTTGTTATCTAGACAAATTCATATAAGGTACCTGAGGCAAGTACAGAACCCTAGAAGTGCGGTCAGTAAGTTCAACCAACTTAATCATAGATGGGTACTTCGAAAGAGTTATCTGATTCTGGGTGCTTTTTTTTTGGACGACAATGCACAAACCTACAATACAGCGTCTACTGAGTTCAATCAAGCCGTAGTGTAGGTAAAACATAATTTAAAATTTGAGGTAAAATAGATGACAAAACATAAATTGGGCTAGTAAAAAAAATGAGGGGAATCATGAGCATAATCAAACATAAGGCGTTGAAGTTGTTTGTAACGCCACCTAAAATTGTATAATAGAAAATGAGGTAATTGCATGAGCATAAATAAAATCAAACTTTATTATGTTCATAGCATATATAGTGTTAGGATAAACCCATGGTCTTGAGAATAAGCTAGATGGACTATAGGTGCTAGCTTGTCATAGTTCAGTCTTGACAAGAAGTTAGAAGGACTATGTTAGGAGATGAATATCTTGGTTGTCTAAGGTTGCAAATAACTCTTTAATCTACCAGCTTCTCTCAAGGTCTTAAGCAAACACACTCAACCTAAATTCTAATTTTAAGACACTTGCCACCAACCTATCAAGTAATATCAGATAAAAATTTGATTAATCCAAATCTAACAGTCACAATTACCATCACATATTCAGATGAACACCATATATGATTTCAATGGTATGTAGGTATCATAGACTCCAATGTAAACTCAATAATGAAAATAAGGATTCTAGCATACTCCAGTTTTCATATGAGAATCACCTAAGGTCCCATCTACATGAATCTCAAAAAGGAGGAATTAATGAAGTGATGTAGGACATCCTACCTACACCAATTGGTTTCCTATTTGGGTTAATGTTTATTTAGAGGTCATTATAAGTTTAGGATTTCTATTTTAGAGTCTAGAAGTTCTAGAATAGTTGGTTTACTATTAAGTTGATATTAGTAATACAATTCAAAGTAGGATTTGTATTTTGATTTATTTGTTTAGGAAGTCCTAGTGCTAGTTGGTCTAAGTCTTTAGGCTATATAAAGAGTCATGCTTTGTAGAACAATTATTCAACCAATTCAATTATTCAATCAATACAATTAAGATTTGTCTCTACAATTTATTTTTCTTTAGTTTTGTTTTAGTTCTTCCTTGTTTCAAGGCAATCCTCCCCTTGGGTTATTCAAGGTTTGATTTTTAATCGCTTCCGCTACGTCATGAAGATTACCTGATAAGCAGAGACGATAACAACAAGATACAAGAGAAATGGAGATTGGTAGTGGGGAGCGTAGATAGCGTTCTTTCTTTTCATCCTGTCACAAACAAGCACACGCAGAAACTGAGAACTCGCTTCGATTAAATTCAGAATAATGAATGACAGTAAAGTATAATACTGAACCGGCAGTGTTCTGTACTAATTTACAATCAGTGTTCAGTGCATGAATAATCAGAATCATTATGGCTTCTTGATCGGATCCTACAATTCAACCAATTGACAATCAATAACTTACAATTGACATAATCTAAAATCCAACCAGACTGCCTACACAGAACAGTGTTGCTAATTACTACTAATAAGAAACACAACAAAAAAGAATAAACAGTTCATTGCCTATTCATTGGTGTCCAAGATGGAAACATAATAAAATATATAAACATTCTAACCAGCCTTTGGGATTGGCTTAGATC
This sequence comes from Aquilegia eximia, assembly GCA_023053565.1. NCBI lineage: Eukaryota > Viridiplantae > Streptophyta > Magnoliopsida > Ranunculales > Ranunculaceae > Aquilegia > Aquilegia eximia. The sequence goes on from JALIGU010000015.1 coordinate 3,239,915, forward strand.
ATGTGAATGACATGAACTAACGTAGTAATGATTCATAGAAACCTTTGGGGGCAGGCCTTTTACTTTGATTAATTTGGCTTTGGTCAAATTATAATCACCCCATGGATCTCGTTAAGATTCAACAAATCTCAATCTTATATCTAATTTAGTTAATGTATGAATACAAGATTATGAATCACCTGAGTAAAAGCTTGAGCAGTAAGACAACTCATTGCAGTTTTAGTTGGCCACAGATTCTCCCATCCCTTGGTTTCCATTTTGTGCACTTTTCTAATCACTGCAACATAGCCAAACAAAGATTATATGTTGTCAGAACGACTCATTCCCCCGTTAAAAGGTTTGCACCACAATGGAATGTAATGAAATCAGCAATTTTAGTGAAACTGTAATAACCAGATTAGAGAAGTAAATCTTTTTTCAAATAAACAAATACTATATGTTGCCAGAATGACTCATTCCCCCATTAAGACTTTTACATCATAATCGAATGTAATAAAATCATAGCAATTTCAATGAAACCATATTAAGCATAAATAGATAAGCAACATCAATTGACATGACACCTGCTTTTGGCTCAACTCGGATGGAAATTCGCATTTGACATGATACTAAAATTGAAATAGATCATGATTACAACCATAAATTCCATGAAAAATATAACCACAGTTGCTATAAGCTTGAGTAATGTCCTTTTTCATAATCCAGAAATTGAAACAATATCCTTATGGAAATGATGAAATTGGATCATGTACGTAGTCCATGCCATGATACAATGGTAGGAAGCAAAGAGAGTAAAAGAAAACACTTAAGCATGCTTTTTACACTCTCAGGAAATCAATTCGAAAACTTTTTTGAAAATGTGGATCCAGATTTGCAAGATGACTAAAAGATTAAAATGTATATATAAGACATCGGTTTGAAACAAATTTGTAGTACTAAACCAGCATTGATCATACTTGCCATGGATGATTCGATTATCACTACAGACGTGCCAGCCACAATAGCTCTCATCATGTCCTGCCTATTAGAAATTGCAACATGATCCCCCCCCCCCCCCCCCAACTTTGGTTTCGGTAATTGGTTCCATATTCCTCAATGATGGAATTTTAGTATCTCAAAACTAACATCTATTTGAGGTTCAGGATAAGCCTAAATTATCATAATTGCATGATAGAGTACTTCAGCATTAATAAATTAAGTAGCTATCACAACCTAAAATTGAAATGAAAATGTTAACAGTTAATGAAATAACAATAAAATGTAAATTTTATTTTTAAGCAATCGGACTCTACAATTCTACTAAACACTCCTTCTATTACTGAATTCATAGTATAAATGTTCAAGGAAACAATGAGAAAACTTACGTGGTATTTGTGGTTGCTTTCAAAGTGAACCCAAAAATACCCTTCAAATGGGCATTCTGCGATTATCATAAAATTAACAACAACCATCGCTTAAAGCAATATAAAACAAATCCAAGAAACGGTAATTACAATCGAAAAAGAAAGAGAAGATATTACAATTTAAGCTAATTATACAAGTTGCTACAATTTCCCACAAACTTGGAGTTTCAGGTTTAGTCAACTCCTAAGAGCATTCCCAATGGTAGGTTTTAAATCCCTTTTAGACACTTTTAGTGAAAAACTGTTGTCAATAGTAGTTTTTAACACACTTTTCAAGCAAAATACTTTTAACTCCTTGGCAAATTTGCCAAGGACTTAAAAGTGCCACCTAGGATTTTTTAGCTAATTAAAAATTAAATTGACTCATAATGTACACTATATTTTTTTTGAAAAAATAAAATCTTAAGTTTTAACACTTATTTTAAAACCAACCATTGGAAACTCTAAAACAACTAATCACTTTTAACATTAATTTTATGCTAAAACCTTCCCTCTCTCTCCTATGTGGCACCCCTAAAACCCTTTTACCATTGGGAATGCTCTAATATATACTAAGTAATAACCACAAAATTTGCAAGAAACTCTCAATGATCATAATAGCCCTTCTTACTTTTATGGCCCCAACAGAAAAATTTCTAATAGGACCTGCTCTAATGGCAGTTGCCTGATTAAATTTATTTCTAACATAAAGCTATTAACCCCAAAATCTAGATAAATAATTACTGGACTGGCTGCTAATTCAAAACTCCTATTATTTGAAACTTTAACCTTCTCAAAAATAAAATTTTATGAACCAGTACCAACAACTCTCACTTTTCAAGTGCTTGACATAATTCAAAATTTCAACTAAACGTCTAAACACAATGAATGGTTGAAAAATGTATAGGATCCACAACTAATTAAACTCATGATAAAAATCAAAATTACTACCTCAAGTAGTTAGAATTTTGCTAGAGAATTTCGAGATGATTACAATCTTATATCAACGTTGTGAAAGTTTAAAATTTTGAAGTACCTGAATTGTAGAGAGACATGCAGGGCTGCTTGAAAGAGCTTGCGGTAATTGATAAAATAAATCGTTCAAGAAGAATGCTAATTATAAATGCTTGAAACATCATTTATTGTTTGCCATTAACTCTATTTTCTAATTTACCCATATTTAATACTAATTACATCTGACTGTTCATTAGAATAATTACTCTAATCTCAAAACAAGAGTAGTATAGACAAATGAACCATTTAACTTAATTAATATGTGTTGAAAAGTCAAAAAAGACATATATTTTGGGATAATCTAAAATGGAATAATAAGGTACTTATAATTTGGGACAGAGGGAGTATAAAAATAAGCATACTTCACTTCAGCAAGTTATTTGCAAAACTTGAGATATTTGAAAGAAAGACAGGATCAACCTTTACAAGGCGGTCCAAAAGATGAGCAGCACTTTGCACGTTAGCATCTGAATCTGCTGAGAGCTTACAGAGTGCATCAAAAATCTGATTAAAGAATACAATGAAATCTCCCCTTACAACCTACATTACAGGAAAGAAAATTTGGTTACAACATATCTAAACTAAGAAATAATGCAGCCGTCATGGAGCCAACTGATCCAATCTCACCTTATAGTGCTTCACAAGCATAATAGCGAACTCTGCTATCTTGATCCGAAAAGGAATTAAGCACGGGTGGTACACATCCAAAGATTCAAACATCAATTTTGGATATCAGCAGGAGCAGGACTGACAAAAGACAAAAATAGCATATATAAAACTCAAGCCCATTAACAGGGCCTGGAAGTTTGCCTAAAGTTTACAACCCAGTAAACAAGTCTGTCACTTAATACAAATTTTATTAAAGATCAAGCAGACTTTGCAGTGCTGCAGTTGGCGTTGTATTTTCCTCTAAATTGAAATTGGGCTTCAAGCACGGTATTACGACAAAACTAATCCAATGTCTTGATATCGTAGACACTATTGGAGCTCTTGGTAGTTGGTAGCTATTGGTTCGTCCATGCCTACTTGTGGAAAGATTGGAATCAAAAGAACGACGAACAACCAATATTGATTACATACCTTTTGTAGATACGCATATAATGATAAAAACCAAAGTCATATGCCATCTTTAAACTCTCAAGATTCAATAGCAAGAAAGGTTTGGCTTTTTGTCTTTTCCTTTTCAAAAGAATCTCACATCTAAAATGACGACTTAAGGAACATATATGGGAGATTCCGCTTTCACCAGATCTATCCCTTAAAGAAGGAGAAGAATAGAACAAAAGAGGGCAAACAAAAGGTGATGAGGCTTGTACACCATTGTATGGGTGAATATTTAAGTAGTGGAGATCTTATAAACTACAGTTGTGATAATTGATCAAAATAAACTTCTAACTAAAGAGATCAATATTTGTCTGTTCTTCAGGAGATATTGTAAAATCTAACACCTAATCCTAGGATTACAATCTAATCCTAGCAAAATATCTCTCACTCTGTTTTTTTCAGATGTCATCAAAGTGTCAGAGTGAGAGTGTTTGAAAAGGATCTTCCTGCCTATATATCTTTACATCCAGCAATAGTAGACATATGTGGTAGTGAGCGGACAGATAATACTGCAACAGTTTCCAAAAAAAAAAATATCTTATCAAGACTATCAGGAACTATTCTGATTGTTGTGTAAGAAAAGAAGGTAGTGGATTTGGTGGTTCTGTAGGTTGTATTTGCAAGCATGTAGCACAACCAAAGTAAGATATATTCTTATGGAATCTAAATTTTATAATTGAAAACCAAAAATAACGATGATATAAAAGCATTTTATAGTTGTATGATCACTTTGTTGATTCTAAAACAGAATACCCAGAAATAATATAGACTGACAATAATTTTGGAAGATAATTCCTTTACTTTTGGGCGAATTAGAGTTGTGCAGATTAAACTTAACCCCCAATATAAAACACTATGGAGTACAAGAAAGAGATACAATTCCGGTTTCAATATGTTCTGGGAATTCAATGAGAGAGAGAGAGAGAGAGAGAGAGAGAGAGAGAGAGAGAGAGAGAGAGAGATTGTTATCAGCCGAGAAACATTTGTGAAGAAGAATGATGGATAGCAACGGATGATGAACACAGATGAGGACTTTGTGCGATGAGATTGAGAGAGAGGAGTTTGGAATTAGGTTTATTGAATGAGAGAGACGTAAGAGTTTATTCATAGGAATTAAATCAGATCTCATCTCTATACAGTTGTGGATCTCCATTAAATCAGGACCGTCAAAAGCAACTTAAATATGGACCCAACGGAAAATATAATCTGAGGATTACAATTTAATTAAAATTAAAGATTATAATCTCCATGATCATCCGACGGTTCATCATATACATTAAATCTATACTATAAACATGTTGTCGCTTATTCTAAGTTATAAGACACAAAGGGTACATAAGTTGGGGAGACAGTTTTGACGAAAAGACAATTTTGAGAGATATTTTGGACCGTCTGATTTTAAATCTGATATAGATGGACGTCAGAGATTAGATTTTTGACTTAAGTGGATGGTCCAGGTAGTTTTAATGGGCTTGGACTAAATTCGGATCGAAAAAGGGCCAGTTTCGACGTTGCATTATAACCATCAAAGCCCTAATCCAAATTTCTTTCTATCTTCCTGTTATTCTTCTCTCACCAAACCTTATTCTCTCTTCCGCTATCTTTCTCTGTTTTTTTCTCGGTTAATACTACTCTGGTAAGTATATCTTCATTCACACATGTTCAATCAATTTAATGGTTTTAGAAATTTCAATATTGTTTTAATATTTAGTATTTACCGAATTCTATCAATCTCCTAAGTCCTATCTACTCTTTCATGATGTTAAAGCTTAATCTGATAAATTTCGTAAGAAATTGTATATTATTATCGATCAATTTGCTTTTCTTTCTTTATATCTCTCAATTAAATCTGGCCAATGGTAAAGTTTTAATTTTTTTTTCATGGGTTGGCTTGTAGTTATCGTTAGACCTCCAATCGTTTTCATCATCTACTTCATCATGCATTATCTTCATATGGTTTAGTTGCTGCTACTGCCAAAATCACTTAAGGGGGATTTTGTTACAGCTTTGTTAAAGGTATTGATAAAACAATAAACCCTAATTAAAAATTATTTTGAAAACAATAAGAAACCTATTAGATGAAATACCATAAACTCACATCAGTGATAAAACAATACGAAACCTCCTTCTCTCCTTCTCTTCTCAGCGAAGCTTCCTCCTCAAGCTGCTGCTGCTGCCTGCTGGCCATTCTTCTCCTCCTCATCAAGTTTAAGGTAACTCAATTACTCTAAAAATAAAGACTAATTCTTCTTAACATGCGTCTTCTTCTTTTAATTCTTCTCTCTCTCTCTCTGCCCCTTTCTCTCATAATATAATCGTTCAAAAGGTATGTCAAATTTAGTCCCTCTAAAGGTTATTTTCCTGAAATTGTTATCAATTTTAGTCATTTTATTATGGTTATCCAAGTTTTTATTGAATTTTGATTGCTGCTGTTATTCCGAAAATGAGTAAACTGTAGACAATTTTATCAATTTTAGTTATAATACGAGTAAACTGTTACTTTTCTTCATCTGTTGGCTGTTGCACTGGGTTTTTTTTTTTTTTTTTTTTTTTTTTTGTGTTGCTTAACAGATAAGGCTCTGTTTGGCAGTTTGTTTGTTAGTTATGCTTATGTTCCATGATGGTGGTGACTCCGCTCACGTTTTACGAGCCTTATCTATGCTTTTAGTGATTACTATTTGCAAAATAAATTTTTTTTTTTTTTTGCCATATGATTTTTCATCAAATCAGTCATTCTTGCTTTAGAAAATTAATAAAATAAACCTGTGGCATCACACAAAGAAATCAAACCCGTCCGCTTCCCTCTCCCTTCCCCCTTAATTAATTTGTTCGTTTGCATTTGAGTAACTAGGTTTTCTGGGACCATTTACATTAATCCAAGTCATTAATAGGAAATAGAAAATGTTAAGACAAATGAAAAATTATAGTAAATTCATTTTGTGGATATATAACTTCCCAGAACCATGTTACAAAAGTAGTTCATATAATTGTTTAAACTTTTCGATGCTTTTGTGATAGAGGTATGTCCATTTAACACCCTTAGATGTAAGAGGTAATTAGAAAACTTAGGAATAGGTTGCACTCTGGTAAATAGGGACAGATAGCCCATTGAAATAGGTATAATGGTGTTTAGACCATCAACTTGGTTTCCTTGCAACATCTAACACCGATAAATCTTGAGCTGCCTGTCCTGTTCACAGCCACCATAAGATACCACACCAGCCATACCATTCTAAACAGTTAAGGCTATTCTCCAGTGCCTAGGTTGAAAAGGAATAGAAATATACAGATTGTTGGTAATTCTATTCTCAATCCCATCTCCCTTTAATGGCAACCTCTGTATTGAAATTCCGGCCATCTCATCAAGCCCTGTCTGGTCAATCCCTACCAAGTTTGGCTGGAATAAAATTTTAGGACATCGGAACCTCTCAACCACAATATTGATATGGAAATCTTCCTTTGTAGGAGGACGGATGTGGGTAACAATTTGGTAAGAACTTGAATCCACCTTAGGAATGAAATTTGGATCAATGTTCTACCATGCAACATTCTGGCAGAAACAAAATGATGCATAAACAGTGAGACAGGAGGACCTAATAGAATCAAATACAAATGGACACTAAATTAAATAGAATGCCAAAACATGACAGATAAAAATAAAAATAATGACCTGGAGTCGTGATGTAATAGGTGAACAAGTAGGTCTTCCTTCAATATTATTTGGTCATATTCCCTATTTCGCTGTAATAATATAGTTTAGATTGTGTACACTAAATTAAAATGGACACTAAATTAAATAGAATGCCAAAACATAAAAGATAAAAATATAAATAATGACCTGGAGTCGTGATGTAATAGGTGAACAAGTAGGTCTTCCTTCAATATCATCTGATCACATTCCCTATCTCGCTGTAACAATATAGTCCAGATTGTGTACAGTTATGCTTTTGGTATTGATACCTATTTCATTTAATTAGTATTATTGTGGGTATCAGTTATTTTATGTGTTCTTCTCAATGCATGTTCACCTATTTGAGCTTTTGTGTTTGATTAATAGACTATGATTGAGTGGTTTGACATATAGACAACTTACTTTTTATCTAAATATTATCTAAATAAAATTGGTTACAGTCCAATTTTTGTGTTAAATTATTAATTGGTTTATTGTGGTTTTTACATACGGGGTCTGGTAGGATTTGGTTTGTCGATCACTTCTAACAAAATTGTTCTTGATGGAAGTCACCAAAGATAATAATTTTGATCATATGTGCTTGATTGGGGTTGTTTGATTTTACTCATTTTTTTTTTTTTTTTTTTTTTTGTTGTTGGTGTTGTTGTGGATACATAGATTTCACTTTTCCCAATACATGTTTAATTTTTTCAAATTGACATTTAATCTTTTAATGATTGTTGTTAATTTTTTCCTAATTGATGGTATATCTTCCTCTCTGTCAAGGATCACATTGACAGAGAGAGCCTTAAGCTAAAACCTAATCCTAATTGACTGTATTGGTGGTGCTTACACTAAAACCTGAGCTAGAGAAAGACCATAAAATAGAGGCAGTAAAATTACACAAATAAAATCCCTTTCTTTTTTATTTTCATGCTTTATTAGGGTTTTGCTTTAGCAAATTTACTCTTATAAATGTGAAAGTTTAATTTGTATTATGGTTTTTCTTTGTGGTAGGTTCAAAGAGAATCAATTTGCAAATTCTTCAGATTTAGGTAGTAAACCCCAAGAACGACTTAACATGGTAATTTCATTGATTGAAATAACATATAGTTTAATTTGTTTAAATTTGTTAAGTTTTTTTATTGGTATTGATTTTCCAAATATGTTTGATGGAAGATGTCAGCTAAGGATGAATTGAGCGTAGGAGATAGGATATTTCTTTTGATCATTGTACAAGCGAAACAACAACATGAGCGGTTTGAGAAACAAGAATATCACAAAGTCTAAAACTGCACAAGGTCTATTTTTGTTTCTCATTTTTCGTTTTGGTTCGGTTGATTGGTCTATGGTTTTATATTTGTTTAATTAATTATTGATTCTTGATGCAGGACTATATATATATATAGCAGACTCACAAAAGATAATATAGAGACTACGACATAAGCTTATTTTTGGTTAGAGAACAACTGATTAGAAAAACAGCTAGATTACTGGTTTATTGACAAACCAACCAAAGACAGAAAAAAAAGTCCATGGCACCAACACAAAAACAATAGAAATCATCACATACACAATAACAAATTACCAACTGAATATCTAAGTTATTAGCCAATAGCCACAACCCTTAGACAAATTTATATTTTTGTTGGATATTTTTAATCGTTAGATTGTGTTTAGATTAGATCTTGTATCTGAAATCAATCGTTGACTGTTTTAGATTAGATTTTGGTTCCACCCTCCAAAATTATTATGTTTTTTCTGATGATACAATTCTTGATTCTTGACATATCTTTGAGGTTATACAAGTTGTTTATATGGTTTCCTTTATTATATTTCTCTAGGAAAGTATGTGAGTGTTAGGTGTTTAACTTCTGTTAGTTTGTTCATATGTAATTGCAATAATGATGTTGATCCAACTGCCATGGGACTGCCACGGGACTGCCACCAGTTACAGATATGATGATATAAGAGAAGAGTTAGTGTGTAAAAGAGTTTGGGGAGATAACGAGACAGATTTATTCGAGAGTGTTGACATATAGAGAGACTTCTTTTAAAAAAACTACCAGTTGTTTTTATTTCAATCAAACACCTTTATTAAGCTCTTTCTCTTCTATAATTTACCAACTCTCAATTTATTTGGTGTTTCTCTGTTTGCAGTCTTTAACATTACATACCAATAACAACATCAAGTGTAAAATCAATTGCGACAAGTTTTGAAAGCTACTGAGGTTCAATTCCAACTCTTAAATCCTTATTTATTTGAGTGCAGAATTGAAGTAAGAGTTATTAATTGTTTGCAAATTTGGTCTAAACTTGATTAAATGGAGCTATGTTTTTTGCCCTATGTATTTTGAACTTTTGTAGGGCAAAAAAGGAGTCAACATAGTTAGGTTTAGATAATAATCAATTGACAATTCGTACATATGTGTCTTCAGACCTGTCTTTATAACAGAAGGCCTAGATTTTATTTGTCTGTAAAACTGCAAAACATTTATGAAATAACAATTTCAGCGAATGAACTAAGAAGGTTGACACACAGGTCTTTGGAACACAATAAACATAATCTACCCCCTCCGTCCCCACCTAAAAACGGATAGTCTCTAATGTATCTACCTCCTCGGCCCCTACCTAAAAAACGGAGGGCCTTTAATGTTTATATGGAAATAGATTTTGAGCTTCACTCTCTTTTATTTTTAAATTCATAACTCATTTTACTCAGCGTTGTTGAATAAACACGACATGGGGTCGTCATGGTGGCCAATTAACCCTTACCATGGAACTATGTCACATGCATATGGAGAAGAATTATTAGTATTTACTCTATGTCAGCAACATAATGTGTTAGAGGTTAAATAGCAGTCCAACATGTGATAATTTTCTACAGTTTCAAATAAAAAACACCTATAAAATTGCTTCTTGAAGTCCATTTGGTTATGGGTACTAAATTTTTGTTATGAACCCAAGTGTCTTAACATCAGAATAAAAAAGTATACATCTCAATACATGGTACTGTACTACAAAATTCATATCGAATTAATAATCACATCATTTAGAGAAATGCAGCCGAAGGAGAAATTTAGTCATTAAGAGGCCAATGCCCTCTTAGGGTAAATGAGCTTATGCTTCAACCAATTACTCAAAGATCTTTTGGTTTTGATTGTTATGCAATTATTATATAATACAGAGAACTAAGTTTTGTTCTCTATGCTTTGAACGAATCAACTAATTATTGCAATGAAAGGACCTTAAGGCAAAATTCATGAGATATTCACAAGTACACACTGAAGGAAAAAAAAAAATTAGAAACCAAGCAATAGTTTCCTTGCTTCTCTCTATGGCGATAAATACGTAATATAGCTTTCTGCGGCAAGACACATCATTACCAATTCGTAAAGAGCTATATCCTAAAGGTTGTTAGACTATTTAAAAAAATAAAATAAAGGATGTTATAACCTTTAGAATTTATCTCTATTTGAGTTCAGAAGACTTTTAATTAATGAGTCATGGCTACTTCCATAAGTAATTTACATATTACATATTAGATCTATTTTCTTGATTAAAGGGTGTTGATCTATCTTACCTCAATGTTCATGCAATCATTCCATTCTTCCATAATTTACATCACAAAGAACATAGATGTCAAATATATGATTAAATTAAAAATTAATTAACTCAAGTATGTCATAGTTTTATTTTGTTGATTAGTTAATTTTATAGTAAACCCTATGGAGTAGACTCGAAAATTATTAATCTTATTCTTATAGGAAGCGGTCAGGGTTAGATCAACTACTCACTGCTCACTCGACTCTTGCATTCCGGTATCTGGATCCATAGTATCGATTGATCGCAAGATAGAATGTATTAGTTCTGCTTGTCACTAATTCAAATGATATAATTTTAGGTTTCTGCAAAAATTTGGACTAAGATTATTGTTTTATTATTGCAGGCATTTTGGACCAGCACCCAAAGAAGTGAGTACATGAGCCATTCATAGCAACAAACTTGTTGAGTAAGGTGTGCATTATTTAGTTAATCGAATCCTTTATTTAAATGCTCTTTGTTCAATCCCAAATTTGAAGATATCTCCTGGTCTTATTGTGTTGATAGTGTCAAAATATACAAGAGCTACAAATAAACTGTCCAAAAAAACCTTTAGAGGTTACTACAAGGTCAGATAAAACTTGGCGTCACCCATTTATCTTAACAATATGATGAACTGCCCTGAGCTCACCACTCGCTACTACATATTGATTACTTTTCTGTTTATTACATGTTCACTGATTGCACTTCTTTGAAGTGATTTCTCCTAAGATCACCATTTATGTTATGGAGACTGATAATCGGAATGTTTTTATTATTGTCTCACTCAAAACCAATTCAAGAATAATACACCTATGTGATTAACCCAGGTTACACTACCTTATATATTCTAGGCCTAGCTTAAATTTTTACACTCTCTCTAGCCTTTGAAAATTATGATGTTGTTATTACATTCAAATTTTTGTGTTCTGCATACATTTATATTACAAGTATATAGTACAAGTAACCCTGACAAGAGAAAACTAATCACAATTAATAGTACAAGTATATATCAGTTATGCATTTTAGAACAAATCTTTTGATAGTTTCCATGAACATAATTAATATTGAATAGTTTAACCCATTGTCAGTTTGTTTGAAAAGATAACTTCAGTTTCAAATCATATGCACTTCTATAGATATAACCTATTTGATTGGATTACTTAATGCAGGAGTTCCTTAGGTAGTTTTCAACTGGCTTATATAATTATTTATGTGGTTATATTTTCAACTTAATGCACAGAAACGTAAATTTTATTACAAATTTATGATAAGATGGCTATCGCTAAATTTATCTAGAAATTTCTGGATTAGATGATCATATCATTTCTGCACCCCTGTTTGTTTGTGTGAGAACCATCTTTGACACCAGTTTATATTATATTCATGTTGCTAAGTTTTTACTTTCCATCATATTGGGATTTTAAGTTTGTATCCAAATCCATTTAGTTACTAGAAACTGAACTACTTGATGTTGTTGCACTTGAAAAAAGGTTAGCTTTTGGTAATAGCAACTGAAATATGACATGATTTGTTTGAATGAGGCTGTAGCCCTTGAAGATTGTTTTTAAAATGAGATGGACAACAAAAGTTGAGTACTTGATGTCGGACCAATTTTTGTGTAAAGCTTGCAGGTGCTATACTTAGTGTTGTTGACAATGATCAAGAGTGTTTTTAAGCTTACCCCTTGCTTGCTCAAACACTGTAACTCTTGGTTTAGTATTTGCATTTAGTATTTTATGCATAATTAGCTGGTGTAGCTCAATTTGTTAGAGCGTGTGGCTTTTAAACAACAAGGTCGAAGGTTCAAGCCCTTCCTCCAGCATCTGTATTTCTTTAGAGTACGTAGCTTTAACATTTAGCATAATGTTCATAACTAGCTTAGAGAAGCTCATTTTATCAAAGTTTGTGGCTTTTAATCTCGAGATCGAGTTCAAGCCCTTCATCTACCATTTGTATTTTAGTTGCCAGTTTTACTACAACTTTCTTGCAATCGACCATGTAATGAAATTGCTTTCAGTTCTTTTATATTTTCGTCATATTGAAACCTAGAAATTTGTGTTGTTGTGTTTGACACATCTGTTTACATCTCCCCTTGGTGAAACCTGTCAATATCAATGTTTTAGTACCAATATGAATTGATCAAAGGAAAGTGAGGATAAAACTATAAAACTATTGATGGCCAGTGATGAACAGATATTTCAATGCTGGAGCTGTTGTGATCCTTCTCTGGATCCAATATGAACATTTATTCCAAACGATCTCGAAATTGTATATCAATTCTAGGTTTTTATTCTTTAATGATTTCACTCTTTTTCTCTCTCTAACATTTCTTTGGACCAATCAATCATTCTCTGTTATAACTTATCTCTTTTCTCCATCTCTCTTCCAAACCACTCTCTGCTATTCTGTTTTGTTATCAATAGATAAAGCTTCTTTTGTTTTATCAATTTTACCTCTGAATATTTATGTTAACATCTAGTTGTTCTTCTCTACAGGCATCTCCATCGAAGTCCACAAACCCTTGCTATGTAGATATAATCATCAGGTAATACCCTTATATATCTTGCCCAAATTGAATAATCTTTGTTTGCTTAAATTTAATCATTGTAATTTTGAAAAGATTTTGTGAAGTGTATATTAGTTAGTAGATGTTAAAGTTAGACAATGACACGCCTTTATCAATTAAATGAAGATGCATTATACTTTTTCTCAACTAATCTCCAAGCAGCTGGATGACTAGCAATTTTCAAGTTATTTAAATGGATTGGACAGCCAAATGTAGAAAACATATTACTTGATTAAGGCTTATCCATAATTTTCAGTTTCTTCTGTAGTATATTGCACATTTCAAGTTTGGATATTCATAGATGCCATGATCCTTCTATACTTGGACTTTACATAATGATTCAAGGCAAATTAGTTTTTGGTCAGCTGTTTTATTATATATGTAGTCCATACACATTTCAACCTCACATAATAAAATGTAATTGTATACCCAGAAGACATGTATCGAATTAACGAAATGTATACAAGTATCTTGGTGTTTTTGTTCTCCTTCTTCCATTAGTTTCACAACACTAGCTTTCAATGCATTGTGGTGGATCTGGGTTGGATTGTTTGTTTTTTCAGGTACTCACCACTTCATAATGTAAAAAGACCATGGGAAGAACATCAAGATAAACAATGCCAGTGCCCACCCTACTATGTTGTTGACAGCGGATTGACAGAGTTGTGTCGTTGCACTCACTGAAGCTATAGCTTGCAGTAAGTTTACTATTTTGATTGGTGAAAGAACTTCTCTATCATTATATTGGGTGTCACATGTAGATTAAATTGGGTCAAACGTGGGGGAATGTGGGGTAGATTGTTAATGTATAAACCATATGATCAAACCAAACAACAATATTTCGGAATTAATTTCAATTTGATTAGTTTCAGCTTCACAAATAGGGGAGTATTTGCAAGTTCACTCTTGGAATTACAGAAGTAAATAGAAATCGGAAAGGAAGTGATAACCTTATAACCAATTATTAGTGTCACTTATTTCACATTACCTTCAACTCTTTCACCTTCCCTCCAATTCTTCCTACTTGCAAAACATCCATGAGTTTTCTAAGTTTCTCTGGTTTTTGCCCTTTTGTGTTAATATTATCAGTTAGAATACCACATTGGGATTTTGTGCAGAGAATAAAATAACTTGGGAAGATTTTTTTGTAGAAAATTAAATCAGGAAGTTGATGAAGGAAAGGAAGCATAGTAGTTGAATTATTGTCGTAACAAAAGATGGAACAAGAGATGTTACAATTGCCAGTTCTTGAAGTTAAATAATAAGGGTTTTCTTCCTTCTCATCTCCTTTTTTCCACACGTTTTAAAGATATAGCTATTTTTATTGTTGGATCATAGTTTGTCAATTTAGATAGGTTTCGAAACTTTTAATGGATAACATAATAATACCATATCCATGAAAATTTTGCTATCAATCTAATTGTTTTTCTAACAATCCTGTTTTCGTCATCTCAACATAAGAATTGTATGTTGTTGCCCATTTTGTTAATTAATGAATGAAAAACTGTCATAGATTTAAAATTAAAAATTCTTATCTTTCAAGTTTTTTTCCTGCCGTGGATTCTATTTAAAGCTCTAAAATTTCAAATTATCACTGAATGGTGTTTTGTTATATTTGCAGTAAAGCAAAGCCTTTGCACATTATTTATATAGGGAAACAAAGCTCGAAAAACTGATTGGCATATCAACACTTCAGATAAAACTTCTAATGAACATGAGATGGGAATGTTCAATACAGCTACGGTTGAGATGTATCCACATACATCATGACAATCTTATTGTATAATATTGTAAAAGTTGTACCAAGAAGAAAAGGAAGCATAGTAGACGCATTTAGGATATTCCAGACAAAGCCATGTTTTTTAATGAAGTAAATATTCTTGGTTAACAAGACACCCTCTTTAATTTCTTAAGGCCATGTAACTTTTTTTCTTTATTTTTTTATATTAATATATTCAGTGCTTAACTTCGCAAAAATCTAGATTTGAATGGAAGACACTGCTACTACCTTACATTCAAGGTTCTGTTGATTCCTTATTGCTAAGGGTATATCGCTCTATCTCTTAAAAGGTAAAAGTTAATGAAAGTATATTGAATTCACAGCTGAAGAAGCCTAAAAGATAAAATGATATTTCTCATATGTGTTTTGTTTTATGACTAACAAATATAGGTCATGTCCTTTGGTATACAAACTTTGATCTTTTACAGAAATTGTTGTGGGGTGAAACCAAAAGATAGCATAGCAGATAAGGCTAAACATTTATCAAATATTCAAATCAACCCCGTAACAATCACTAAAGGTTTCCGTCAAACCTAAAGATTCAAATAATAATGGCCAAAATGACAGTTTGGGCAATAAGATTTATGGTTCGGCTAAAGTGCATTATTAATTTCCTTGCTGCTGTGTGTTTATTTTTATATGGAGTATTAATTTTCTAATTTTTATAATCGACCACATTAGTTTTTTTTTTGAATTTTCTTTTCCTTTTTATTTCGTGACCTGATTTATTAATCTTTTCAACTTAAAACGCGATCAAGTTAAAGGATGAAAGCGTTTTGAGTGATTAGCAAGAGGATACACCCTTTATAACTTTGTTAAATCACTCAAAACGCATACATTATTTTCAACTTTGTATTATAATGTTTTTTCCTAAAAACATACAAATTTGTTAACACTAGCGTGGCGAAGCCACGGGTATAACTAGTAATATATATATATAAGGAATACTCTATATAGGAATAACCTCTACATAGTCATAAAAAATTCCGGTCCCAACTTGGGACCAGTTATAAATAGGAATATTATTCATATTGTCATAAGTTATAAATTTTTTAGGTCCCATCTAGAAGAAAATTGTCTCTACATAATTATAATTAAGTATATATTAATAAAAAATATATTACATATTGAGAAAATATTAAAGAAAATATAAAATTTGAGACATTTAATATGTTTTTTTTATTTTCTAACACTTCCCATCACTAAGTTAGTATATGTGCACTATATCTTGAAGCTATATTATTGTTTTGAAACTATAGCATTATTGAAATTCTTAAGTAAAACTCTATTAAGTTATAACCTCTCTATAGTAATAATATATTTTGGTCCTAAGTCTATGACTATAGAGAGGTTTTACTGTGTTATATATATATATATATATATATATATATATATATATATATATATATATATATATATAATCTTCCGCTTTTACTCTTCTGTTTTACTTTTATTTTCCAATATATAATCCTGGTTTAAAATTGGTATCAGCGCCATGTCAGCGTAAATTACTGTTGGGGAACATGTAGTGGCTTAATCAACAGTAATTGTTCAAGATGAGAACGATGGTACTGTTTTAGTTCTTTACTAAGAAATGGAGAATATTACTAAACAAGGACCGTCAATGAAGCAACTCCTTTGGAGTACTGCAACCCATTTATATGGGGAATCAATTGTCAAGCTATTATTGATAGCCTCTGACAGTGGCAGTAATGAGGGTGTGTGCACTTACGTGTAAATCGACCTCTATTGCTTGATAACTTGTTAGTAATATTATCTATACTCTGGTTGAGATCTATGATTAGTCTTTTGACTTCGTCGCGTTGGACTATTTTTAGTCTCCGACTAATAATTGTTTTATGTTTTGGTTCATGATTAGTTTTGACTTCGTCGCGTTGGACTACTTGTAGTCTCCGGCTGTAATAGTTCTGTGTTCTGATTTATGATGAATGAAGGCATAGTCATGTGGTGACTACCCGTTTAGCAGCAGGCAAATGGCCGTTAGGCGTTTAGGGACTTTTGTCCGTAATTCGTGATGGTCGGAGTGCATCATAAATCTGGATATGAAATTATTATTGGCTGTGACGTAAATCGTTGACTGTTGGAATAAATCATGTATTGAGATATAGAATGGTGGTTAGTTGTGACGTAAATCGTTGACTGTCAGTATTAATCATGGATATTGATCTGGAACTATAATCTTACTATTCTCTTTTCTTGATAATTACCTCTGTGTTAAGAACTACATAATCCCTAACACCTTATTGACATCTTCTCTTACGTTTTGTCCGTTTTATTTTAATAATTAATTTCAAAATGTTCCAAAATAATAATGACTGCATCGAAATCTCTAATATAGAGATAATAAAACCTACTCCTTTGGGAATGAGCTTTTCTATTAATGTTATAGAATTAAATAATGAATTTAAAGTTGATCGTATAGCGATTAATAATGAATTTAAAAGTTCCAAGTATGATGCCTTTAGGAAATGGTATTGGGAACATTATAATAAAGGCCAACATAAATTTCTTAAAGAAAAATACTATAAATACTTGGAGGAGACTAAAAGTATTATTCCTTTTGCACACTATGTGCTAAGATGGGATAGAACTTTAGAATCATGCATAGTTAAAGAATTATTTGAAAGTTGGATAAATACTGTTGAAAAGAGTTATAAATCTGAACGACTTCTTACTCAATCTCCTAAATTAATAGATAAATCTATTATTCAGGAATCGGTTATTCCCAAACAACCTTTCTCTGAAGAGGCAAATTTAACCAGAGTTGTTTCAGACCTACAACCAACCAACAGAGAATTTACCAATATTGGTAATATGGTTAATAAACCTGGATCAAGAATGAGATATTTCTCGGATAAAATCCATCCTTTTCCTATAAAACAAATTAAATTAGAAAACAATGATTTAAGTCAAAATCAACCAACCAAGACTTTGATTGAAAATAATATTGTTTTATCACAGAATATTAATACTATATCTGATAAAAATAAGAATACTGAAGATAGTAATATCGATGTCAGTCTAGAAGATAAGCATGATGTTATCATCTGCTCTTCTAGTAAAGAAATTGATATTATATCTGAAGAAGGAAATGTCGACGTCAATCTTGAGGATAAGCATGATGTCACTCTAGTTTCTTCCAAAAAAGAAATTATTATTACAAAGTTAACCTTTAGTAATAAAGTTCTTTTACAACATCAATCACACACTCAGGAATTAACTGAGAATTATGAAATAGGACATTATCCTAATCAATTTAATAATACTATAATGGTTGCTACACCTAGTACTAATAATACTATTTCTCAAAGAAAAGTTTCCAAAAAACCCTTCCGACAGAAATCTGTCTATAATAGTTATAATCAAATTCTTTTCAAACAACAATTTGTTTTTTATCCTAAAATGAATAATTTCACACCTAATAAGGATCATAATTTAATTTTGGATGTTATTAATAAAATATCCAACCCTGTTGAAAGAATACAAGCTTTTCAAAATTATTTAGAAAATACTTCTCATAATAAAACCCTTTCTTCCTTAAATGGTGTTTTTCATAATATTGAACCAAATTCTATGGTTAATAAATCTACCATTTCTGACCTTAAAGGCGAAATTAATAATCTTAAATCAGATGTCAAAAATCTAAATGGGAAAATTTCCTTACTCCAGAATCAAACAAATTCTAATTCTTCACCAGAGATGGAAACTATTGGGGATTTACTATCCTTACATCACCCTACCAATCAAAAGTGGCATATTAAGGTAAAACTGGTTATTAATCAAGATTTTACTTTAGAAACCATTGCTTTAGTTGATAGTGGTTCCGACCTTAATTGCATAAGGGAAGGAATAGTTCCTACTAAGTATTTTGAAAAAACTAAGTATGCATTGAATACTGCAAATGGTTCTCCTATGAGGATAAATTATAAATTATCGGATGTTTTTGTCTGCAACAATGGTATTTGTATTAATACACCTTTTGTCTTATCTGATGATTTATCTCAAATGGTAATCTTAGGAAGACCCTTTTAAAGCCTTATTTGGCCTATTGAAAGAATAGATAATAAGGGAATTCATACTACCATAAAAGGAAAAAAGATAGTCTTTGAATTTATCATTAAACCAAAGATAAATTATATCAATCAATTACAAGAAACTTTAAATTTAAAAGAAAAACAAATCAATTTTCTATCTCAAGAAATAAGCTATGCTTCTATTCACAAACAATTAGAGCAATTTGCTACCAAAGAAAAAATTATTTCCTTAGAAAAACAATTCCAGAAGGAAATATGTAGCGATGTTCCTAATGCCTTTTGGGATAGGAAGCAGCACATAGTACAATTACCCTATATAGAAGGTTTTAATGAAAACATGATACCTACTAAGGCTAGACCAATCCAAATGAATAAAGTTTATATGGAATTATGTAAGACTGAAATTCAAGGTCTTTTAGATAAACATCTTATTAGGAAAAGTTCTTCTTGTTGGAGTTGTGCAGCCTTTTATGTTAATAAAAATGCTGAACAAGAACGAGGAATTCCTAGATTAGTTATTAATTATAAATCTCTTAATAAGGTTCTTCAATGGATTCGCTATCCTATTCCTAATAAAAAAGATTTATTAAAACGATTAAATGATGCTCGAATATTTTCTAAATTTGATTTAAAATCAGGTTATTGGCAAGTTCAGATTGCTGAACAAGATAAATATAAAACTGCTTTTACTGTTCCTTTTGGACATTATGAATGGAATGTTATGGCTTTTGGTTTGAAAAATGCTCCTTCAGAATTTATGAATATTATGAATGAAATTTTCAATGCTTATACTGAATTTTGTATTGTCTATATTGATGATATACTAATCTTTTCCAATTCTATTGATCAGCATTTTAAACATCTAAATATATTTTCTCATCTTATTAAGAAAAATGGTTTAGTTGTTTCTGCTCCAAAAATGAAGATCTTTAAAACCGAAATTCGTTTTTTAGGACATAATATATGTCAAGGAAAAATTGTCCCTATTAATAGGTCTATAGAATTTGCATCAAAATTCCCTGATGAAATAAGAGATAAAAAACAATTACAGAGGTTCTTAGGAAGCCTTAATTATATCTTTGATTATTATAAAGACATAGCTTTTGACACCAAAGTCCTTTACGAAAGACTTCGCAAAAATCCTGAACCTTGGACCTTGGATCATACAAAAGCAGTTCAAAAAATTAAGCTTAAAGCTAAACAATTGCCTTGCTTATCTTTGGCCAATCCTAATGGTTTGAAAATTGTTGAGACAGATGCCTCTAATAAAGGTTATGGTGGAATTCTTAAACACAAAAATTCTATGACTAATAAAGAGGATCTTATTAGATTCCATTCTGGCATTTGGAAAAATGCTCAAGTCAATTATTCGACTGTTAAAAAAGAAATGTTGGCTATAATCAACTGCATCAATAAATTCCAAGACGATTTAATAAATCAAGAATTTTTGCTACGAATTGATTGTAGCTCCGCAAAAGATATTATTGAAAAAGATGTTAAAAATTTAGCATCTAAACATATCTTTGCCCGATGGCAAGCAATTCTTTCAGTATTTGAATTTCAAATAGAATATATAAAAGGAGATAATAATTCCCTTCCTGATTTTCTTACCCGCGAATATCTGCAGGGATAAATTCTCATATTTGAATATCAAATAGAATACATAAAAGGAGAAAATATTTCTCTATCCTGATTTTCTTACCCGCAAATATCTGCAGGGATGAATTCTCATAGTCCAGCACCTTATATGGGGCGAGGACGTGGAAAAGGCAAATCTGTCCTTATCGAGCCTAAATCAGGCCAAGGCAAATCAACCCTTATTGAGCCTAAATCAGGCATATCTGTTCTTATCGAGCCTAAATCAGGTTCTTCTTCAAAAGTCTCAATAGACAAAACAATGAAAGAAGCCTTATTAGGCAACAATGAACCCAAGTTGTTCTTAAAGAACTACACAGAATTACTAGTAATCCTTAATTCAGAGGATGACAAATGGTTGAAGGACCCTATTATTCTGGGCCAAAAATATTTTGATGAAAAGGATAATAGTCCTATCCGAGGTGGAAAACATAGATATTTCTATGAATCAATTTTAGAAGAGACTAATTCAGTCACTTTTGATCATAAAAGAAGGAGTAATACTCCTAATTCTCCTTTTGCTTATAGCAAAGCCATGATTCATATGGTCCTCAAATCTTCGGATTGGGGCGACCCGAATAAATTACGGGAATTACGTGGATCTTACCACAACTATAACCAATCCTATAATTATTGGGATTACATGGACGCTTGGACTTATTCGTTCTTTTATCAAAATCCTCAAAGGAAACATTCTTGGTTCTTTTATTTTGATGAAGATTTCAAAAAAGACAATAATGAAATTCCCAACTGGTTTTATAACTGGTTTTTCAAATTTGGTCCTGATACGGATTTCTTACCCTCAGAACTAAGAGCTCTTTATAAATCTTATCTTCAATTTCATCATTTGTTTGAAGGGAAAGATACGGTTCGAGGTAAATCACTTCTCTTTTTCCTGGCAGATTATCTTATTCCATGGATCTGGG